>JAUMJL010000665.1:565000-1045469 GCA_033558185.1 Dromococcyx pavoninus | reverse complement strand
GGTGGGCGGGACCG
This sequence comes from Dromococcyx pavoninus, assembly GCA_033558185.1. NCBI lineage: Eukaryota > Metazoa > Chordata > Aves > Cuculiformes > Neomorphidae > Dromococcyx > Dromococcyx pavoninus. The sequence continues at coordinate 1,045,455 of JAUMJL010000665.1, read as the reverse complement.
CGGTGGTGTGCTGGTTTCTGATTGGCGGAACGGGATGCCCGTCCTGGGCGCGCCCGGGGGCACGAGCGGCGCGCCGGAAGGCGGAAGCGGAGCATGGCGGCGGGTGCGGGCGGGCTGCTGGCGGCGGCTGCGCTGCTGGTGGCGGTGGCCGGGCCCTGCCCGGCGCCCGCCGAGCTCACGGACGGCAACAGCGAGCACCTGAAGCGGGAGCACTCGCTGATGAAGCCGTATCAGGGTGAGCGCGGGGCACCGGCGGGCGGGCTCGGCCGGGCCGGGTGCGCCGCGGCGGCCCAGACTGAGCCACGCTCTCGCCGCCCGTTGCAGGCGCGGGCTCCGCCGCGATGCCGCTGTGGGACTTCCAGGGCAGCACTATGGTCACCAGCCAGTACGTGCGCCTGACGCCCGACGAGCGCAGCCGGGAGGGCTCCATCTGGAACCGCGTGGTGAGAGTCCGGGGAGAGACTGGGGGGTGATGGGGCGGCCCCTGCGCCTCTCCTGGCTCTTGCCGTGACCCCTCTGGGCGGTCTCTCCTAACAGCCCTGCTTCCTCAAGGACTGGGAGCTCCATGTCCACTTCAAGATCCACGGAGCTGGCAAAAAGAACCTTCATGGGGATGGTCTGGCCCTGTGGTACACACAGGAGCGCCTGGTGCCAGGTACAGTGTGCGGTCGGGGGCTGCCTGGCTGAGGCTTGGCAGCACTCATATAAGCCCTGGAACAGCCCAGGGAGCTGCCCTTGGAGCCGCCACTGTTATGGACTGTTTCTTGCCACGGAGAGTGTTTGAGCTCCCCTCTTGTCTGGTTTCACTAGATGAGGATGGTGTGTCCTGTATGTCCTGCCCTGGGAACAGGTGCCCTGGCCATAAATAGCTCTCACAGCCCTTCTCGCTAGAAGTTTCTGAGCACAGATCCCTCTGAGAGCCTTCTGTTCCTATGTTCTGCCTTGTTCCAGGTCCTGTCTTTGGCAGCAAGGACAAGTTTCATGGACTGGCTATCTTTCTTGATACATATCCCAATGATGAAGCGACAGAGGTGAGTAGTTCAGGAGGTCATTTCTTCATGGCTTTGTGCTCTGAGTGCTTTATGCCCAGAGCAAGGTAAAGTCCTTATGTGAGTGGGCTGTGCTTCCTGTCATGGGAGCTGGTAAAGGGAAGAGTTTGTACATGTATTAATGAAGATAAGGTCCTTGCTGCGTCTTCTGCCATTGTTGACTACACGGATGTTTCCAAGGCTGTTTCCCCTTGGGATGAGAGGGCACCATGGAGCTGATGTGAACTATGAGCTATCAGTTAAGTAAAGTTAGAGAATCCGCCCAAAAGTATATTCACCCCAAATGTTATTTGCTGAACTTCTCTGTGCTTTGTGATCATTCCATGTTGTTTCTGGCCTTATTCTCTTTTCCAGTCTGAGTGTCTCTAAATTAGAAACTCCTGGGCTGGCTTTTTGCTCCAGAATTCCCCGTGGCTGAACTACAGAGCTGTTCTGCTGAGGCTAGTGGTCCTTTTCTTCTCTTCCACTCTGTATTTGTGGATGTTGTTATGGCACAGTTAGAAATCATAACTTGCTAGAGAGATCTCTTGTGCCAAAACCACGTCACTTAAGCCGTAAAGCACCTGGAAGTATCCTTCTTGTCTTGATGCTCCCCGGGAGGTGAATCCTTGGCCTCTTCTGGTGTGTGTAATCTTCTGACTACAAAGCACAGAGCATGATTAAACTGCTGAAGTGAGATTTCTGCCTCCTTTGGGTCCTGTGCTCTGTTCCTACACTTTTTATCTGGTCTGGTGCCTACTCTGCAAGTTTGGAGCGGTCTCATTACCATGGCCAGGTGGTGCGATGTGGCCTCAGGGAGGTCAGAAATGACTGATTTGCTTTAGCCAGAACAAACTCTTGCTCACTTTAGAAGCAGTTTTACATAGAAAATGAGCCTTGATTTCTTTGTTCTGCCCTTCATACCCAGTTGTGCAGCAAAGCTGTTGATGTGTCTGGCTGAGATCCTGCTCTCGTCAAAGTTTCTGACCAGGCAGGGGAAGGCGGCTCCTGGTCTGCAGCTTGAAGGCTCCTGCAGACTGAGAGCAGCAGCGCTCTCCTCCCTGCAGCGCGTGTTCCCCTATATTTCTGCCATGGTGAACAACGGCTCCCTGACGTACGACCACAGCAAGGACGGGCGCTGGACGGAGCTGGCGGGATGCACTGCTGACCTTCGGAACCAGAACCATGACACCTTCCTGGCAATTCGGTACTCCCGAGGCCGGCTGACGGTGAGATGCGGCGGACATGTTCTGCAGGGTCTGTCACACATTAGATGGGGCAGTGCTGTGGAGCGGGTGTTTCTGTGACCTGGAGATAGTTTTCTGGGCTTGATCACCTCCGGCTCCAAAAGAGCAGTGGGAATGGCAGTGTGTGTTCTTGCTGTGATGCCTTCCCGGTCTTGCAGGTGATGACTGACGTGGAAGACAAGAACGAGTGGAAGAACTGCATCGACATTGCAGGGGTGCAGCTGCCAACTGGCTACTTCTTTGGTGCTTCTGCTGGCACTGGAGATTTGTCTGGTGAGAGAGGGCTTTAGTGACAGGGATACCTGGTCTTTGGAGCCTGAAACATACCACTGTGGATGCACTGGATGGCTTTTATGGCTTCCTTTCCCTGAATTACTCACCAGGCTCTTGAAACCATGTTGGGCAGGGACCCATGGCCTGGGAGAGGAGGCATCTAAGGGCTAAGGGACATTTCAAGTTGCAATTGGATACCTGGGGTGTGAGGGTGGCTTGAGAGGCAAGGATACCGAGCACAGCACGGATGTAGGGGTGCTCTGAGCACCTGGGCATCTCTTGAGGCCTCTGACAGTGATTGGTGCTGATTATTGTTTCCTAGACAATCATGACATTATCTCAATGAAGCTGTTCCAGCTTATGGTGGAGCACCCGGTGGAAGATGAGAGTGTCGACTGGACCAAGATCGAGCCAAGCGTCAGTCTCCTTAAATCACCCAAAGGTGAGTTTCTGGCCTTCAGAAACCTTTGATGGGGGACTGGGATGTGGGGCTGGACTCTTAAAGGCCTGTTAAAGGTCATCAGAGCTGTACGTCCTTGCGAGACCCCACAGGAGCCGTCACTGTAGCTGTTCTTGTCCTTCCAGACAATGTGGATGACCCGACGGGGAATTTTCGAAGCGGGCCTCTGACAGGCTGGAAGGTGTTCCTGCTCCTGCTCTGTGCACTGCTGGGTATCATTGTCTGCGCAGTGGTGGGTGCTGTGGTCTTCCAGAAACGCCAGGAGCGAAACAAGCGCTTCTACTAGTGAAGACCCGGGCTGTGGCCTGGGCCCAAACCCATCTTTTCTATGGGGAGCTGTACAAACTGTGGTTTCTAAAAGCTGTTTCTGAGAAATATCAGAAGTATTTTCTTACCTGTCTGTGTGGCTGTAACGCCCGCCTGGCCCGTTGGACCCCGGAGGGTGACTCATTCTGCTGCAGAAGCAGCCCTTGCCCTGGGACTGCGCTGGGGGAGCCTGGAGGTCGCTCCCCCTTTTCCCAGCAATTCCCCCCACGGCAGGGCAGGGGAGGCAGTGGCAGTGGGCGTGAATGTGAGGGGGCTGGCTGGGGGTGGAGGGAGGGGGGGCTGGGGAGAGTGAGCTCTGGGGAAGGGGCTGTGAGTGGGGCATTAAATGATGGACACCACCTGTGGCTGTGGCTCTGACTCTGTCTGGTGGGAGAAGAGGGGAATCTGCTTGGGGTGGGGTATTCCCCACGGGGGCTGAGAGAGGGGGGCTTCAGTGTGGGCAGCTGGGGGGGTCCTTAGAGGTTGGGGCTGGGTTGGAGGGGGGGTGTGATCCCTGGAAGGGGGGGTGTTCCAGTTTGGTGTGTGTAGGCATTGTCCCTGTAAGGGGTATCTGTCCCGGTTTGGAGTGGGGGTTATACCTGCGGAGGGAGTGTCTGTCCCTATTTGGTGGGGGGGGTTGTCCCTGGGGGAGAGGGGCATGTCCCTGATGGGGATGTCATCCTGGTTTGGGATGGGTGTTGTCCCTGAGTAGGGGGTTGTTCTAATTTGGTGTGGGGGTGTTGTCCCTGAGGGAAGGGTGTCCCGGTTTGAAGGGGATGAGATTGTCCCTCGGGGGTGTCTGTCCTGATTTGGTGATGGTGGGTTGTCCCTGAGGGGGAAGGATGACTTGGTTTGGGAAGGGGTTAATACCTGGGGAGGGGGGTGTTCCTGATGGGAGTGTCCCTGGGGCCTGTCAGTCCCTGGGAGTCCCAGAGGAGCTGGAGAACGACGTGTGTTTCCCGTAGGTCCCTCCGGGGGGGGATGCCGGGGCAGGTGCTGTCCCGGAGGCTCCCGGGGGGCGGGGATGTGGGTGTCCCCGCAGCACCGGGCCCGCCCCCGCCCCGCCCCGCCGTGCGGGAAGGAGCGGGCGGGCGGGGTTTCCGGGGAAGCGTGGCCCGGCGGGCGGAGCGGAGCGGGGCCGGGCCGGGCCGGGGCGGCCAGCGTGTCGCGGGGCCGGGGCCATGGGCCCGGCCCGCCGCAGGGCTGCGCTCCGCCTGCGCGGCGGGGGGTGAGCGGCCGGTACCGGGTGGGGGGCGGCTCGGGGATCCGGGCGGCCCTCGGGGCACGGTTCGGGGGTCTCGCTAGGGATGGAGGAGGAGCAGCTTGGGGTCCCCGATAAAGCATGGGAGGGTGGCTCGGGGATCCTAGGGGCATGGTGGGCGGCTGGGGAGTCCCGTGGGGTTTGGAGGGGGTGTGTGGGCAGCTCGGGGGTCTCGGTTGTGCGTGGACGACTCAGGGTCCCAGAGAAGGCGTGGAGGGGGTTGTGGGTGGCGGCTCGGGGGTTCCTGGCAGAGGTTGTGGGGGTGGCTCAGGGGTCCCGACAGGGTGGGAGGTGTGGGGGGCCGGCTCGGGGGAGAGGGGGCAGCTCGGGCTCCCGGAGGGGCGTAAGGGGGGTCATTCGGGGGTTCTGGCAGGGCGGGGGGATTGAGAGGGCAGCTCGGGGGTCCCCGTGTGGAAGTGAGGGGTCAGCTTGGGTGTCCCGGTGGCACCAGGTGAGAGGGGTGGCTCGGGGATCTTGGCGGGGTTTGTGGGGAGCAGCTTGAGGTCCTTGGCGAGGTGTGCGGGGTGGCTTGGAGTCCTTGATGGATGGGTCGGGGGTCCAGGTGAGGTTTGGGGGGATGGCTCAGGGACTCTGGCAGGGTAGGGGGATAGAGCGTGGCTTGGGGGTGATGGCAGGGTTTAGGGGTTCCCTGGCAGCCGCTGACACCGTGCTACACTCCAGGTTTCCGTTGCTCCTGGGCCTCCTCCCTGGCCGGTTCTCCGTCTTCCCGCTCTTCTTTCTGGCGCTGCTCCTGGGCTTCGCCTCGCTGCTGTGGCTCCAGCTGAGCTGCTCGGGTGAGGGGCCGCTCTCCAGCAGCGGGCAGGGTCAGGGGGCTCCCCGCCAGCCTTGCCCGCCCCCTGCCCCCCTCCCCCCAGTAGAGGATGAGCCGTCCTGGGGTCCCCACCGCCTGGCACTGCTTGTCCCCTTCCGGGAGCGCTTCGAGGAGCTGCTGGCCTTCGTCCCCTACATGCACCGCTTCCTGAGCAAGAAGAGGATCCGCCATCACATCTTCATCCTCAACCAGGTGGATCATTTCAGGTAGTGTCTCCCCTCAGCAAGCGAAGGGAGTGAGGGTACCCTTCTCCAAAACTCTGTCCCTTCTGAGAGGGTCTCCTGTATGCCTCTGGTGGTATGGAGAAGTATAGGGCTTGGAAAACAGGGAGTCAGGGCTGGGTCATGTTGCTCTGCCCAAATTTACTCACTCTGGATCTTATAGAAGGAAAAAGTGGTTTTTTGTTTCTCCCTTCCTAAGCAAGAAGAGAATTATCCACTCCCAGATATTTCAGTTTTCTCCCCAGGGTCCCAGACCTATAGCTTGGGGACACTGAAATTCAAGGGAATATTGTGGGGTATTTGGAAATGCCACCGCTCACCTCCCGCTTGCTGTCGAGAACCTGGCTGTAGCCCCGGTGGGTGCTGTGGAGCTCTCCAGCCGGCTTTGGGCAGGACAGGGTTTGCTGTAGCCCCTTACTGTCTGCAGTGGCCAAACCCCTGTGCGTCGCTGTCAGGCTCGGTGTGTGCTGCCTGTGTAGGAAGAAGCAGGGGTGCAGTTTCAGGATGGGCAGCCATGGTACCCAGTGCTGTGGAGGCTGGGAAGGCCGTGTGTGTTGCAGTTTGGGGACCAGTTGAACATATAGCATCGAGGAACATGGGAGAGGGACGTGGAGGGACAGTGGCTGCTCTGTGTGGTGCTGAGAGTTCCTGGTCGCACAGGTTTAACAGGGCATCCCTGATCAACGTGGGCTTCCTGGAGAGCGGCAATGACACCGACTACATTGCGATGCATGATGTAGACCTCCTGCCTCTCAACGAGCAACTGGACTATGGCTTTCCAGAGGCAGGGCCCTTCCATGTGGCCTCCCCAGAGCTACACCCGCTCTACCACTACAAGACCTATGTGGGTGGCATCCTGCTGCTCACCAAGCAGCACTATGAGATGGTGAGCACATGGGTCAGATGTCCTGGCCAGTTTGGGGCAGGGGCTATGACACTGGCTTGGTCAATACTCTTACATTTTGTGCTCCACACTTGGGAGGTGGGGAAAGGAGTCAGAATGGTTTGGGGACAGAGTCTGTGGTGAGAGCTGGTGGGAGGAAGGAGAAGGGAGGCTGTGTTGATGGTCAGGGCTTGCAGGCTTGTGTCCTCTCCTTTGCGGCGCATGGAGTTGTGCTGGACTGGGCCTTGGCCAGTACAATGCCCCTCTCTTTCCAGTGCAATGGCATGTCCAACCGCTTCTGGGGCTGGGGACGGGAGGACGACGAGTTTTATCGACGTATCAAAGGAGCTGGTCTCCAGGTAAGGAATGCTCCATGGACTCCTAGGTTGAAACTGCCCTTCTCCTTGGCACTCCACCTGGCCCCTTGGGACCTGGGGAAGGCAGCCCTTCTGCGCTCCCCACTTCGGTAGCAGGAGCAGCAAGTTTTCTAGTAGATTTACAGAAGCTTCACTTTCCTTCCAGGTTCACCGTCCTTCTGGAATCACGACTGGATATGAGACTTTCCAGCACCTGCATGACCCAGCCTGGAGGAAGAGAGACCAGAAGCGAATCGCTGCGCAGAAGCAGGTGAGACATTAGTGTGGTCAAGGAGAACCATGGAAGATTTGGGTTGTGATCACCACATGCTCTGAGCCCTCCTTTTTCTCATGGCCTCTCCTGGCACCTCTGCACTCCCTCCCTGGGCACTGGGTGCTTCCTTCTGCTCCTCTGGAAGGCAGTGTGGGCTGAATGTTCTTTTTTTTTTTCCCTCAGGAACAGTTTAAGATTGATCGGGAGGGAGGTCTGAACAATGTGAGGTACCAGATTGAGTCACGGACAGCTCTGAGCGTGGCAGGAGCCCCTTGCACTGTCCTTAATATTTTGCTGGACTGTGACACAAGCGAGACCCCTTGGTGTGTGTTCGGCTGAGTCCGTCTCACATGTGCCGGTTGTGTATGCTGTGATTTTGCCAAGATGCTGGGGCTGCTGCCAAGCTGCTTGGAGCAGGCAGGATTTTTGCACCAGACAAGCACAGCAGTGCTGGTGAGACGCAGAGGAACAGAAAAGGCCGAGAAACGGGCTTTGCTGGGACCAACAGAAGACGCTGAGAGTGGGACTTGGTGGTGTCACTGCACAAACTGGTGCTGCCTCACAGAGCAGATGCAGGACAGTTTTCCTGTGCTGGACATGGTTGAGCTGCCACCCAGCTCAGAGGACAATAAAGAGCTATCAGGGCGCCTGTGAGTGGTAAATGCCCTGGGCTGCGCCTCTCTTTTATTCTGCTCTCTTTGCTGTACTGGCTTTAGTGCGCCTATTTCTGGCTTGGCCCTGACTGCACTCTGTTTGGAGAAGTGATCAGCTCTGGTTCAGAAGCTGAGCTGGTCTGAAACAGGCTCCGAGTGAAATGGTGCCTGTGTTTCAACTACCAGGTACCCCCAGAGCTATGCTGTGGTTGCTTTGCTGCAGGAAGCAGTCGTGGTTGCGCTGTGCCCTGAGCCTCAGCATCCCCAGCTCTGCTGGATGTCTGCAGTTGAAAGAGCCCAGGATTTCTCTCTGTGGAGCAAGGAGGAGAGTTCTGACTGAGCTGCTTCCTTCCTTGCCTGCCTTCTGTGGCATGTGCTGCCTTGGCCTTTTACAGGGGATGTAGGAGAACCTGATGTTGCTGCAGCAGTGCTGAGAGGAACTGGGATCTGCTAGGCCCTGTATGAAGTGTTCTGGAATGGAACAGGCTCACTGCAGTGCTGCTGGAGCTGGGAAGATGGCTGGGGTGAAGTGCAAGAATTGGGACAGTTGTCCTTAATCTGCCCAAGTGGAGGGGAATGAGATTCCCTGAGCAAGGCAGAGGCAGGGACGCTCCCCTAGAGGAGGGAGAAGGAGGGTTTGGGTCGATTAGGAAAGGCTGTGTGGGGCCTGGGCTGCTCACCCGCTCGCTATGGCTGCCTGGTCCTGCCTTGCTACCAGGTGTGTTTCTTCCCTGGTGTGGCAGGATGAGGACCTGGGCCGCCCTTTCCAGTAAGGTGGGCGGGTATTCACTCACTGAGGGTACCACAGTGCTGGTCCCCCACTGCTGGTGGGGTCTGTCGGGGCTCTGCTGGAGGCTCTAGTCCCTCGCTGTGGATGTGGCTTGTCTGGGTAAGTGCACAGCTCAGGAAAAGGTCCCCGGGCAAACGGCTGTGTCAGCCTTGAGGTGTTGGTGAGCGGGAGGTGACCGGGCAGATGCGCCCTGCAAATCCTAGGTCCCAGGAGCCAAGCCCATGTGGTGACTTGGGAACCCACTACTGTCAGAGCACGGGCAGCCCGTGGGAGGTGACAGAAGCATGGACACTGCGTGCTGGGAGAGCACCCTGGGACAGGAGACATGAGGAGGAGGGGAATGTCCTCCTCTGGCTACTGGGAACCTGCCTGGGTGCTCTGCAGTACCAGCCAGGAAGTCAGGAAGTCAGGAAGGTCCCAACAGCTGACAAAAGGCCCTGGGGGTTGCCAGTTGTTTGGGTTTGGTAAGTATCAGCCACAACAGCACCTTTTGCTGGGAAATGGGATGTTTGTAGAGTGGCATGGGGGGAGGGCCACGTGCCCTGCTCGGGACCTGGCTCTCAAGTCCCAGTGGCTGTGAAACAGCACCTGGTCCATGCTTGTTCATGCTGGGAGTGAGCACGTGCTGTGACGTCTAGGATGCTGCTGAGGGGTGGCAGAGATGCCCACCAACTCTCAAGGGTACCCCCATACCAGCACTGTGCTCCTTTCCTCCATCACCAGCCTGGCCTGGCCGTCTGCTCAGGCTACTGGGGGAAATCGTGTGCCACACCAGAGTGGAGGGTGCTTGGGTTGTCTCACAGCTTGTGCCATGCATGGGGCTGCGCTGCACTGGCTCTGGGGTCCTGGCATGTGTTTTGGGTGCTGCTGCCTCCTTAAGCTGGGCAGACCCAGCCGAGCAGCTGGTACCCCTCTGTTCAGCATCAGTGCTGGCACCAGGCCCTCCACATTTTCTTTCTCCCTTCTCTTCTGGTCCCCCTGCCCGGTGCTTCCTGAAGTGGTTGCTTTGCTGGGTGCCCGCAGATGTCCCCAGACAGAATCTGTCATCATCTCAGGAAGCTGAGCAGCCCTGGGGACACAACACCTCTGTGGAGGAGCGCTGGGATGAGGGAGGCAAAAGCATCGGAGCTAAGTGTGGGGGTTGTGTGTCGTGTAGGGGCCGCAGAATGGGGCATCTGGAAAGATCCAGCACCGTCTGCTTTCTGTACTGCTCCAGAGCTGGGTGAGGAGTCTGCAGGCCTGTGGAGTAGGGTGCAATGGGGCTGGTTCCTGAGGAAAGGGTCAAAGTGGAGGTTGCAGGGTAGTGAGAATCACACCATGCTGTTTTGCATATCCCAAGGTGCAAGCAGGCCCAGCATATGCTGCTGCCCAGTTTGGAGTGTGATCTTGTCCCAGGGTGATGTAGGGATGTGCTGCCCAAGAGGTCCCAACGGCCTCTCCAGCCCAGCAGCCTCAAAGCAGCACTAGTATCTGGCACAAACATCACAGATGTGATGTTTGGATGCATGGCATCTTGGACGTGTGGCATCTTGGATGCATGGCATACTGCTCTGGAGCTGTTCCCATCTATCACTGTAGTCGGCCGGAGGGAGATGTTGGCCCAGCAGCCCTGCTCCTGTCTCTCCATCGCACAGATTTTGGGATTGGCCACCTGTATGCCAGCCACTTACCGGTGCCTGAACGGCAGCCAGGGCTGGTGGAGGCAGATTGAAGTATTTCTCCATGCCGTTCAAAATAGATGACACAGTTTCAGGAAGGTTTCATGAAGATGTAGATGTGCAGAAACAGAGAGCATATGTACACCTCGCACTTCGCTCAGCGCTAAAGGCTCCTCTCCCGCTGCCTGGCAGCTATTTCTCAGCTCTTTTCTCAGCCCCCTCATCCTCTGGTTGCTTTTGTGGAAGAGGTGCTGTGCTGGAGACCCGGCTTCCTTTTATAGCCCTGAATGTGACTCGGAGGTCGCTCTGCTCCATTCTCCCCCCACGTGCTTCATTATTAGCAATAGCCCGGCAGGAGGGGATGCTTTTTTTTCCCCATTGCCTTTCTGCAGATGGATAACACCCTGCCTGCTGTTCTGGGAGCCCCATGGAGCCGAGCTGGAGGCCTCCCAGCATTCCCATGCTCTCAGCAACTCTTAGGATGGAGTCCCAGCCCTGCCCCTCTGCAAATTCCCTTCTAGGGCCCAAATTGTTGTCAGCGAGGCCCTGTGGGGTCTGCCACAGGCATGGCAATCAGCTGGCTTTTATTGCTGGTTTGATTTTAGTGCTGGCAGCCACATGAAATTACTGTAGGGCTGAGGCAAGTGGAGAGCGGGGCTGAGGAAAAGCCTATGGGAAGCTGGAGCATTTCTGCCCAGGGAACGGAGACATCTCCCATGGTGGAGACATGGTGGCAGGAAATGGGGCAGACAGGAAGGAGGGGTGCAGCTGTGACCAGCACCCATTGAACTCAGCCTAGCATCACTGCAACCTGCCTGGACTGAGCCCCTGCTGGGATGCTGTTTCTGCCTGTGGTGTGGGCTTGTGCCTTTTGCAGGGACCCAACACATGGCTGAGCTCTGGGCAGAGGGCTGGGACATCGCAGTTACATTCCTGCTTCCAGCAGTTTGGGAAATGTAATGTCACAAAGGGACCCCTGTTCAGAGGCCATGTGTGCTGCAGCTCTGCTATGCATTCTGGGCAGTGGAAAGGAGCCGTGGGTAACACGGAGGCTGGGGATGGAGGGAGTTGTGTGCCTTGGCACTGCACCGATAATGCAAACATGTGAGCCCAGCGAGCAGGGACCAGGGACACTGTGTGTGTGTGGGTGAGCACTGGCAGCACAGCTTGAGGACTCTGGTGTGTGGTGGGGGGAGCTGGCAGTGAGCAGGGCCCTGGTGCACGTGTCCCTGAACCTGCGTTGTGGATGGTGTGGGTGCGATCCCTCCCCAAGGGCAGATGGGCGCCGTGTGCAGGCTGCTGTGGGGACAGAGCACGACTGCTGCAGGCATCCCACTCCCCAGGGTGGCTGGGACACCAGGTGTCCAGGTCCAGCTCATGTGGAGTGTGGAGCAACAAACCCAGCTCCCAGCCAGGACGTGGTGGGGCCGATGCAGAGGGATGAAGCGTGTCGTGTCTACCCGGTGCTGGGCCAGGCACTGAGGTGGGTGGTTACCCCGCAGGGGTATTCCTTGCCCACCCGTGTGCGCCACAGCCCCTGGGGTGAGCTGTGCAGGTCTGGCATCGCCGGTGAACCCTGCCCACACGTGTGTCCTGCGATGGGGGATGCAGGGCTGTTCTACAAGAGTGTGCAGTGTCCCATGGAGACCCCTCTCCCCTTCGCCGGGGCTCGGTGCAGCCATCGAGGCTGAGCCACACGTGTGTCCCCTGCCCCGGTGGCCCAGCGGACGATGCGGTGTGGTCCTGGCAGCCCTGCCGCCACGGTGAGGGGCGCTGACCGGAGCCCGAAGCCGCTGTTGCCGGTCTCAGGGCTCCAGCCGAGGGCTTTGCGGAGCTCTCCCCGCGCCCCGGGTTTGCGCAGGGGTTGCTCAGCGCTAAACGCAACCGAGTCCCGCCCGCCGGTGGGCACGGCCGGGCCGCCCCCCTTCCTCCTCCTCGTCGTCCTCCTCCCGCCCCGCCCCGCTCGCCCCCGCGCCCGATTTGCCGGTGCCGGCTCCGCCCGCTGCCCGCGCGGCCGCGGCCGAGGGGCACTTTCAAACACGGCGAGGGAAGGAGCGTGAGAGGAGCCGAGAAGGACCGCAGTGCCGCCGGCATGGTGAGTACGGGCCCGGGGCGCATCCCGGTGCTCATCCCGATGTGCATATCCCCGTGAGTATCGGTTCGCTTTCCGGGGAGCCCCGATGCGCATTCCGGGGAGCTCCGGTGCGCCTCCCGGTGTGCTTCTCGGTACGCCCTCCAGGGAGCCCCGGTGCCCTTCCCGGGGAGCTCCGGTGTGCTTCCCGGCGCGCCCCTCCCCTGGTTTCCCTCCCGGTGCCCTTCCCGGTATGTCCCGGTGCGCCCCCCGCCCCTCCCCCGGCGCTGCTTTGTCCCGGGCTGCAGCGCGCTCGGCCGGGCCCGGCCCCGGGGAACGACCTCCCCCTCCACCTTCTCGTGCCGGAAATTCCGGCCGGGATCCGGGGGGGGATGCGGGAAAGGGGGGCGCGACCCGCGCCCGCCTCCCCCACCGCAGCCCCCCGGCTCCCGCCTGGAGGGGATGGGAAAGGCTTTGTGGCCGCATCCTGCTCGGCTGGGCTTGGAACCAGCTCTCATCCCCCACCCCGGGAAGGAGCCGGGCTGGCCGGACCGGTGTTTTGCCGCCTGGGGGTGACACCCTTCCCGCCGCAGGCAGGACACCTTGGGGCTCCCGCGGTGTTTCCCAAACCTCCCACAATCTGACCTACTTCCTTGGCCGCCTGTGGCGGTCGATGCCCTGGCGCAGGGCTGGATGCTGAGGGCTTCCCTCATGGGGACATCCGTGTCCCCCATCCCCGTGCACCCCCGGTGGAACAGCAGGCAGCCTGGAGCCTCCCAAAGGGTCCCTCCCTGCTGCCCTTCGCGGGTGCCGATGCCCAGAGCCGGGCTCATGGAGGGAGGTGACAGCGCAGGAGCTGTCAGACAGGTTTGTGTGTGGCAGCAATTAAACGCAGGGTGTTTGTTTACCCGGTGTGTGGTGCTGAGAAGCAGGGCAGCTTCCTGGGTGTAACCGGGCCCGTGAGCCCTCGGCGACGCTGGAAGCTACAGAGGGGCCTCTGCCTCACCCCTGCCACGCTCACTTTGTCCCCTCTGCCAGTGAGGGCCATCGTCCCCCTCCTGGGGTGGCGCTGGGGAGCTGGAGCCGAGGCCAAAGGCTCGTGTCCTTCCTCCCCTGGCCACCTGCACAGGAAGCCGCATTGTCCCATCTGCTTCCTGCTCCTTCCCGCCTCCCTCCCACCGTGTCCGGCCACGGGGTCCCCTGCACGCACACAGTATGGAGGCTGTGGGTGCCCTTGTCCCTGCCTGGAACACCTGGAAATGGAGCAAGGCCATGAGTAGGGCTTGGGAACTCATCCTGCACGGCGTGGGAACCCACGTGGGAAACGTCCCCATGGGGCAGGAGAGGAGCCCACCCTCTGTGCACAGTGGGGAGCCAAGCCCATGAGCCTGGGCATTCCCAGGGTCATTTTGGGAGGTCTCCAGGGGGTGTCCAGACCCTGAGGTCCTGGTGGGTCGGCTTGGTGCTGCCAAGCTGGGGCTGGCGCCAGGCCCAGGCAGGTGCTGCCGGCTCCTGAACTCGCCCGCCTGGCTGGGCGGCAGGTGCCTGTTTTGGTGGCGGCCCCGGCCGCGGGCGGGAGGTGGGGCTGGGTGTGGGAGGGAACGCTCTGCCATGGTGGGGGGGCGGTGGGGGAGCCTGCACCCTGGTGCATGCTGCTTGCCGGCACCCTGTTCACTTGGCTCCTGGCAAGCTTCCTGGGACCAGGAGCCCAGGTGGGTCCTTGGGGCCAGCTGGGAAAGGAGGTGCTGGGAGTGTTTGAAGTCTCGGCTTCCTGGTGTTGCTGACTTTGTCTCTCCTTCAGCAGTGCTGGTACCGGGCTTTTTTCTAATTCTCCATGGCAGCAGCACAGGGTCCTGTGACCTGTGAGCCCGACACCCGCGTCCTCAGAACCTACCTCTCCTCGGAGCCTGTCAGCGTTGTTGGCAGCATGGGCAGCGTGGGCAGCCTGGTGGAGAAGCAGGATCTGTCGCCTTTGGAGCTGCGGGCTCCACTGGGGGGTTCACGGGGGCTTCGGCAGCCCGATGGCTTGCTACGGAAGGGGCCGAGCCAGCGGGAGCTCTTTGGCTACCTGCATGGGGCCAAAAAGGAGACGCGGTCGGAGCGGAAGCACCAGACGTCAAGTGCCTGCTACAAGCGGGACTACGAGAGTGATCGTGAGAACCGGTCCCCTGAGCGCTGCTCCCGCGAGCACCACCGTGGGGCTGACTTCTCCAAGAGCTCCCTGCCTGAGAGGGGCCGCTTTGACAAGGTGAGGCCGTGGTGATCTCTGCTGGTGGGTACCATGTTGGGCCCCAAAATACATCCTGCTCTGTGAAAGGGTGGGGTTGGAGCAGAACAATCTGTGCCCTGAATGGAATGTGGGGATTTGAGCATGTCCAGGGATACAGGGCTGTGAGTGGGGCCGTTCTCCCTGGCTCTGGTTGCCTGTGTGTACTAGTGGGGGCTGTTGGGCTCATCTTGACCCCCCCTTCTTGTTTTTCAGTGCCGTATCAGGCCCTCGGCCTTCAAGGTGGTGGCCGGGAAGGGACTGGTCTCCATGCAGGGCCTGTCCTCATCCAAGGGGCAGAAGCTGTCCAAGAGCAATGGGAGCCTGCACACGTTGCTGTCACAGAGCAGCACAGTGGCCTCGCAGCATGGCCCACTCCGCACACACCTGCTCCACGCTATCAGTCTGGATGAGGCCTCAGACTCCAGCCACAACTCCATCCAGAGCTTCCCTTCCTATGGCTCCCGCCTCAAGCCTGCTCAGAGCCAATTCAGTGCCTCCATGGGCCACATCAACCACATTGGGGGTTCCTTGGATAGGGTCTCCCGGAGCCCCAGGGACCCCCTGGCCCCTGAGAAGGTACCCCTGTCCTGCAAAAGCATGGCTACACTGAGCCGGCTGCAGAGCCCTGGGGAGCCCCCACCACCCTATGAGTTCACATACTCACTGGAAGATGCGGTGAAGCAGCTGGAGGACCGGCTACAGGAGACAGGAGGAGAGCTGCGGCAGCTCAAGAGGAGCCTTAGTGAGACCGAAGATCCCTTCACGCAGGTGAGCTGTGGGGCTGGGGCTACACTGGGGGCCCTGGGCAGTGGTGTGGGGCAGTGGTGCCTGAGTGGAAGGAGCTGTGAAGGAGCTGGTGTCCTGCCATGGTGGGTGATGGACTGGGAGTGTTCAAGTGTGGGAGGACCCAATGTCACGGGACTTTCTGGGATCCCTCCCTGGGGCTGCCCTGCACAGGGACAGCTACAGACCCTCACCAGCATATGCCTGTGCTGGCAGGTGTTTGAGGACAAGCAGCGACTGTGGCTGGATGAGCTGGAGGATTTGAAGCAGATGTACATGGCCAGGCTGCAGCAGGTGACGCAGCAGGCACAGCGCGGGCAGCGGGCGCTGCAGCTGCAGCTCTACAAGGCGCAGCAGGAGAAGAAGCGTCTGCAGGAGGAGCTGAGCATGCAGCAGTGCCAGTGTGAGGAGACCAAGCTCCGGCAACCCCAGGGTGAGCATGTCAGCCCCAAGATGGAGGAGACCAAGTGGGAGGTGAGTCCCCTTCTTTCCCTCCTCCTTACTGCCTTCCTGGCTTTGGACCCAGGACAGGGACAACAGTTCCCTGCTCTGGTGTCACTTGTGGCCACAGCATGGGAGGGACAAGCCACGTGTGATGCTCGTGGTCTCAGGGATGCTGTGGTGACAGCTGGGGCTGCTGCCACTCCTGGGGTCCTGCTCTTCCAGCCCTTCTTCACTGCTTGCGCATGCCCTGCAGGTGTGCCAGAAGGCAGCGGAGATCTCCTTGCTGAAGCAGCAGCTCCGAGACACCCAGGAGGAGATGGCTCAGAAGCTGGGTGAGATCTTTAGCCTGAAGACGCAGCTGCGGGAGGCCAAGGCGGAGGTCCAGGCCAGGGACTCCCAGCTGGCGCAACTGGCAGACTCCTTCCAGAGCCCCCCAGAGCCTGGCACCTCACTACCGCTGGGCGATGATCCCATGCCGGCATGCCAGGACTTCCCTGGCTGCGAAACTGATGACTCCAAGTGTCGGGGCCTTCACAGTGACACGGCGGAGCCCCTGGAACGGCAGGTGGAGTGGCTGTGGGCAGAGCTGCTGCGGGAGCGGCGCCAGGGCCAGCTGCAGGCTGTGAACTTTGAGTTGGAAAGGAAGACCTGGCAGGAGGAGAAGGAGAAGGTGCTGCGGTACCAGCGGGAGCTCCAAGCCAGCTACATGGAGATGTACCACCGGAGCCAGGCATTGGAGCGGGAGCTGCGGCAGCTGCGGTCGGAGCCCAGGGAGGCTGGGGCTGACTCACCCTGGATTGAGCGAGTGGAGTCCTCAAAGATCTGAGTGGCGGGATGCTGGCAGGACTGTGAAGGGGAAGGTCTCTTGCTGTTGCAATAGGATGATCTCGGGATCTGCCCAAGGACCAGCTACCCTGTGCTACGCTGGAGAGGACTGATTGTGACAAGGGAGCTTTTCCTTCTTGCAGCACTTCAGGCCCTTAGGGGAGGTCTCTGGAGGGGAGCAGGGTCATCTCTGCTAGGGTGGGTGTCTTGCATGTGCCCCATGCTCTGACTCCAGGAGCGTTTGCCCTGTGATCCCTTCTGTCACAGGGGCGGAAACCAAACACCCTGTGAGATATTCTCTGTCCCTCCTGCTCTGCCTGCCCCCATTCCCTACAACTCAGTAACTTAATGTCTTGCTAACAAGAGGTTCAAGCCCTGTCCCCAGCTTCTCTGCCTTGCTGTGGGGGTTCCAGCTGCTGCTCACAGTGGCTGTCCTGGAGCCAGCAGTGCCCCGTGCCTGGACCAGTCCATGTTGGTGCCACTGGGAGAATAGAGGAGGAAAGCCTGACAAGTGCTGGTTCTACTGGGAGGGAAGGTGGCTGCCCCAAGGCCTCTATATCGGGGGTGGCGGCTTCCTAGGGCCCAGCCCTCAGATGCGAGGGGCTGAGTGCCTCGTGGAAGGAAGAATTTAGGGGAGACAGTGGAGGACAGGGAGGAGGGCTGAGGCACGCGGGCAGGGATGCTTCCTAAGCTGGGGAGAAGCCTGGGCATCCCCACATCACCCGTACCTAGGTGGGGTGGAGCTGAGGAGCGCCGACCCTGCTTCCCCAGCCTTTCCTGCAATAAACCCGGATCCCTTTCTCCTGGCCTCTGCCTCGGCTTTTCCTCGGGCGCCGCGGGACGGGGGAGGGACGGGTTTGGCCCTGCAGCCCTGGGGCCGCCGGGGAGGGAGGCACAACCGGCCAGGGCGCCGAGCGGGCTGAGTCACGGCCGGGCCCCGCGGGGCGGGCGGGCCCGGGGCGCTGCCGCCATCACACGCCTTTCCCCCTCCCGCCACTCGAGTGGTTCGCGCGGCCCCGCCTGGCCTCATCCCCGCCCTGGCGTGGCACCTTCCGGCCTTGCCGCGCCCAGGCGGAGCGCGGGCGCCCCCTTGAGGCACAGAGGACCCCGAACCCCTGCATCCCCTCCCCGTCACAGAGCGCCAGACCACCTCCTACAAACCCCAAACATCTTTATTCGTCCCCACAGTCCTCCCCAGCACCCCCGGCAGCGTCCCTGCGGGCAAGGAGCCGAGGAGTGACCCCCTGCCACCGCCCAACCCATCCCCGGCTCTTCACAGCGGCAGCGGCAGAGCCTCCACCTCCTCCAAGCACTCATCGTATGTCTCCTGGTACTCCTCATGGGGCTTGATCATGATCACGCAGGTTGGGCGCTTCGAGCCTGCCGCAGCTCCCAGGTCCTGTGGGAACAGAGCGAGGCGTGGGGAAAGCTGGGAGCACCCTGAGAGGCAGCCAACACCCAGTTGTGCCCTACTTGAACAAAAGGATGATATCTCTGCCAGCCCCTCACACCCTCCTGACTCGTGCTTGGGTTTAAGAGACCTGTTCCCAGCTCGTCTCCTATGCCCTGGAAGTGCAGCACTGGCCTGGCACCTGCCTCTGCATTGCACCCCTTCCCAGGGCAGGGAGCCAGGGTCTGCAGAGCTACCTGCACCAGGGGTGAAGTCCCAAGGACACTGACCTCTCCTCTCCAAATTCCAGTCTACAAAGGAGTAGTTCTCCCAACAACATCACACCTCAGCCAGCATCTCATTTCTACAAGCAGCCAAACTCCAGCTCACAAATAAGGGGGGAAAACGCATCTCAGCCCCATCCCAGATGCTGCAGAGACTTGCTTAGGGCAAAAGGTTCTGTGACACATTCTTGCACCTGTGCTGTGACTGCTTGTCCCTCCTGTATCCTGGCCACAGACAAGCATCGGGTGCTTTGCTCAAGCACCGCATCTGCAACTCCCCATGAAGGTTTCTGGTTGCAGCCAGGGCCAGGTGCTGCCACAACACTCCCTTCTGCTAGCACTGGTTCCTCCCAGCTGCACAACCCCAGCCCTTACCGATTTGGAAGGGACATATGCATAGGGGAGGTTCCTGTCCTCGCACATGATGGGGATGTGGCAGTACACATCGATGGGCAGCGTGTCGCCAGCCAGCACCGTGATCCTGTAGGGGAAAGCCTGCATCAGGAGTTGGGCTAGGACTGCGGGGCCGGAGCAGTGGGGTTGGGGCAGCGCTTACCCCTTCTCACCCTTGTTGATGAACTTCTGGACCTCCTTCACACCGCGACGGATCTGCTTGTGCTTGGATGCTGCAAGAGAATCACACCATGAGAGGTTGCACGGCCACGGCCCTAACCCGCCATGCCCATCCCCGTGCCCATGCTCACGCCTGTGCCCCTGCCCATACCCATCCCCATGCTTGTGTCCCTGTTCAACCCCGTGCCCCGACCCATGCCCCACTGCCAGCCAGACCTTTCCTGATGCACTTGTAGAGCTTGCGCGTTAACTTGCGGGAGGCGAGTGGCTGGGCGATGGGGTTCAGGAAGTCGAGCTGCTCCCGGTAGGAGCGCTCGGGCGTTCCCTCCGCTTCCGCAGCCGCCTCCGGCTGCTTCTCCCGCGCCATGGCTGCGCCGCGCGCCGCCGCTTCCGCTTCCGGGGCACGCACAGCGTGGGGGCGGAACGAACTGCTGCCGGCTCCATGACAGCCAATCAGCAACGCCAGACCCACCGCGCCGGCCAATGGCGAGCGGCGCCTTCCCGCCCCTGGCCCTGCGGACCCCAGGCTTCCCACCAGGCCTTAGCCCCCCTCCACTGTCCCAGCCCAGTGCTCCTCAGCTCGGGGCTCCCTTAGCCCTGGGTCCCTAAGCTCGGGGCTTCCGAGTCCCGATGCCTCTCAGCTTGGGGCTCCCTCAAATCAGGGCTCCCCTCAGCCTGATGCCGCGAGGTTCCTTTACCTCGGGGCTTCCTCAACCCAGAGGTCCCTTCAGTTTGGGGCTCCTTCCGCCCGAGGCTCCATCCCCTCTTAGGCCGGGGTGTCAAACACACGGGGACGACCTTAGAACAAAGGCTTTTACTGGGGTGCAGTCCGCACTGGCCTCTCCACCAGGTGCGGCGCAGCACACTCATGGCCTAAAGCAACTGCAGGTGGCAACGCTCAACCCAATCCCAACCCGAAGACAGCAACACCAAAAACACAGAGGGGAAACAGTGGATAACAGAGCTCTCCTGCAGCTCCCCAGGTCACAGCCAGTCACCACCATAGAACTGGGCCCCAATTCATCCTAACTAGCCACAAATACAATTTTCTCCCTTTTTTTTTCATCCCAGGAAAACTTTTCTTACTGCAAGACTATGCTGCTGCTTTTCCTAGAGAAGAAAGAAGCCTTCCCTTCCCATGTCCCTCATAGAAACCACTTTGTTCCTTATCCTATCAACCTGGTAGCCACCACTGAGGATAACTAGGTCTGCTGAAGGCCACGGCTATAGTGGCAGCAGACCTCTGGAGCCAAGAACACTGCTCCAAAAGAAACAGGCCTCAGACATGGCTTGTTAACTCCTCCCTCACCCCAACCAGTCCCTTGAGCACAGGAGGACTTCACACAACATCTGCAGCTGCTCCAAGACCTCTTGCTGCATCTCCACAGCCATGTGGTGCACATAGTGGTTGGAGCTGTTGTACATTATCGCATTCTGAAACATGAGCATGAGGTCACGCTGGAACTGGACCATGGACTGAATCTGTCCCTTCAACAGTCTTCTCTTTATGCTGGTTAAATCCATAGGTCTACAAGAGACAGAAGGAGAATTAAGTTGCAACCCAGGGCCAGGCATTCTTCAGGCTCTGCATGAACACGCTTCTCATTTCAGCATGGACCTGAAAACACAGCTATTTTCAATCAGTTTTATTGTTCAGGACAAATAAGGGGAGTGAGAAAGTTTTTCTTCTAATTCAGACAAAAGTAAGTTTAGCCAATGCGACACTTACTATCCAATCAACTTGGCAGGTCATTAACATTCATCTCTTAAAAAAATTTGATGTTGAGCTCCAGAGAAGGCAAGCAGAGCAATCCTAACAATTAGTCTTCATGAAGTCAGTCCAGGTCTTGGTGGTGAAATAAAAGTTACTAAAATAGGTATCTATTAAAACCCCTCAAAATTGAATGGTGCCACTAGCAAAAATAGCACTGCTGATAAGGGGAACATGATGGAGAACAAATATTACTTCCCTTATTTTGATAGAATGGGAAAATGAATGGCTACAGAGAGGACAACTGTGACCAGAATAGAATATGACTCAGCTCTGAAAAATGGCCTTAATCTCTCTGGGAAATTTTTGTTATGACCCACTTCTCCACTAAGAGTAAAACATCTGGGGAGAAAGCAGTGGGTGAGGAGAAGGGTATTGATGGAGGCACACACTGCCAGCATGTGGAGAAGAGACTGCTGGGCTGCAGAAGCTTAATCCCTTGCTCAGACAGGGGTTACATGGACTGTGCCTTCAGTAAGTCAGCCATACAATGCCAGCAAAGGGCAGGCACAATTCCTGTCAGTGCCAGAGCCAGCGCAAGCTTCCAGGTTCTAATCACCTGGAAGGGAGTTTAATAAAAGAAATCAGTGGGAGATGCTGGTGAGAGCCAAACACCGGAAAAAGACAAAAGAAACTGTTCCACTGGCCCTTCAGAAATCAGAGAAGACAGAAGAAACAGAGACTTCTTCCAAAAACTCACCTTTTTACCACATCTGTGTATCCAGGGGCTTGTTTCTCTGACACTGCCTTCAGGAAGGGGCCACTGTATCTACAGGAACAAGCACAAAGAACAACTTCTGTCCACCTCTCCACCAAAGACAAGATTGCAACATGATTCAGTGCTTGCTGCTCCCT
Organism: Dromococcyx pavoninus; assembly: GCA_033558185.1. Lineage (NCBI taxonomy): Eukaryota > Metazoa > Chordata > Aves > Cuculiformes > Neomorphidae > Dromococcyx > Dromococcyx pavoninus. The sequence continues at coordinate 1,023,948 of JAUMJL010000665.1, read as the reverse complement.
GCTTGCTGTGAGGGCCATGGTCGATTAATAATAGCCAGCAATGGGTGGCTGGCATGATGAGGCATGGGAGGAGGCTGAGCCCCTCACTGAAGCTGGCTGTGCCAGCTGTGTAGGAAGCAACATTTGGGCTCTGCCACATTAAGCAGAGGAAATGAATATGCAGCGTTCTCCCCAGCTTTGCAGCGGGCAGCTGTTCTTGGTGCAAAATCACCCAGAAGCACAGCACGGAGAAACAAGTCAGCCTGTGGTCACCATTGTGCAGGGAGGACAAGGCCTGGTGACACAGCAGCTGGAACGTGGGGCAATGTGTACAGGAGCCATGTTAATCCAACTCTTTGCTCCCGCATACCTGTGACTGACTATTATCTTCCAGATAGACAGGAGAGTTCTTTTGAAGAGCAAATGCTGCAGCGGGTGATTCCAGCTCAGCTGCAGCCTGTGGAAGGAATATATTGCCAGATCATCACACTCCAGACAAAGTAGGAGGTGGCAATTCTGCTAGCACCCACCACATCCAGGTGGATGAAACACATAGATCCTTTGCTGTAGCTATGCAAAGCCTCTCAAGGGTGAGACTTGGAAGCGTTCTGCATCTGAATGCACAACTAAACATCCAGAATGCAGGAAGACGCAAGGCAATCAGTAGAAATAAGGGCTGAGCTGAGCAGCTCTAAAGAGCAGGATCGAATTGGATAGAAAAGCTCATGTTACTCTTAAGTTTCTCATCCACAAAACTCACAGTGCTCCTTCAAAAGGTGCCCAGGTGATCACACACATGGCAGAGCCTGCAAGTGACTGACCTGTCTAAAGCAGGCTGGTAACGCCTCTCTTAGGAGCTGTGCTGGACACTGCCTGACAAAGCATGATGCCCAGCTCACACACGGCCTAACTGCCTCAAGGGAACACGTATTTTCCACTTAATCTCTTATTTAATCTCTGCTCTTCCCATTTCCAGTTAGGATTCATGCCCAAAAGTGCTGGCAGATCCACAGCGACAGCAAAAGTTACCTCCTTCCCTCTTGTTCTCCTTGCCTATCTCACCTTCCTGGATGTGACCTGTGCCATACACTTGTTCTCATACAAGACAAGGGAAACAACTCTGTTCTGCTGGGCCTGCAAGGGAGCAGAACGAACTACTTACAGCTGCAGGTTGGCAGGGCTCGTGGAGTCCAGCACAGGGACTGCAGAAGTGCTGTCACTGTCATCTTGATCCTGGGCCTGATTACTCATCTCCTGTGAATGTGTCTCACCTAAAGCTTGTTCTCCAGGTGTCTCTTGAGTCTTATTCTGAAGAGCACAGAGGAAAAGGAAGATACAGCTAAAATGGCAGCTTGTCACCTGAATTCTTTATCTAGAAGCCAGCCTTTATGGCTTCCAGTCTCAGCTGGAAGCTCGCTTGCTCTGTGTCATTCTGGAGGATGATGTTTGACCTTATTTAGACCTTCTCTGTGCTGCCCAGTAACAGCTTGGTCTGATCTCTCATATCATAACCACCTCTGTCTAACACAAACACTGTGAAGCTGACTGGTGCCAAGTGTTGTGTCCGTCTGATTTTCTGGGAAGAGTCATAGATGTGAGAGGGCAATCAGCAGCTAAGGTAAGATTGTCTCAGGCTTGTTAAAGCTCAGGACACAGAAAACAGGATCCCTTCATGTGCAACAAGATTGCTTCCTCACAAATTCTCATATGAATATGACAGGGACTCAGCCTAGGAGGAGAGTGTTGCTGACGCTGTAGTGATTTGCCAATAAAATGTAGAGTGACAGGTGCGGGGGGGGGGGGGGATTTTGGAGTCCAGAAGTAGGATTATGTATGGGGACACCTGAGACTTCCTCAGCAGGGATCTGATGGAGCAGACTCCTCAGGAAGAAAGTGAATGTTCCACTGTGTTTGGCTTTGACCACTGGGAGAACCATGAGGGAAAGGCTGGGAATAACACCATCCTAGTTAAAAGGTGAAATGCAAGAACCCTGGAAGTTATTTCTGTCTCCAGAGTCTAAATTTGCAAGTGAATAAATGTGAGTGTGGAAAAATGAGATGTTAACTGTCCTGGCAACACCTCGCAGGCTGGTGGGAGCCCACAGCACCCCCAAGACACAGGACTGATGCAAACCCAGGCCAGACAGTGTCTGCTTCCAAGACATGACTGTCTCTAGGGGCAGATGGTTATTGCTGTCACAGCCACGTGGGCCTGAAACCAGCCAAGCTGTGTGGTGCATAACACAGCAATTAGAACAAGGCAACTATTCCAGTCTTGCCTTAAACCTGAGAGCAGATTGCCAGCTCTCATGAGTCACCTTTACACTGCCAAGGAGCAATTCCTCCAACCCACATCTGAGGGTTTGATCTCTAACAAGCTTCCTGTTCCCAAAGATACACATCCATACATAAAAAACTTACTTCTTCTCATACATTTCTTTTGCATTCCCCTCCCTGCTGCCTCCTCCTCTCTGTCCCTGTCTCCCCACTCAGAATTTGGGACTTCCCCATCTCCTTTAGAGCTGATTTCGTTCACTGTCCCTTTGTCTCTCATTTAGGACCAGAGACTCTCTTAGAATCACCTCTCTCCTACCTCTTTTCCAAGGAAGTGTTCTTTCTCATCTTCTGCTAAGACATGCTGTTGATTTTTCTCTGCTCCCGAGACTGCTGTTCCTGTGGTCTTTTCCTGGTGCCTTACCTCTTCCCCATCACCCTGCTTCCGAGAGCCACAATAATCCCACTGAGTCTGTAATGACTGTGGGCTGCTAATGCAGAGAGGCTCCATCATCTGGGTCACCTGCAACACAGAGATGTATTGCTTCAAATTGTGACAGCAAAAGGAAGAAGAAATAACCAGCACAGATGCTATTTTTGCTTTCACTGATGAGTGCCTTTCCATTTTTAGGAATCCTTGCAAAATCTTCTGATGAAGCCCTGTGTTATTATAGTGTCAGTTCACTGACATCTCTGTGCTTTAAGGTGAGCTGTGTTTTGGCAAAGCAGCTGCCTGGTTGTGCTGCTGGCTTTAAATAGGAGGCATGGCTAGGCTTGGGGCAGGGAGCAAGTGAACTCAGGGCATCCGCTCCTCCCCCAGACTGTTTCTATGTGTAGGGATGATGGAGGCCCTGAAAACCCTGATGTTTCAGGAGGGCTTAAACTATGCCGCCCACTTTCCTGTCATTCAAACAGCCCTACCTCGGAGAAAAACTGGAGAAGACTGTTGTCTTCACATGCTCTTTCTGCCTTTTGGTAGTCTTCACTATCATCCTCCCAGAGAGGCTCACTGAGCTCTGGCTTGTGGTCTGCCTCTTGGCTGCTCTCATCTACCTTCCCCACGGCCACCTCTTCAGTATTCCTCCAGCTCCTGACATGCAGATCCAAGCTTGAATCCCAACTGAAAAGTGACTGGAAGTCACTGTTCTTCTCTGACTTGCAAGGAGGCTCTGTAGACTCCCACCACACCCAGGAATGGCCCATCTGCAAACAAACATAAAGGGAGAGACAGCATTTCTTGGTACCCTGATCCAGAACTGCAAAGCCCATCTCAGTTCTTGATGTACTTGGACAGCCAAAGGGAAGGACTCTGTGAGGTGAGCAGCCCACACTTGAGCCCACACTTCACAGCACACAGCAGGGCTGTAGCTCTGCAACACAAATTGCCATTTCAGAGCGACTGAATTTCAGGTTTTCTAGTGTTTTTGCTGTGCTCTCCCCCTGCCCAGGGGCTGGTGGGTTACCGTGCTCGGGGGATGCTGAGCTGTTAGAAGCATGTGGCTTTGCTGGATGGTACACATTTAAGGTGCTGAAGGCATCCAGCAGCAAGCTCAAATGAAGTCAAGCTGGGACTCCTGAGCTGCTGAAAGTTGTGAACTAGTGACTCTGAGGACGACTCGCTGAAATTCCCTTAGATGACCTTTGAAAACTTTTTATACTGGAAATAACTTACTATAAACACTACAGACACTTTGTTTTGAGAATGATGGATGTGATTTAGCTGGATGGTAATATCTTGTGTACCTAAGAAGAATTATAACCACATACAGTCACACACTGACAGGGGACATTCTAAACATTTCAGAAAATAAAAGTTAGCATTGTCTTCAGAAGGAAGAAACCACTAATTTTATCTCTGTTCACTAGTCCATGTGCTATGACTTCCCTAAGTCTGGGGAATTGCTTGCAGAGTCACAGTAACAACAGTTAAGGCTGTTAGAAGAATCTCTACCTTCCCACTGAACTCAGCCACCTGGATGCTTTACCTATGGAGAATTCTATGCATTAATTAGCATTAATATAGGTTGTACATAATTAACTGAAAACTCTACAGACACTTTTAGGGTTTTCAGTTAATTATGTACAACCTATTTTTTCCAGCGTTTTGGAAAAGCCCATTTCTCACTGATTTCCTTTTGCATTCTCAGGACTGCTAGCACAGCTACAAACACAGCTTACCCTGTATTACTGGAAGAAATAAAGAACCCATTTGGTTTGGGGTGAGAAAACTTATTTGCTTATTTTATGAACTTACAAGTGGAGCTAGAACAAAGAGGCTGTCCTGAAACCTCCCTCAAAGTTTACTTCAGCAGAAGCAGATGAAATTTGATGAGGTAAGAGATAACATTACCTGCTCTCAGCTTGTGGCTGAAGGAGTTGGGCAAACTGATTTAATCTGAAGAGTAAGCCCATGCCTAAAGCACTTTCCTGCACCATCAGCAGAGCTGGCAGCACATGCAGAACCAGCCACTGCAGCTCATCTGGACAGAAAAGCCTTAGCCTAAGGTAATCCAATCACTTACGATCAGCCTTCTGTACTCCAGTTGTGAGGGATAAGCATTTTAAAGTCATGAAGCCCAGGAACTTGGGCATAAGCACCTACTGAAAAGATCTTTGGCCTTATGTTAAGTTTTGCTACATCTTGGAAGACTGAAGATGCCAGACAGGACAAGAGAAGCATTAGTGCAAGACAAATGGGATAAGTGAAATAATTACAGACTGCTTAGTTCCCCACTAATTCTGTACAAAAATTAAGGGACAAAAAGATACAGACTTCAACTTCTAAGAGCTGCTTGACAGTTCTTAATTATGTTGGCTACATAAGTCACCAGCAAGGAATCATTATCAAATTAGAAAGTTTTAGCTCGCTTTGCAGAGATCAGACACTGCACAACCCTTAACGATATGAGAAAAAGCTGTTAGAAATAAAAATTTAAAAGGAACTTATATGTCAAAACAAGAAAAATGATAAAAGCCTGAATTCTAGTAAATGAAATGTCTTTGCTAAAGACATAAAAGCAAATAACAAAAACAAACCTCATCAAAAACATCAGAAGCAGAGAGCTGCCAGATGATTGGGGGGGATGATGCATGATCAGTGCCAAACATCTCAGTGGAAAACAGGGCCAGTTGGAAACACCAAATTAATCATCATTATCAGCAGTTGCCACTGAGGAGATCAGACAAGACTTCTCTTGGGATATGTCTGAGAAACTGCTTCTAATTAAAATGTCAACAGGGGAGGTTTTAGAACAATTTGATGGAAGGAGTAAACCTTAGAATCAGTTGGGATTCACTTACGAGTTCTAAAGAAGGTTAAATATAATGTGACCAAACCTATGCTGTGTAACCTGTCATTTAAATTAGCCACAGCACAAGAAAACCAGAAATATGTGATTGTTACATCTATCTGTAAAAGTGTGGTTGTTGGGAGATGCAGCACACTAAGCCCAGTACTGTACTAGAGAGATTAGAACAAAGTATTAGAAAGAACTGAATTAGTAGTCAGAGCACAAGAAGATGAATTGGGAAAGAAGCAATGGGGCTCTTTTAAAGATCTTAAACATCATTAAAGGCTATTACAATGTCAAGGGACAAGAGAAAGGGCTCTTTGTGAGGAAAAATGCCTGTATAAGAGAAGAAACCTAGGATAGAAATGAATGGCAATGCTTTCCATAATGAGAGCAAGTCAATAGTGGGCATGATAAAGGTCCTCCCACGTGCTGGAACTTCAATTTTTCAACACAAAGACAGGCCAGAGGTGTTAGAGGAGATGGAGCCAAACTCTCCTCAGTGGTCAACAGTGAAAGGAGAGGAGGCAGAGATGACAAGCAGCACCAAAAGAAATTCAGACTGGATATAACGTTAAGTGCTTACTCCATGAGGGCAGCTAAGCACTGAAAAAATTCATCCAGTTGTGTTCAGCAAGTGTTTCACCACTCTCATTGCACAAAATTTCTTCCTTGGATCTAGCCTAAATCTACCCTCTTTTAGTTTAAAAACATTACCCCTTGTTCTATTGCAACAGACCCTGCTTGTTTGTCTCCAACTTAAATTACTTCATAAAATACATGAAAGTCAAAGAACTTCACAACTTTTTCTACTAGGAAGTTAACAACCTGTAATCTGTGAAAACTGAAGACATAAAAATTCAAAAAAGAAATTTGTTCCCAGTTTCAGTACTGAAGGACAATTAAGCAGTAAGCAAACCAAAGGATTCTATATTTCTAGCAACAGTAGAATGGCTCTTGGTGGAAATACACCTCAGCCATACACTGGAGAACAGGCACAACCAACCTCAACACTAAACTTGTGAAAAATTAAGAGCTCTTACTAAGTGAGGTAATAATCCCTCTAGTCTTAATTGCAGTGACTCAGTTTCCTGCAACTTGTGTGTCAGAAAGCTTCACCTTGAACATGCTGCACAGAGTGCAGACTGCTCCCAGCTGCTGCAAGCAGCTGCTGCAAGCATCAGCAAGGATGTCCCCTGGAATGTCATGGGGGCAGAAAATGTACAAGTTTCATCTTACAGGTCACATGAGCAGAAAATAAGAAGGTGATTTTAAAATTGTCACAGAGTACATTTAAGCACCCATGTTGCTGAGGAAAAGAATGGTAATTTCCAGCAGACAGAAACAGTTTACAAGCTCAGATGTGAAACCAGGTACTAGCATGCCTACAGCTGCCGGAATCAAAGATTTACACTGACAAATGTACCCTTTACACATCTCTGGGAAAGAATGCAAGATACATTTCAGTCCATTAGTCTCTTAAGGAAGGCTCCAACAAGGCTGTAGTATTTAACTTTTCACGGTTAGATCTCCTGTTTCATCACAACAGTGCCATGTTCTCACACACCCCAGTAGGAAAACTTCCCCTCCATTAAAGCAGTATGCAATATTCCCATGATTCACAGATTGTCATTAATGTCAAAGCTCTGCCATACTTGTGTGCTACATGGATAACTGGAAGAGAGCTGTATTTGCAGACATTCAAGATAGGTGTGCACACTTGCACAAAGCCAGGGCTCCTCACTGCAGAGAGCTGTGATGCTCAGTACACTGCACACTGTACACTCAATTTGTTCCCAGACTTTAATATACATATACATTTACACATCACTAGTAAAAATCTGTACACTTCACATTACAGTAGATACGAGCCACCAGTTGCTAGCTAACACCAGAACACTGATGAAGCCCAAGACAACTGCCCTAAAACGGGCAGGGGGGCTAGTCTTCCCTCCGGGGAAGCTTCTTTGGGTTACACACTCTGACGAGACACTGCTTTCCAGAGGGGCAAGGGAAGAAGGTGCACCAAGTCCCAGAAATGGACCTGCAGCTTTTCTTCCTCCTCCATCAGCTGTTAGCTGAATCTTGCTTGTAATCCAGCTCTGGATGCCAGGTGCTTGGATTTTCTGTCTGCCTGCAGCATCACTTCTTCATCTTCATGTCTGCCTCGATGGCACAGCGACGCCCTCTGGTGCCTCCATCCTGGTCACAAGACAAACAAAGAGAGAGTTATGCAACCCTGAACACAAAACACTTCCTCCAGCACTTGAGGAGGTAAAGGAGTTACGCATCTGCTAACAACTTTTCATGCCTTCCGAACAGGAAAAAGGCAAGGTGTCCTAAGAAAGCCTGGGGAGGCCTGCCTGCAGACCTACCTAAAATTCACTCTGGACACAGACAGCATAGGTGCTGGGATTTGCACCATCTCTGGCTGGTAGCCACGGCAGAGAGAGGCAACAAGGCTCTCGCCCAGACAGGTGCTTTTTGAGCCTCTACAGTGCAGGCTTTCTCCTAGGTGGTATATTCTAGCTTGGCTCTTAGGATGGGAAGAGGAAACTGCTGACTAACCTACCTTATTAGCTGCTGATCCCTATGGGAAGTGCTCTTCCAGTTGAGTGACCCTGGCACTAGCTCCCTAGTTTCTCCGCACAGCTTGCTGAGAGTTTCCTTTGATCCGCTGCCCTCTCTCTCTGGCTGACATGCTGACTCTCCCGGAGCAATCCTTTGTCTTTAGATACATGGAGAGTTGTTTTCTCCTCTCGCATCTTCCTCCCCTCTCTCCTCCCCGCAACTCAGAGACTTAAGGTTTCCTGGAGGGAATATTTTTCCAAACACTTCCAGATCACCACAGGCACAGAGCAAGGTATTTCTGCAGAGTATCTTATTTGCTTTCTGGACCACGAATGATAAAAGAGTACACAGTTGACTCCTCACTCTCTCAAGACCCTTTGTACTGTCTTGAATACATAGAATGGGCAGCTGTATAAACATCAGAGATATAAGAACTATAGCACTGCACCACTTAGTCCGTCTTCCCACTTACATTGAAAGAAAGTCGCAAAGAAGTTGTAGAAGAAAGCAAAGGCAGATGACAAAATGAGAACACTTGGAATGAGAAGAAAAGACTAAAGCCCCTCCCCACTCACCCACGCCAAGAATAACACACTGAGATGTTTCTTTGCTAATCATCATGGTTGTACAGCCCCTAAGTTAAACACACACCACTGGAATGCTAAGGATGCTGTGATAGCGCAGTGAATACCCAAGACAAGGAGCAGAGCACACTGCCAGCAGTACTGCAGTACCTGCTGGAGCCTTTCAATACTTACAAAGAGAGAGAGAAGGAAGGCAGGAGAGCCCATTGGGACACTGTCCTGTTAAAAAGGCCAAACAGAAGGACTTATCAGGTATCAGATACGGAAACGCACACACCAAACAGAAGCACTGAGCCCACACACGAGCATAGAGAAACATGTGCCCCACTCCCCATCCCGCATGGCATCAGTCTCATGAAGCAGGAACATAAAAATGGACAAAAGAGGCATACTGCGAGAGTCAGAATGCTAGGAAAGGGAAATTCCCTCCTCAGCTATGGCAAGGCCTGGTTACCAAATAACTTCTGCACCATGCAGTTCCCACTAGAACTAAGCAGGCTGTCTTTGCCGTCACAATGTTGTGTGTAGCAGCTGAGCACTTGAGATCACTTAATCAAGTTTGGATGTGTCTTTACGGAAGAAAAAAACAAACAAACCTACACTGCTATTAATTTAGAACGGTGTAGAAGTCAAAGGGTTTCTGGTGTGTTTACACAGCAAACCAGACTGGAGTGATTCCCTGTTCCAAATATCTGACTAGGAAGTGAAGAACACAGTAGTGTTCTCTCCCCTTTCATCTTCCAGCCATATCATGCCTCTTCCAATATTGTGTTAATAATTTGTTCACTTGAAGATGACGGAGCCATTGCAAGCACAAAAAAACATTCTGCCTCTTTGGTATGGAACTTCATGCAGTATTCTTTGGACTCTTCAAAAGATAACAAATGCCCTTCCATCAGCTGCAGCATTCTCACCTTCTCTGAAGCATCTTGCTTGCGAGTGGAGTCTCGCCCACGCAGGCTCTTTGCACTGATCCCTGACTCCGATGTTTGCATGATCAGCTGTGTGGCCAGAAATTGCTGCAAGAAACCCACACTCTGTTAAGATTCTCAGGCAAAATAAGCTTAGTTAGTACGTGTCAGTTAACCATCACAAACCACAGGCTGGGAATGATTGGGTCAGAGGCATTCACTTCCTTATCTGCTGGTCAGAATAAGTTCCCCCATTTACCTTAGAAGCCACAAGTCCCGAGGAACAATAAAACCCCAGTTAAAACTATTGTTAGCCCTGCCAGCTGGGATATTCTAATTCACAAGGAATTTTAAAAGGCATATATTCACAGGACTCACTTTCATATACACTTTATACCAGCATAAACAAGCACAACCACCAAAAGCAGCAGTCGCGTCCCCTGTCATTCACCATTCTTCTTGCTTGTTTCTGTTCCTGAACCACACCCTGGTTCTTGCTGGCCTAAGCATTTCCCTGAAGGAAATTAGATTTGAAATTGTACTGGGCTGAACCTAAAAACTATTTTGGAGTGTTAAATTATCCACAATCTAGTTCATCACAAACACCTAATCTAGCACAAGAAAGATGCAGGGAATGATGGACTGTTCTATTCAAAAGACGCTGTGAGTGAAACAGTGGTCTTGCATCCAGAAGTCCTTCCCTACCTACGGAACAAAGCATATGCTCTATCCTGCACTGGCCTTAGCTCAGCACTTTACCTGGATCTGCTCCAGGACATCTCGTTGCATTTCCACAGCCATGTGGTACACATCATGGTCAGAGCTGTTGTACATAACCGCATTTTGAAACATCAGCATAATATCACGCTGGAACTCGGCTGTGGTTCGTATCAGCCCATTCTCAATGTTCTTTTTGATGGTAGATAAATCCATTGGCCTATGAAAGAAATGCAGTCAAAATAGCAATAGAGCATTTAACTCTCTCCCCTCTCTTTCACGAACAGCACTGGGTCTATGACAGGTCTAGTTAGACCGGAGGTGTCAAACTCACGGCACACGTGACCAGCGCTGGCAGAAGCGCAGAGGCAAGGAGCTCGGCGCTGCCACTGGGTAGAAACAAGATGGCAGGCTGGATAAAACAAGGTGGAGGGCCAGATTTGGCCTGCAGGCCGCGAGTTTGGCACTCCTGAGTTAGACCATCTATTTAATTTAGCTGAATAGTTTTCATCCACACAGGCGGTGTTCCTGAGTACCGAGGCCTCAGGGCAGAAGACAGAAGCTGTCCACCAGTTACCATGAATGGTAACAACAGCGTGACAGATGCCTCAGGAGAGGCATTTGCCTTCTCCAGGCATCACTGAAGGAGACACTAAGAAGCTAGAGCTGCAGACACCAAACTGTTTCAAGAGAGACTTTGGGGGCTAGCAGGGGATTGTGATAATTCATGTGGAAGAGTCTACCATCTGGAATAGTAAAAAAGCTGATTAAAGAGGACAGGTATTTGAAATTTCAAAGATTAAATCCTATCCCTGGATAGAAACTGGGAGAAGGGTATCAGTCACATATCACCTTATTGATAAAAAATGTTCATTGCAAGCCTGTGTACTTAATTCAAAGACAGGGTTGCGTAAAGACATGTACCTGTTACCAAAGATGACCCTTTTTGTGGGGAGACACGATTCTGACCAAATCATGGCAGAAAAAAATAATTTTCCAAGTCTTGCAATCTGCATGACAGCCAAAGCTTACATCATTCCTGCCAGAAATCCCTACACAAATATGCAAATATAAACAGTTCTAATGACAGAAGTCTGCTGAGACTCACCTCTGCACAATACTGTGGTAGCCTGGTGCTATATCATCAGTTACAGGCTGTAGGAAGACATTGGCATACCTACAGAGAGAGAGTCCATTTAGTGCCTGTCCTTGCTTATAAATATTTGTTTCATGCTCTCATGTTTACTTGTCTGCTACCAGTAACAATATGATTCATTATCTCCCATATACCAAGGCAGATTAGGCTCTGAGATGCAAGAGCAGAGACTTATCTAGGATTAGTCACTTCTTTCTGACAATTCTCAAGACATCAAACTCACCTGTGATTAGCTGCTGCTCTCCAAACTAGCATGATGGCTTTCTTCCAGATCTTCTGGGCCTGTATGGCTTCCTGGTCCTCACTGCACACTGAGCTGGGAAGAAAAGAACAGAACATCCTTCAGGAGTCTACATACTACCTTGGAGCAGAAACCTTATGGCTTACTTTGCCTTTGACATGCCCATGCTAATCCACGTCGAAGACGGAACAAAAAAACCAGGACCTGTTATTATAGTGCTGTCTGCACACTTGCAATTGTAAAAAAGGAAGAATCAGAGAAATCATCAACAAATTCCCACTTTGGACCTGCTCAGCCAACAAAACAGAAATGAGAATCTGACGCTCCCTTCACAAAATAGCCTGGGATTTGTACCTGCGTGCCTGACAGCTTCTCTGATACTCACAACTGCGAGGAGGCTGGGCTGCTGGGGATGGAGTCAGCTAGCGTGTGAGACTGCAATGGCGCGTTATGGACACTGAAGCCATCATCGCTCTCACTCACAGGGGGTTCGTTATCCATCTCTGATAGATATCCTTCACCCTGATCTTCTTCTTTGGGCTCCTCCAAACTGGCAGCCTCACTGGCACCATCCTCATCATCCTCTTCACCCTGCCCATCCTGAAACACAGAGAGTTCATGAGTCTGAGCAGCCAGCTACAGCAGCAACTCAGAGCCTCCAAAATAATTATGGTTCAGCATGCAAAGTTAATTTCTTGCTACAGCTGCTGACAACTGTACAGGTAGTTTCACAAAAGCCTCATCACTCTATTCTGCCCTGCCTCCCCTCGCAGAAGCTGGACCACACATACACACAGTTTTGTAGTGCCTGAAGCTTTTAGCTCCAACTGCAGACTGCCCAATTCTCAGTGCAGAAAGCTGAAAGCAAGCTTTCCTTACGGAAGCCACAAAGCAGCAGCAGCAGCGAGATCCTACTAATGAAACCAAGATGACTACAATGCATCCAGAATTACCTTCATCTGACTCCTAAACAGGGCCTGGGCCTCCTCTTTCATTGACTCTGTGAAAGAAAGCAAAGCAAAAAGGTTGATTCTCTAAAGCAGTCTTTCCTACAAAAGCTCCTGCACCAATGCCTACTGTCCTGCAGTAATTACCACTGTTCCTACACGTCTTCTCTCCCTCCTCCCCAAAAATCCTGAACCAGACCACTGACAACTATCCAGCTAATAATGTTGCATGTAAAAGATTCCTAGCTGAGTTAAGTTACCTGACAGCTCAAATTTGTGCTGAACATCAGCCTGTGAGGAGTCTTCACTCACATTTGGGACTTGTGGAGGGGATGAATCATCATCAGGTGGGGTCTGGAGGGAAGAGAAATGCACAAATCTAGATGTTTGTGTCAGCTTACTTCAGTGAAGCTGTGGGCACATCTCACTCACCCTAACCTATCTCAAGGCAATGAAGCTCACTGAGCACCTTTCCAACAGCATTTCTGCACATGGGTGGGGGAAGATACATAAAGGTACTGCCTAAAGCAGTGCAATTCTCTGCAGATCGAACAGATCAGCAGCATGACTCTCAAGAAAACAGTCAGTTACATTCATTGAAGGGTTACTGTCAACCCAGCAGCCATCCTTCCTCTAAACTCTCCTACCTGCCACAACTGCTCCTTTCTTTTCCAACACAAGTTTCAGACAGCCTCTCTGCTCACATACCTCTGTCTTCACTGTATTGTGCACTGCATCTTCTCCCTTGGCTGACTCTATCTCAATTTCAGAAGACTCTCCTGCTGCTATAGCTGCTCTTTGATCCTCTTCTATCTCTTGACTTCTAAGCTCTGTTGCTTCTGTCACTCTTGCAGCTGCTGGCATGGTTTCCTCAGGGCCCAGCTGATTCTGCTCCTGCTCTGCTGGTTCTGTCTTTATTTCCGATCCCAGCTCGCCAATGCCAATTAGGTCTCGAATGCCCTTTGCCTCTGTCTCCTCACACTCCAGTCCCTCTTGTTTCACAGTCACAGACACTTGAGGTATCTGGGCCTGTTTCTCGTGCTCCTGACGAATTGAATGTTCCCATGGACCAGGCAGGGTCTGGGGGTCATCGGTATCTTCACAGAAAGAAGACAGAGCAGCTTCAACAACTGCTGCATCCAGGACTTCAGGGTGGTCGTCTACCTTTATTGCCAAAACAAACACATAGCAGTGGAGGCCAAGGTCAGAAAGTGGGATTAAAAGAAAATTTGGTAATGAGACAATTGCACAAAACCTGGTGTACTTGTTTACAAAGTTTGTTTCCACAGTTAGCCTCCTATCACTCCCCGTGGAGTCTCCCATGGAGCTTCATTTTCAGAAACACAGCACTCCTAGAATGTATGCTGCAAGCAATACTCATTTGTCTACCAGAGATGTAACCTAAACCCCACCCAACCTGAGGAAGAAAGAAATTTCTTTCTGCACTCTGAAGAGAAGCACCAGGCTAAACATGGCAGACTGGCAGCAGTGGTGTCATAGGGTCATTTCCTACTGATCTGGACAATGATAGTGAGAATGTGCATTTTGGAGTAGTTATTTCTTGTCTAAACTAAACTAAATTTGTCAACAGTGATAATCTGAGATTAACCTAACTGGATGTAGAGCAAAAGTCACTGGCACTCTGCTTTGCCTGTTTACCTTGTCCTCAATGATGGCTATAATATTTCCAACTGTATCGAAGTCCAGCTCTTCCCCTGTATAGGACACTGCAATATCCATTTTCTCAGCCAAATCCAGGTCTTCTTTCCCATCCATGCAGTGATCTTTGGAAGACCCTGCAGTGCTACCAGCCGCAGAACCCAGGCACTCCTTCTTGATGGAATCAATGATCATGGATATTTCACTGCTGTCCATGGACACTGTCACAGTATGGGAATCAGACACCGCCTCCATGGAAACACAGGTTTCTGGCTGGCTCACTGCACAAGGATTGAGAATGACAATCGGAGACCAATCTGCTGAAGTCAAGCCCACATAAACAAATACTGCAGTGGATAACACCAAGCACCAACTGCAAATATCCCAGGTCCACCCACAACAGCATGGCTTATAAAAATAAAAGACAAATATGGGTTTGCTTTCCCACAGTAGAGATAAAGTGAGATCCTAGTCCTTGAACCACAATCCAGCAACATATACCATGAGCACACCCCCCTCCCCCAGTAAATCCTGTTTAAAACCATCTGTTTACTTCAGAACTCAGCCATAACCGTCCTTTCATCAAGGATGGTGAGTCTGAGGTGATAAAAGCCCAGCTGAGAGCTTGCTGGGTGCTGATGCCAAGGCAATTTCTGGGTTTTTTTTAAGCAATTCATGACCTATGAGTGCGTAATTCAGGAACGCACCTGTGGCTACGCTTTCTGGAGCTGCAGCTGGTGGCACAACGGATGGTGCTGACAGCGTGGGCATCATGACAATGGTTGCCTGCGACACAGGCTCTACTGGGGGTGGCAGGAGCTTAGCTGGAGGTTCGCTGGCAACAGCGGAGAAGGAAGCAAGAGGTGAGGTGAACTGCGCAGGACCAGCTTCTAAAAGCCGGGAAAGCGTAGGAGCACCTAACAGAGAGTAGAAGGGAAAAGCACATGAGCAAGAAGCAGCCACCACTGAAGTCCACAAA
Source organism: Dromococcyx pavoninus (assembly GCA_033558185.1). NCBI lineage: Eukaryota > Metazoa > Chordata > Aves > Cuculiformes > Neomorphidae > Dromococcyx > Dromococcyx pavoninus. The sequence goes on along the minus strand of JAUMJL010000665.1, from coordinate 1,008,640 downwards.
GCCACCACTGGGCTCTTCACTGTCAGGTGGCTTCTTCAGGGAAAAGACACAGGGAGGTACCCATAAATGGTCCCAAAAGCTACACAGAGAACCTGCACCAAAAACACATGACTCCTTCGTATGGGCAGTCTGAGACAGAAACATGCAGATTATGGGACACTGTTCAATGACAGGCTAAGACACACATGCAGAGAGATGCCCTCCAAAAAGGCTCATCCCAATACAATTATGGGAAACCTGAGAAACAGGGTTGAGAGTGCCACACAAAGTAAGCCAAGACAAACAATCATCACAGGAGCTCGAAAGGGAGTAGAGGGGATCTCTTTGCAAGTCTCTCCTGGAGAATTCCTCTTATGTCAAATGTTACCACTAATTTTAGGTATAATTTCCAGCCTGAATTTACTGAAATGTCTGGACCAAATTAACAGGTCTTAAAGAATAGCTGTGGATAAGGAAAGTGAGATTATTCATATAAAATTATATATGAATGAATGGCATAAATCCTCAGTTGCAGACAATGTGACTAAATCACTGGTTAGCATGAGCTGAGAAGAAGCTTCACCTTTGGCAGGTTGTTTGGACAAGGCCCAAGGCAAAGCCTCTTGCACGGTCCCTCTCACTTCCCTCTGTGGAACTTTCTTTGGAGCCCACAGTCCATTGTGGTCTAATCCTCAACAAACCTCCATGCTAAAGCAGAGGTAAGACTCAAGCTCTCCAGCTTCACAGAGAGCTGCAGTTTGACACCACTGGGAATCAGACACCAGACTGATTTATCACTAGCTCCCTGTCAACTAACACTTTCTCTCTAGACTGGAATGCCTAGTATTAGTCAGTGTCAAAACCAGAGAACTAGACTGCAGGGACCAGGACTGAATCAAGTCTAGTTGTTTCAGCCAGTTTAGATCAAGGCACTGTTTTTTTTTCCTGTAAGGATTACAGTCTTCGCAAAAAAACCCCAGTTATTAAAGAGATGGGGTACAGAAATAGAACACAAGTCATAAAGAAGCCCCAAAACCAGCCCGGCTAGATGTCCTTCATCTCTCTCCAAAGAGAATCCATAGATAGTCTGAAGGTACATCTGAAGAGAGAACTGTACAGGAAGAATCCTGAGTTACCTGAAGCAGCAGGAGATGCAGGGACAGCACCAGGTGCCGACTGCATTTCCCCACTGTGCAGCACTGGAAGGACACTTCCTACCTCCAGCAGGACTCCTGAGCTGTTCATGTGACTAGAAGCCACTGCCATTTCATTTTCACCGACCTGTCAAAGAAGGACACAACTGAAGTTCCTGGAGATACCATGACATCACCTACTGCCAGCTATGCACCTCCATGAGTAAGTCCATCATCTGCTGTCTCAGCATTTCTTCTACAATTTTTGTCCAGTCTAGTCCCTACCAGAGGGCCCTTATGCAAGTGCACAATATGAAACTATTTGCTGTTCTTCGCTACGATACAGCTGCAGTGTCACCCTCCTGTGAAGCCAAGACAAATACATGATTTGTTCTACCTTAGTTCCTTGTTCAAGGACCTCACAATCCTCTACAGATACCAGTCTCTCTATTCCCTGCAATGGCATGGTATTATCCCTTATTTTAAGCTGAGCGAAACTTAAGCACTAAGACGGAAAGTAACTCTAGCAAGGTCAAATAGTAAACCTATGACAGACCTTGAAGCAGATTTAGAACAGTCCTATCAAAACAAAGAAAACTCAGTCTTCCACAGCCGTTCTCTTTCCCTGCTCCACCCTATGTTACATTCCACCCTGCAAACAGAGAACCCATGGAACATCTACCCAAGCTAACAAATAGAAAAGACCCCAAATCTGAGGATGAAAAAAAAAGGAAGTCAACACCAATATACCTATTCCATCACACAAGCACTAACGCAGGGAATCTGTGCCACAGGCAGGCTGAAGACCGCTATTTTCAGACCAGGCTCTGAACAGTGTCAGCAGTGGTTGCCCTCCAGACTCCCAAAGTCACTAACAGGTCAAGGTGGCTTGTCATCACAGTGATTTTAATAACTGTATAAAACTAGAAGACTGCAGCACTTCAGTATCAGTCAAACTCCATTAAAGGAATCCCTACTCCTACAGTAAGACCTATTACAAATACTGAAACTCAACTTCCTGCCAAGATGTAAAGAAGAATTATGAGCCCAAAGCAGAAATCAACAAGAACACCTCAATGAAGGCTGTCTGGGATGAAGCTTACTAACACATTCCCTCCCCCAGGGAGAATGACTTCCTCTAGCAAAGCCTGCAACTCCAACTCCTTATGACTGAGGAGAGACAGCCAATCCTATGCGATAAATGATTCCTGCAGCACTATCAGGAAAGGGTCTCACCTTTGTGGCTCATAGTGGTAATTATATCTCTCAGATATCACGTCTTTTGGGACAATCGCAAAACTCTAGGTTTTTAAAAAGCCCTTGCAGCTCCCCCACTTTCAGTGGGAGAGTCTGGAGCAAATTGTTTGCGTGCTTGCATATATGAGCAGAGAGCTCCATACCAGCCTGGGGCTTGTGGGCAGGAGACTGCCCTTCTTCAGCAGCTCTGAGAGCAGAGGGGAAGGAGGCGGAGTTGCTTTTTGTCCTAGAATCTTTTTCTGGGGTGAATCATCAGTGACTGGGGTCATGGGGGCATCCAGGGGAGCAGAGCCTGGAGGGGTGTCAGGGATTCCAATGAAGGAAGCAACTGGGGTGCTGGGCAATGTCCCTGGAGTGACCTGAGAAAGAGAAAAACCACACTGTTCAAAGCCACACTCCACCACACGGACTAGCCCCACTTGCTCCTTCCCCCAAGAGCATTGATCCAGCACACCACAGACACCTACTCCATTCACTCACTACACCTACTCCAGGCATATGCTTTCACCCTTTCCCTGCCTTGTACTGCCATTTCCCAGGCACACACAGAAGACTGCCTGGCCAACCCGCTGATGCCTTTACTCAGCCTTTGATCCAGGCACTGATCATCACAGATACGGAAGAGGACACGTGTCTTGGGCAGCACTGTACAACAGCCACACTACAGCACTACCACAGCGAAAATCTGCAACATAAGGCAAGGGCTTCTCCCCAGGCTCCTGTTCCTTGACGGACACAGAGCCCCATGTCCCAAGCTGGTCCTTCCCTCTTACTAGGGGAAGCATCCTTACCCCAGGACTGGCCTCGTCCACAGCTGGCTGAGACAGATCTCCCAGAGCATAGTCTCCCCCTGGGGAGGTTGACCCTGCAGGGGAGCGAACCATCACACCCGTTAATCGTCGTGGTGGATTCTTAATGGCCTGACGAGCTGGAAGAGAACAGGAAAAAAAATGAGATGCCATACTCCAGCTTGGACAGTCCCTGAGTTACCTCTGACTTTATCCTAAAGAACCCTAAGAAAATAATTTATATTATAGGAATTTCTTGCACCACTCTAGGCTCAGCTCACAGATAATACAAGTATCAGTTAATGCACTTTAATTTCAGATTTCTGTAGCAGTTGGGTATTCACCACCTCCCACCACTGGTACGTTGGTTCACTGAATTGTCCCTAAAATTATAAATTAATTACACTTTCAAAACAAATATCTCTCCCTTTTATCTGCAGACAACAGTAAAACTATAGGGACAACTAAAGGAGTGAAAAGTGTGACATTCTAACAGAGTGCTCCTTGCTAATCATGCTTCCTCTTAGAAATATCTTTTCTACAGAATTTTTTCCCTCTCGGAAGTCTCTGCATTTTGCCATTACACATATAGTGCTGAAAAAAGACCATGATCTTTCTTTCCAACTCCCAGGGTCACAGAATTCCTCTTAACAAGACTTAAATTCCTCCCAGACATTCTTATGAACATAAGCATCTTTCTCTGAGGAGAAGTGAGGCAGCTCATTTCCAGCTTACCCTGATAAGCAGCATCTGTAGCCTTTCTCTTGACTTCTGCCTCCTCCTCCTCCATTTTTTTCTTTCTGTATACAGAACAAAAACCTACGGTCACACAGTGCCTTGCTTCCCCTTAGCTCCTCCTGCAGCTTACTGACCCCCACCCCATTATCACCACACAACAATGAACTGCCTTTGTGGACTCAGGCTCACTTCCTCTGACAAGGGAAGCAGAGTCAGAGGCCACTCAGAGAAAGACACACTTGGCAGGAAACTTCACTTCCAGCTGATTATCAAAACGGAGGAGGCAAGCATGATGCTGCAAGCCATCACTCAGCTCTTACTGGGAAGCTCCAAAAGTTGTTCCCCACAAGCTGGTGCTCCCCAATCTAAACAGAGTCCACCCTCAGGGACCAAAGCATTTGCCCAACTGCCTTGTTTCTCTTAACCCAATGTACATGGAGCAAAAGGTGTCTGACAAACACACAGCATCAAGCAACCACAACCTCAGAAGAAAGTATAACATAGAAATAATTAAATAACCCACATCATAATCTCATTGCACAGCTCCTCCAGTCTGTTATCCATGTGTCCGGCCTGGATCAGCTCTGCATCCTTCTTGAGCTGCCTGTAATCAGAAAATCTTCTTTCTTACTTATCAATGAATAATAAGCCTTAAGAAGCATTTTCATCCCAAGCACCATCCCCCACTTAGGCCACGTTTTCAAGACAGGACTCTCAGGTGCACCACAGCTTAATGCCTCTGCCACATACCTGTATTTTTCCTGTGTTTCTTTAATAATTTTCTTCAACTCCTCAACTCGTTCTGCAGTCAGTTTCCGCACAATAACATCTTCCACAGTTTCCACAACTTCTCCCTTCTCACCACGTTTTCTCCTACAGAATAAAACAAGACAGTTCAGACACGGAAACACAGAACCCTCCCAAAATGGCTGCTGATAAATATGCACAAAAGAAAAATAACCAACCTCCTCCTCCAGTTTCTCTTAAATGATATTGGACAGTAAAATGTTAAAACAATCTCTTCTGAAAAATCAACCCAATTCTTACATGTGGCAAAGAGACCCCAGTTATCCTACCATTTATTGTAACAACAGTAGGGTCATATTGAAGACACTAACAAGTACACAGTGACCACTTTTAGAACCATGTAATACTGAAATCCTTTGGTCTTACGAAGAAAAGGAGACAAGATAAGGAGATATGGAAAGGATATTCCAAAAAATACCTTGGGCTTGCCAATCTTCCCCGTCTGCCATACTCTGATCCCACTGTCTGCCCACACAAACCATTACAACTGGATTTCCTCATTCCTGTATGCTCCTCTTGGGAGCAATGCTATCAAGTCCTTTACTTGCTTCAGACTGTGTACTCACTTAGGAGTTTCTGTAGTCTCCAACAGCTCCGAGTACTGAGATGCACAGTGCTGTGAAGAAACAAAGTCAGAGAAAACCAAAAAGTCAGTACTACCAAACACCTATCAACAGGGCACTTACTCCTGCTTCCTTAGAGGTCTCATATTTCATGAACATATCCAACAGCCTTCTCCAGAACTTTCCTTATGGCTATAACTTAGTATACTGCAAAGTGAGGAAACATAATTCACTCTTTTTACTTTAACACAGCCCACAGTGACCTCCAAAACATAAAGAACAGACACTCCCAACAATTTAGAAATCAAAGCAAGTAAGCATGATTAGGAAAACCATACCCATAATGTTTCTATGTGTGAACATCAACCAAAATGATTCTACGGTTCTATGAAAACATTTCAATAGAGAAAAACAAAGAACATTATGTCAAGGCCAGTTTAATAGCTTAACAAAAATAGCAAGCAACATAAAAAGACCGACTTCTCCCTTAATTCTAATAATCTCTCTGTCCCTTATACGACAAAAATCCCAGGTGCTTGCCCAAACAGCAGGACACACCAAAATACATGGACATCCACACATTCCTAAGACAAGGAATTCGGCAGCTTAATTACGTGCCTGGTAAAGAACAACCTCTTTACGTTTGCTTTGAACCTGCCTCCTGTTATGTCTTACTTAACAGCCTCTAAATCTTGTACTGAACAAAGCAGTAACAATTAATCCTTACTCAACCTCAACTTCATGCCACTTCTGATAATACAGGCATGCTCATTACTCATTACTCATCTCTTTTTCACATTGAAGGGTTCTACCTTACTTTGCTATCCCTTACAATGAAGCTATTTCGTGCCTTCGATCATCCTTATCTATTCCTTAACCCTACAGGGCATCTGTACAGCTAAATTTAATTTAATTTAATTTAATTTCAGAAACATAAAAAATATTTAATCTGATTTATACACAACTATTTTTTAAAAATTAATTCTTCCATATTTTTAAAACACAAGAAATGCATTCTCTCAGGCAGCTGCCTTACATATTCCACGCAGAACCCATTTTTCTAAGACTCAAACGCTGGTATCTTACCTTCTGGGAAAACCAGTCAGGAGGACGTCCTGGCTCTGCAAAAGGTTTGATAGCTCTGCTGACCGAGACCCTACAGGAGAGAAATGACATCACCTTCAGCCTATTTTGTTCCCCAACCAACATGCACAGAAAAAACCCTGACTTGTCTTGATGTTTTTCACTGGATAGCCTCCATAAACAAAATGAACCTGCCAATGAGTTGGTATGTTTGGGAATTATTTTGGGAAGTACTTGAATATATTTACCTCCTTCCAAACAAACAACAGCTTTCTTTTCTTGCTTTGAAAACCAAGTTTTTAATGACACTACTACATTTCCAGAAAAACTTTACCTTAGTAAGGTGAAAAGAGGCAGCAAAACAAGTGCAGAAGCAATGCAAAGGAGCACTGTATCATATATCCACCTTGACCACAGCTCACCTCTTCCAGTTTATGTTGGAACAACGTTACTCTCTGTTCTCATGAACACACTTCTGTTTTTACAGAGGAGTTAGGAAAGAAGCAAAAGCTTTTCAGGGAGCTTCCACCTTTAGCAGCCCAACTTTGTTTTGAACACAGAGCATGCAGAAAGCAAAGGTATTCAAGAAGGATTTGGACAATGCACTCAGATGCATGGTGGTTGGGGTTGTCCTGTGCTGGGATAGGAGCTGCACTTGATGATCCTTGTGGGTCCCTTCCAGCTCAGGTCATTTTGTGATTCTGTATTTGTGACCGGCTGCTGCAGCTCCAGCCAGCGTAGTGAGGAGCCAGGCAGCAGGGTTGCACACAGCCTGTGCTCAGCCCACGACCCCAAACACAACCGCACTGCTCCCTTACCAGTTTTGGTCCCCGCTGCGCATGACGGACGAGGCCAGGCAGAGCTTCTCGCGGATGGACCAGGGCTCGGTGGGGCCGGCGCTCAGCAGCTTGTGCTCTGCGGGAAGAAGAGAGGGAGTCGAGGCACCACCTGTCCCCCGCAAACCTGGGGACTGCAGACAGGGAATCCCACCTCCCAAACCCCAGACCGGGACGCCAGACGCGGACATTCCCCCCATCCCCCCCTTTCCCCCAAATCCTGGACGGGGACTCCGCCTCCCGCGGTCCGCGCCAGGCACGGACCCACCCCCTCCTGTCGGAACCGGTCGAATCTTCTCAGGTCGCTCCCTGGCCGCTCCCTAGTCGCTCCCTAGTCGTTCCCTAACCGTTCCCCGGCCGCCGCTCCCGCCCAGCCCCACACTCACTTCCCGTCCCCGCCGCCATCTTCCTGGCCCCGCCCCGCGGAGGCAAAGGCGCAGCCGCGCGCGAGGCACGCCGGGAGGGGCGCGCGCACGCCCCAGCCATCTACGGCCGAGCGGCGGCCGGGAGCTCGGGCCACGCCCCCTGTTGACCCACGGCGGGCGTTGATTGGTGGAGCGGGCGAGCGGCGGGCTCTGATTGGCGGAGAGGGCGGCGGCGACGTTTAAATGTTCAACAGTAGGCGGTGTGAGGGGCCCGTGAGGTCGGGTCTGTGCGGAGCGGTGTCTTTGTGAGCAGGTCCGGTGTGGCGGTCTTGGGGAGGACAGGCGGGCGTACGCACACTCTTCGGGGGTGGGGGCCTGATGTGGTGGGAGTGAGCGTGTGTGAGCGAAACGTTCGAGGTAGTCTGGGGTGCGGGAGGGTGTATGTTCTGTCTGATGTGTTGTGTGGGTCCTGCGGGATGGTCTGCGTGTGTGTGTGCGCGCATGGGGTCCGGCTTGGTGGTCTCTGTGCGGGGGGGGGGGGGGCGCGCGCATGAGGTCCTGCGTGGTGGTCTCTGTGTAGAGGGACGCTTTCGTGTGGCAGTTCATGTTTGGTTTTGTGTGGAATGAATAGATATGGCAGTGGTGGTAGACTGTGCATAGTGAGGTGTATACGGGGGAGTAACGTTTAGACTTCTGGAAGACTGTCATTGTGCCTGTTTTTCTCCAGGAGCCTCGTGAGACACCATGGCGGAAGCACTGTTTTGTGATGATGATGTTGCTGCTTCCACTGTGCTTGAATCCACAGCAACAGTGTTTGGGGCTGATGAGCGCAAGAACCTGCTGCCAGAGTTCTCTGCCATCTCTCCAATTCTGGAGGGTGCTGAGCAGGTGAGGTTGGAGCTCTTCTGTAACGAACAGGGTAGTGTTTTGAGTTGTGGCTGCTGTGCCTCTGCACAAAGATGTGATGCAGGAGCAACAGACTTTTCAGAAGAGGTTAGAAGAAAATGTTGTGTTGGTGGGAGCAGTTTCTGTTATGAGCACAGTTAGTAATTGCCTCTTAACATGCTGCCTCTTAGTGTGGTGCTTGATCTGGGAGCTGGTATTGGCACCAGCTCTTTGGGTTGTTGGTCTGAGGTACTAGATAAAAAAGAAATGCTAGTGTGCCTAGAAATGCCTAAGAGAGCTTCTTAGGTTGCTGGGGATTTTGGGACCAGTGTAGTATCAGTTACTGAACACTACTCAGGGTAGCTGTGTGTTCCGTGTTGCAGTTCCTATTAGTGTTCTGAAGGATGATTGTACTACCTCTCTGGCTACCTTGTTTAACCTATGCTGATTTTGCAGGCTGTAGCTAAAGACAATGGAAAATTAAAGGTGTATCTGAGAGTTCGACCCCTGAAATCTACAGAAGTGGAAGAAGGGGAAGACCAGGTGGGAAACTGAATGAAGCAGTCTCAGAGCTGGCTGCCTGTCTGCCTGCTGGCAGATGCTATTATCCTTCCCTGTCTATGCTTTGGCCTCTTGTAAGCCATTGCAATGATGGGTTTTTATATATTCTTTCAGGGCTGTGTCTGCATTGAGAATTCGGAGACCCTTCTTCTAAAAGCTCCTAAGGACTCCTTCACCATGCAGAACAGAGAACGTGGAGTGGGACAAGCAGCACACAGGTTCTCTTTCACCAAGGTAGGTAACTGGGACAAACAATCCATCTGAAAGTTTTCTGAGCTTAAACCAGCCTTATAGCTTGAAACGCTGGCTTAGGTAATGATTCCAATGCATTGCATGAACTAGGTAGTCTTGTGCAATTCTCTCTACTTGTTTCTGTTACTCTTTCCTTATTTTTTGTATTTTTAAGCTGATCCTGACAACTTTTTTGGCAGCAAATACTGAACTCTGTTCCTGATACTCTAAACACACTAGAGGCTGTAGTAATATTGCAATTAAGCAAGGGAACAGCTTGTTTTTGTAGGAGGGCTGGACTGGAGTTAGTGTTGGGTCTGCTACTCCTGATGTGGGGGTAGTTGAAGGCAACAAAGGACTACATAGTATCACTTGAACAACTATTAGCAGTCAAAAGATAAGAAAAATCTACATGAAGCCATGTTTTATGCATCTTGTTTGCAGATCTTTGGACCAGATGTGGGGCAGAAATTATTCTTTGAAGAAACAATGAAGGAGGTGGTAAAGGATGTACTCAATGGGCAGAACTGGCTGGTCTACACCTATGGCATCACCAATTCAGGGAAGACTCACACTGTTCAGGGTAAGAAAAGTGCTAGGTATTAGTAGCCTGTTGAGGGAGTTGTCTGCTTCTACAAGGGAATTCTCAGCTTGCTGTTGTTCTCGCTTCAGGCAGCAACAAAGATGTGGGGATTCTGCCTCGGTCCTTAGCGGCCATCTTCAACAGTGTAGGAGACCGGCTGTACGAATCCATGGATCTGAAGCCTTCTCTTTCCAATGAGGTGGTGTGGCTGGACAGCAGGCAGGTTCAACAGGAACAGACCAAGAAGCAAACCATGCTGCAGGCGGTTCTGTGTGAGGTAAGCATGTGGCTTCTAGGAGGTTTAATGGTACTAATAGGGAAAGGATGGTGTCATGCTACATGCTGATCTTATTTCCTTCCTTACAGGAGGAATTGTTAACACCACTGAAGAGGAGTCATGGTGCTGAATCTCAGCTCCAGGCCACCGCCAGTGGCAGTTTTGACAGTGGAGTTGCTGGCCTGTCTTCATCTAGCCAACTCACCAGCCGATCAGACAGCAGACAGGCAGAAGGTATGTCTGGAACCCTGCGGTGTGCTACCTGCCTCTTGGAGGATTAGGGAAGAAAGGGAGGGTGGTGGTTATTTGGATGCTGTGTTGTGGGTAAGGGAGCAAAGGTGCTGAAGGCTCACAAGTTTCCCTTTGAAACGTAAGGGTGTCAGGGCTGAAGAACTTTGTACGTATTTCTTGCCCATATATGAGGAACCCACCACTGTATCATAGCTCAAGCCTTGTAAAATGAAAAGCTGCTTGATACCCACTTTATTCATGGTATATGGCTATTGAGAAGATGAATGCTATGTGATGGGGATAATTGGAAAGCAGGGGGCTGAAGTGATATTGCACTGAGCATTTGTGCTTGGACTTTCAAGCCTAGGAACTCAAGTGTATGAAGTCCTTGCACAGAAAGGAGGGTGCTGTTAAAGGGAGATTTAGACTGTCTGACTGGGGACAGACATTAGTGTAGGTCCAAACAGGAGAAGGTATACAGAACAGATTTCAGTCTGGGATAGTCTTCCTGCTGAAGACAGGTACTTTAGTCTATAGCTAAACCATTCAGATTGGACCTGTGAAAAGCTGCAATCCTGACTTTTTTCCTTTTTTTTTTTTCCTCTACCTTTTTGCCAGAACTGGGCTGTTGCTGGGATGACTTGGATCGTGTTTCACTCAACAACACAGGAGACATGCAGTTTTCAATCTGGGTCTCCTTCTTTGAGATTTACAATGAATTAATCTATGACTTGTTAGAACCAGCTTTACTTAGCCACAGCAACAAGAGGAAGACACTGCGGCTCTGTGAAGACCAGACCGGCAACCCCTATGTGAAAGGTAGATTTACCTGAAAAATATTTTCAGCAGCACACTTGGGGAGATTTGAGGACTGGGTGGGTGGGTGACATAGCAATGATGTGTTGGGGAGCTTGATGTCCTCCATGGCCTTTTAGAGGTCTCAGGTGTCTGCATTATGGGAATGTTAAGTTTGTTATTGTAAAGGAAATGCAATGGTGAAGTTTGGGCTCAGATAGCTAAGTCTTCTGCCAGTCTTCTAATTGCCTTGCCCAATGTCTGCCTGCTTTTCCAGATTTGAATTGGATCAATGTCCGGGATGCTGATGAAGCTTGGAAGCTCCTGAAACTGGGACGTAAAAACCAGAGTTTTGCTAGCACCCACAAAAACCAGAACTCCAGTCGCAGGTCTGAAGGGGATGAGGGATTATTTAGGCAGACACATGATTTGAGGGGCTTTTAAAGGTTGCATTTCCCTTTTAAAATATCTGCATGCTTCTCTTACAGTCACAGTGTCTTCTCCATTCGGATTCTTCACTTGCAAAGAGATGGCACTGAAACTGATGCAAAAATCAGCGAGTAAGTTTCATGCTCTTTAGGATTTTGGGGTGTTCTCTGTGGACTTGGCTTTCCTGTCTCTTTTGTTGTGGATTTGGGACATGGGAAGTATCTTGAGAAAGGTATTTTTGAGAGTGCTTGGAAGTGAGTAAATATTCTCACTCTTAAGCCTTGAAATTGACTGAGCAGTTTGAGGAGTAATGCAAAGTAAAACTTGAGGTGGTCCTCAGGCTTTCTGAATGAAGGTAACTATGAGTAACCCTGCTCTTGCAGCAGGGCTGATCTTAGTGCTGCTGTTGCCTGTTCCTGGGATGTAGTTATCTGGAAACTGGTTGTCTCAGTATCTGGGAAGTGGCTGTCCTGAGGACTGGCAGAAGATCTTTGAACTTGACACTGCAAAGCTCATGTTGGTGCTATCTTAGGGTAGGCCTTCCTTTCCAGCAATAGCCCATACACCCCAAAAGGACTTTCTGTGCCCTTATGGGGAAACTGGGAAGATGAGCAGGGTGGGTGATTGCAAGGTGTCTGAATTCTAAACCTGGCTAAAACAGGACAAACCTAGGTCATGTGAATATCACCTGTGTTTTCTTCAGGTTATCCCTCTGTGACCTTGCTGGGTCAGAACGCTGCAAAGACCAGAAATGTGGGGACCGAATGAAAGAAGCAAACAACATCAATACCTCCCTCCACACACTGGGTCGCTGCATTGCTGCCCTCCGCCAGAACCAGCAGTCCAAGTGAGTATCCATAACTCCATCAAGGAATGTATAAGGAGGCTGTTTTGCTTTCCCACAGGCTCACTCTTGTTTTTCCTCATAGATTGAAGCAGACTGTGGTTCCCTTCCGGGACAGCAAGCTGACCCGTGTGTTCCAGGGCTTCTTCACTGGACGTGGGCGCTCTTGCATGATTGTCAACATTAATCAGTGTGCTTCTACATATGATGATACTCTGTATGTAGCCAAGTTCTCAGCCATTGCCAGCCAGGTAAGAAGCACACACTGGGATTGGGGTGAGCTAAGGATGCATCCTGCTTTGGAGGGAATGGGCCCCTGTTCCATTACAAGGCACATGCAATGTTTGCAAGCCTTATGCTTCTCCAGTAGATAACCTTTACAGTTATCCACATTTTGCTAAATTGAAAGGGTTGACAGGTTGCAGAGAAGTGCCATGTTTAAAGACTGCACAACTTCCAGTCTTTGTGGACTAGTAATGACGGCCTTTTCCCTTTCAGCTTGTTCAGGTGCCTCCTATGAAGTTGAGACTCCCATCCATCAAATCTATTGTCAAAGAGCACAAAAGGCGAACCAGCCAGAGTCTAGGGGCAATGGTAAAGGAAGAAGTGGAATCGGAAGATGACAGTGAGGATGAAGCAGATGCTACTATGTATGCAAAGGAGGTGGGTTGTGATTTATTCTGGAGCCTTTATGGATAGAGGGGCAAGAACATGACTGTTTAGCTTTAGCCTAGGAGATGCGTCTGGAACTCAGCACTATGCGAAGAGATGGCAGAACCTCAGAAGGATATGGCACCCTGGAAATTGGGAATCCATGAGGAAAATATTCCACAGTTGGTCTAAATCTGAAGCATATGCTTAATTTGGAAACACTTTGTCATGTGTGGAATAGGGACCGTAACAGCTTGGGTGCAGATCTATAATCCCTACTCTGCAATGGAAATCTAGAGATTGGAAAACATGCAAACCAGGTGGCTAAATAACGAGGAAATATAATCAAACTTCCTAGATACTCAAAGTGGACAGCTGGAATAGCTGAAAGATCCAGATGAAAGTCATAATTCTATAGAGGCTTGTGTAATGTGTCCAGGTAGCAAATGCAGGTGCACCCCTGAGCAATGCAGTAGAGGAAGCTGCTCGGGAGGCAGCTGCAGCTGGAGTGCAGTGTTTAAGCCATCTCAAGGGAGAGTAGTTAGAAGAGCAAACTTGGCAACTTCTCTTTTCAAGTGACTACAAGAATCTTAGACCTAGATCACCTCAGCCTATGGATATGGGATCTTCTAGGTCTTAATTCTGTGGTGTGGACAATGGAGTTTGTATCCTTCTTACAGGACTTGTTGCGTGTACTGGAAGCTGCACGAGAACTGCTGGTGCAAGAGCGACGGGAAAAGCTGCTACTAGAAACACGTCTCCGTGCAGAGATCTGTGATGAGATGATGGAAATCATGCAACAGAAGGAGCAGTTGTACAGGTACAGCTTATGCTGTTCTCTCTTGGTGTTGTGCCTCACCCTGAACAAAGAACTGCCAGACCCTGACAGGTAGTTGTCTGCTCTTTGTAGGGAATGTCTGGATACTCAGAAGGACCAGCTAGAGGAATTGTATGAGGGTAAACTGGATATCCTGAAGGAGGCACTGACCGACTATTACACGGAGAAGATCCAGGTTTGTTCAGGGCAATAAAATGACACCAGGGAAGTGGCAGTATTGGGAGGAGACTTGGAGTACTTGAATCCAGGAAGGTGATTTGCACAAACTGAAAAGAAAGGCTTTTTGTGGTTTTTTTATGATATTATTTGATAGCTTTATCCATGATTTTTGCTTCTTGTTTACTGCTTTATGTAGTTCACTCAGCTTTCTAATTTTCAACCCCTAACCTGGAAGCTAGTGTGCAATCATTCTGGCTCCTCTATTTGATCAAAGTAATTCTCTCCCTCCTTATTCTTTTCACTGGTGGCTTGCTTTGCACTCCTCGGATTAACACAAGTTCTGTGAGTTTCTCTTAATCTTAGTTGTGATGATGGATATGGGCTTATCTATTTCATGCTTATGGCACTTGAGTGGCCCCTAGGACCTGTTACAGAACTCTCTGAAGATGCCAACTCTCAAAAAAAAATCCCTTTTCTTTAGAGGCTGTTTAAAAAAAAAAGTTTAGGCTCCCAGAAAATAGGTTCATTGTTTTCACTTAACAGACATTAAAGGCTGGGGGTCCAATATGTGATGTGTGTGATTGAAAGTAAACTGGAAGACAGACACAAAGTTTCAGAAAAAGCTCTGTTAGGAGAATCTTGTTGAATATTTGAACAAACTTGCTTTCCCAGGAGCGTGATGAAAAGATTGAGGAGCTCCAAACTGCTCTGCAGGAGGCAAAACAAAAATCAGAGAGCCTGGATACTAAGCAAAAGGATGCAGGGCAAGGCTTGCGTCGATCAAAGCGAGTGGCTACCTTATCCGCTTCACAACAGGAGCAGCGGGGAGATAATAAAGCCAAACTGGAGCAATGTCAAATGGAGCTAAATACCATTCCAGAAGGTAAGGTAGTGATGCTGCAATGTTTCTGAACTCTGGCCGAGCCATCCTTGTAGAGAGTTAGATCTTTTTTCAGTTAGATACATTGGATTCAAGCATCCTGAAAACACTATTGAGTTGTAGATGATGGGAATAATGTGCTGGACTGACAATGTTTCACTTCATTTTCATATGGAAATGGACTTAAGGGCAGGATCCATCTCCCTGTCTGAATTTTAAAGTCCCATTGTGTAACTGAGAGGGAGAAGTCTGGAATGTGTATTTGCATGTCTGCATAAACTCAAAGCTTTTCACAGCTTGCATACAGCAGCTTGTCTCAAGGGAAGTCCTTACTTCAGAAAAAGTGAAAACTTATGAATGCACTGTTGCTCACTACTTTTTGTCTGTTCCTAGATTTGCAGAAGCACCAAAAACTACTGGAGACCCCTCCCTCTGCCAAACCTATTACTGTGGATGTGGACAGGAATCTGGAGGATGCACAGAAGGTAACTCCATCTGTGTTCCAGAAATGAATACTCACACAACAAGGTGGTTGCCAGTTTAAACAGTGTTTGGAGCTGCTGTTGCCATGTTTTTAAACAAATGGTTGAAGTTGAAATAAGTCTAAAAACAAACCTTTGCTAGACATGAGGAAGGTGTTGATATCTGTGATCCTAGTGTACTTCACTTGGAGGGGATCCTTTCTCAGTACTACATGTCTGAATTACCCTGGAGTGGCTTTGTTGGCAGAGCAGTGCCAAAGCTAGCTGTTATATAAAAATCTTTCTCCTGTAGAGTATCAGATTGCTGCGTTCAGAATGTCTGAAACTTGGGGAGTCTTTTCAGTCTGCAGAGAAACTTCAAGAAGCCCTTTCCATGTGTGATGAGATTCTGGCTAAACAGGTAATGTGTCTGTGTTGTGAGTTGCACGGGGGGATTTAGTCTATGCATTTTGCCTTAAATAGAATAAGCTAGGTTCTTGCAGCTGCAAATAGAAATGACATTTTCTGGACATGTACTGTCTATTACATTAAGGGAGCTCTATTTGCTAACTTTTTCAATGGCTGAGTCAGACTGCATATTTAACTCTACAAAGAAGACCCAAATTGTTCCTGTTCAGTTAACTGACAGCCTGCACTTATAGTAGAATTCAGAATTCTCATTTACTTCACTCTATCACAGTTCCTGTGGCAGCATCCTTGCAGCAGGAACAATTCAGCTTTTTCCTAGCCTTACTGTTCCTGCTTTTAATTGAACTGTTACACTGACAGCAGAAGTTTTTATGCACAGCCTTCTTTAGCACATCAGTTAGCGAATTTTGGCAAAGGCAGTTTATCCTCTTCAGTTCAAAGTGACCAGGGAGCTGTGACAAGTTGCCTATCTTCATATATGTATTGCTTTCCCTTTCTCAGGACCAACTACGGGCAAAACTGCGGAACATGATGGTAGTAAAACCAGACCTCCTGAAGAAAGGAGCCTGTACTGCTGGCAAGGCTTCTTCAATATCTACCTTAAAGAAACGGTTCTGTGCCAACAGGGAAAACGTACAACCTAATCAACCTCCTGGTAAAAGGCCCTTCCTGTACAACCTGTCACGTTCAGCCCCCCGTCCTGTTGCTGGTAAAGGGTGGCAATACCGTTCAGTCATTCCATGACTTTTCACAAAGACATTTTTCCCCTGCTTATTACTGGAACAGTGGCAAATCCAACATAATAGTGTTTCTTTTACTTTGTGTGCATGTTTATTGTTATTGTAGCTGCTTGAGAGCTTATGTAAACATTTTTGGGTATGTATGGGTTAAACTTTTATCGATACCAAAGTGGACAAAATGACTTTTTGTAATTTAAACACTACAGTGAAGAAAGTCTTTAAATATAAAATAATGCAGATGTTAAATGGTCAAGAAAACATTCAAAAAGTTTAATATAAGGATGAGCTAAAAGTGAGTTATCTTAACTAGCTGGCGCATAATTCAAGAATAAGTTCACAAGCTCCTCCTTGAAAGATATTTTCTGTTCCTTGAATTATAATCCTTTATTGAAATATACACGTTCTAATTCAGGACTGTTCTCCCGGATCTTGGCTTGCAATTCTGGCTCCAAGTGTGTTACAGACATAGAACTAAGCAAAAGAAACAGTGAAATGGTTATATATATAAACCAAGCATTTGAATGTACATTAAGAAGGATGTTTCATCTGGTCAAACTTCCTGGATTGTAAGGAGAGTTTTCAGATATTTTTTTAACTTCTCAGAAAGGAACAGTCATCAAAGACCAGGACAGATGAATCCCTGCTTAAAATGCAGCAAGATGATATAGAGTCACAAAGTCGCTCTTGTTACTGCTGTGAGAGTAGGAATCTACTTAGCTGCTTGAAGCTGTTGCTGGCAATAGAAACATACCTTCCAAAAGCTATATTTGCCTCTCTAACTTACTGTCGGATTTTATTCAGTTGAATAAAAGGTTTATTTTTGAGTTGCCTCGCAATGAATTAAGGTGCCAGGTCCTGTAAACATGTACCACTTCTTAAATACAATTGAAAGTCTAGTCTTTCTGTGAAAAATTGTCCTGGTTAAAATCAAGAACTGTACCACACTTGCTGTGCTAAATGTCAAGTCCTCCCCAGGTAGCCAAGTGCCACTTGTTTTTACTACAATTAAAAGCTACTTGAGTTGCTCAATATTTTAATGTTCAGCTCCAGCTTGGATTGGTTAAGGTACATTTGGAAGCTTCTCAAGTTTAGACAACCTTCTATTAATATGAGAGAGACAGCTTACTTTCAATTCAAGGACCTGTTTGTAATACATGCTGCAAAGTGAGCTAACTTTATTTGTAGGTAATTCATCCAGGTTTTGGATGATTTCAACTATAATGAATATCATTTCTTACTAGATCTAAATCTAATGTTTGGGCCATGTTATCCTTTTTTATGAGTCAGTCCAGTGATTCTTAACTCTGTCTCATCAAGCTCAAATTCTTCAGCTTGAAACAGCACTGTTAAATGACTTGTGCAAACCTCTTGTTCATTAGGCCCATGTAGCTGCATCTCTGAAGCTGCCAGGAGTTTGTAAACACATGAGCCCAATTCATCTGTTGCATATTAATGACGAGTAACAAAGTTATTACTTTTATGAATATTTTCATGTTTACTACACTTGACATATGGGAAATAGGGACTGCTTGTTTCTGTTTGTGTAGAACCTTGCATGTGTCTGGAAAGGCAACTTTACAGTAAGGATAACATAACAGGACTACGTACCTTTTCTGAGGGAACAGCGCACAACACAGGGGTGTTGCAAACACCAGGCTAGAAGAGACAAAACCAGGTTTACAGTATTTAGGGTGATAAATGAAAATTCAAACCCCTTAAGTGGCAGAAAGTGGTTGTGTGTTTTTTTTCCACACAGTGAGGTAAAGTTGCATGAAATGCTATGTCATATTTTTCCTCACTGCATTATACATTATAAAATAATTTACCTACTATGCAGTACTAAATGTATCAATAAATGCTTACAAATATGTATCAAATAATACTTTGTTGTCCTTGCAGTGTTTTTGCATTGGTGTGCATGACAACATTAATTGCTGGACAATAGCAAGTGAAACTCTCCATTAGCCAAATGTTTCAAGAATTCATTAATGTGCACTGTTAGATTCCAATTACTGTTTACAGAGGTAGCAGCCCAACCATGTTCTCTAAGCAAGCTGCTCCATGCTTCTTTTTACCACTCCTTTTTTTCCCCTTCCCTCTGCTTTTATGGCAGCTTCTTCATTGCTAATTTTTTTTTAAATATGATATTATCAGTTACAGATATGGAAGTGAAGTAACTGCACTACCCTCATTAACTTCTCAACTTAGATGAGAAATAAATAATTTCTACAGCTTCTTTATTGCTTCAACAAACATACTTTTTCTTTAAACAAAGCGCAAATAATGCTACTTCCTCCAAAAAACTTACAGCTATGTCATAAAACACCAGACACAACTCTAAGAAATCACTTACCAGAATCCGACTAATCCAACTTGAATGGGAGCACTCATCCAAGGAAATCTCTGTTAAAAATAAATTGCCCATAGTGAGTAGGTGTCTCTTCTCCCCCTTTTCCCACCTTCCTGTCATTCTTGTACTCTAAGAGACAGATTGCACCTAAACAGCTCTTAGCCACTATGAAGACAAAACAGCAGCATACCTTAAAGCTGAGTTCCAATTTAAGGGCCCAATCCCTTTGAAAAGAAGTAAGAGAATTCCCAGTGATATCAACATACACTGTTTTCCTGAGTGGGTGTCCTTTAGGAATTACAACCGCTGGCTGTTTGACTTATGACCTGATCCTGAGTATCTGGGCCATTTGCGTGTAGCTCAAGCACAGCCAAACTTTGGAGCAGTGCTGCAGGTGCAAGCTGCTGCCACACCTGAAGGCACAGTGAACTTTGCCCAGGCATCCCTAAAAAAACCTTGGTCTGGTTACAATTGCTGCCTCTTCAATGACATCAAACGGTTCTAACTCAGAACTGGAGATTTTCTTTGTGAGCAACAGCAACGGCAGCCACCAACTGTAAAAAAGGGAGGTGTCAAGAAAAAATGTTCATGTGCCTGTTTTAGCCTGTTCTTCTGTCTTATGATTTGCTTTGACATATAAGAACTTGCCCCTGTGGCAGAGTCTAATACACTGCAGTTCTGCAAGAGCTCACCTTAAAAAAAATGTAAAAAGGGTGGAAGAACTGGAGAAAAAAGCAACACAACCTATGGATGCATTTTTAGACATTCCTCATTACTGTAACTCTGCAGAACCTTGGCATATGCCAGGAAATAGAATAAGGTCTTAAAAGATTTAGGAATCCACTCCCCACCGTGTTAGAATTTTAGTTGAAATTAATTACTAGTGAAAGAAATCCAGACCTAACCAAATGACACTGCTTCAAAGGCCTTCTATAGCTACAATAAAATCAGTACCTCCAGTAAGCAGGACATACACAACTGCTATGATAACAGGAAGCTGATTTTAAAACAAAACAGCTAATGAGTTAAAAATGATGATGTTTTCAACAAAGATAATTTTTTCCCTGCAAGAAGCATTTCTCAAGATGTAGAAGTTAGAGAAGAAATTGGTGAACAAAAGATGGGCACTGTTTGAGAGTAGAAATAGAATAAAGAAATTCAGAAAGCTTCGTAGGACAAATCTTGGTGCTAAGGAAGGTCACAGCAGCATAGGAGGCAATGGCAAACAAGGCTGTATGGATTAAACTTTTTCCAGAGCCTGAGGGAGAAGAAATGATGCAGAAGGTTGCTTCTTTTTTCTCTCTCTTTTATTTTTGGCCTCCTGGAATCAATCTGTAATCCAGAAATGACTGCAGGAAGAACTCTGCAATTCTGCAATAACCTGCAAGAACAGATAACAAACAGAAAGAGCAATACCAAGAAGGGCAAAGAGAATGCAGCAGTGCTCTGCTGTTCTGGCATTCCACTAAACACACCTTCATTTGACTCTCAGCTGAGATAAATTCACTCAAAATGCTTCACATTTTACACACAGGGAGAGTTCATGATGAGAGATGGTGTGACTGACAGCAGGAGGGATACAGGACTGTGCCACTGGTGAATATTACACATATTTGGGAACCCAACTCAAACTCTGTACTGCAGATGGCTCTGGTCTCTCAGGAGAATTAAGGGAGAGGGATGCTACACATTGCAGTGTTACAGCCTTTCCTTTTCAAGGATGTTACCAGGCTGTGCTAATTAAGAAAGATGGTGAGATAAAACTAACACAGGGGGATCAATATTAAGATTTGGAGTTGCTCAGGGAACAATGTAAGACAGTAAAGTAAAACACAAACACAGGCTGTACATCCCTACAAAGAGGTAGAATGGAAAAGTACAAGGCAACAGAAGAATTTACTGTGTTAGAGAACTATCATTTAATTCTGGAAGAATGCAGTTCCTGATGAATAAGGATTTAATTTCCAGATGTCTTTCTGATGCTTTTAACCATTATGGCAAATAGAGAAAATGGAGGAATGATAATTAAGCAAACAAAAGCCATAAGAAGAACCAGATTTTTTTCTAACTGCTTCCTTTCATTGTTGGATCTCAAAATCTGTCAACTTTCCCAGGCCTGTTTTAAAAAAAAATGAATAAATGAAATGACAGTTAAATTAGGAATGCATGGAGGACTCTAAGGCATAAGGCATTCAAGAATGATTCTTAAAAAAAAAAGTTCTCTGTTCTAGTTTTGTAACATATTTGAATTAATATTTTAGCTGCAGACTAAGAGACGCCAAGGAGCTTGTTTTAAGGATATATGAGGAAGTTTCTGGAATCAACTTGAATGTTAATATGGTATGCAGAACTGGAGAGAAACAGCTGACGCTGTTAAGAGCAGTAACATAAAATAAAACTTCAGTGTTGAATGGAATTCTCAGAAGATTTCTTTCCTTAGGAGAAAGGTTACCTGTAACTAAAATAAATCTATACTGTGTCTCAGAGCAATGTTATTTATGGATCCTCCTGCTGTAGCAGAGAAAGTAACTTGGTTCTGCATAGAGCTGGCCAAGTGTATATCAGTGGGGATGAACACAGGCATTACACAGCCTAATCAAGAACTACTACACTGCATAATTGAATAAAGGCAGCCAAAGCCACTGCTGCAACCTATAGCAAAAGGAAATATATATCAATATTTTTTCCAAATCAAGAAATAATTAGATTCTTTTTGAAACAGTAAGTATGTGCTTGTGTTCTAAAAACATTGAGTTATTTTCTAGGAATAACATTTGGGAATATTGTTAATTTACGCTAACGCTACCATCAAAATGTCCCTGTGTGCCAATGTCAGAATATGGGGGATGAATAGTGTTATATAATTTAAATCTTATTTCAAATATCAGAGGATGATAGACTGCTATTACCAAGACCAGCATTCCAGAAGCATTTCTTCCTCTCTATCTTAGTGCAGAACATCATTATTTTCTTCATTATTTCACAACCATTTGACTATTTTCTGGCCTTGCCTGTTGCTTAATAGGCTTTGGAAAGCATACAAGAATTATTTTCAGGAGTGACGGTGTGCAAAGCAAAGGCTAAGCAAAATGAGTTAGTGAAGCATTGTGTGGATGGTGTTGAAGTACTGCAAATGGGATGGTGCTTCTGAAACCTCAAGAGAACATGCAGAAGCTGCTTGTTAAAATTGCAGCTCATTCCTTAATGGTTTTAAAACTAATCTCTATGATGTGTTACCACTGACTACCTGCAGAGCAGTGTTTCACCTGAACTCACAGTCTTTGAGGCTGAGGGGGAGGAACAGGTGAGCATAAACGGTCATGATGGTACCAAAGACCACTGAGTAGTCACTGAAGAAATCACTCATTTTTGCTGATCTGAAAAATTCACAACACCCTTATATTGATTATACCAAACAAAAACAACATACATTTGTCTCCAAACCCTGAGAATTGTTACAACTTCTTCACAAATGTCATGTATTTGCCAGTTGAGTTGACAGCATTTGTGACTTTTCTCCTGTGTCAAATACATATAAAATAATCTGTGCTATAAATTTATGAGGTGATTTTTTTTTTAACAAGGGTCAGTGTTCAGGGTAATACATTCTCAAGAACATGTATCGGAAGCAGCTTAAAGCTACTCTGCAAACAGGGCATTAGCCAAATCAGTAAAGGGCTTTTTATACTGCAGACAAATACTTGGATGAACTACAGCCTCACTTCTTCCAGGAGATATAAGCAGCACACACCAACTGACTTTCACTTTAAAACTCAAACAGCACATTTTCAATTTTTACATTCCAAGCAATAGTGTTTTCTGTTAACGAGGGCATAGGGGGGGAAGCAAAGCACTTCAGGAAAAAGGTTTTAAAATTGGTAGACATTAGGACCTCTTCCCAATGGCTTATTTATATGTACAGAAGTACCTCCAGATGGAGTATGTAACTGGGTAATCTAACTCTGCTCAAAAAAAAAGAAGGGCAGAAATAAGAAGAGAAATAATTTAAATATTTTAAAAAGCTTTATCTTTGACAACCAAAACCAGGCAACTTCCCCTGCTTGTCCCCCCACTGCCTACCCAAACATCTTTTCCAAGGGAGGGTCTGGAAACTCAAACTATGCTTTCTTTTCCGAACAAAAAAGAGACTATTGTTCTCAGCCTGCTGGGTGGGTTTCTCAGGCAGAGACTTTGCCTGGAGCTACATCAGTAAGTAAATCAGTGATATCAGCTGGTGAAGACGAAATTCCCTCTGTTGGTCAAGAATTATAATTTCTCATCTGAATATTATTTCACCTGTGTTAGACAACGCTAGAATTGATTTCATTATTGTTCTTTACCCTCTCACGCACACACAGCGCATAATGTTGATTTAGTTTTTGGACCCTGTGTGAGCTGACACAAGCAAGATGAGGAGCATTAGATTTACTAACATCTGGTGTTTGACTTCACACTACGCAGGCATAAACAGAATACTGCAAGTATGCAAACTTTGAGGAAGAATGCCTGTTCTATGCCTACCCTGCACTTGCTCATCCAGTAAATTTTAAGGGTCATTTTCAAAGGAGATTTTTACCATCATTGTTGTTTCCAAAGTCAAATTGCTACCACACAGGCTAAGCAAAGCCAGCCTCCTGACTGAAATCCCAAGAAAAAAGCATTATAATATTTTAAAATATTTTTCTAATAAACTATATTCCAAGTCTTGGTGCAAGGAAGGTTTATTTACTAGGATGGACTCTGCATTTTAAGCACAATTATAAAGATCACAAAAAAAAATCACATTTTCTTATTGTTATTTTACACTGTGATACAAAGAACCAAGCTGTCCTTAAGAAAGGCATAAAGAAAGTGACAGCTGTAAAGCAAGCTCTACAGCGATGCCTCCCAGTGTGGAGGCACATTTGGGAGGCAAATATGAAGACTCAGAAAGTATTTTAAATTCATGAAAATATTAATTTAGGATATGAAATACATGTATGTAGATTAACTAAGACTAACCTTTAAAAAGGCTCGCTTTTCCAATGTATTCATTATGAAAGGAGGAATTGCTGGAAATGAGAAGAAAAAGCATTAATCTTGGAGAAAAAGGCACTTGGTTTTCATTTTCTGTGAAGTAACACCATAATACAATTTTTACAGCCTTTTGTCATGAACTGAACTTTCATTTCACATTGCCAACTTAAGATACTGGATTGGTATTTACATTCTCCCAATTAGCAAAACTTCTGCTTTCACACACAACTAAGTTTGAGCTCAGTAAGTTGGCACTGGTCAAAGCACCTACTCTTACTTAAAATAACTCCGCTCAAGCAGAATTCGCTATCATTCCTTTGCTATCTTCGTCTTTCTGAAAAAGCATCCCACGAGCTTTTCTGCTGCACCCAGTGTAACACACTGGGGATATTTTCACAGTTAGGAATGTGCATTTCTTTGTGGAAATTCTTAACAGAAATGTAAATACTGCCTTGCATAGCTGTAAAATAATTTAGCCTCTGTGAGAAATCACATATCTAGAACTTCTCTCTCACACTGACAACCAGGAGCTGCACATGCCAACAGTTATTCTTACCCATGCCAGGAGCAGCCATAAGAATCCTCGATATAACCACCTGGGTAATTGCCTGCTGAGCTGCTTTTGTTGATTCCCCCAGTCTGTTTCCATTTTCATCCGTGACTGGGATTCCAAACTTGAGTTCCCTGTTGAATAAGGGGTAAAAATAAAACAGTGATTGACATAATTTATCCACCTTTTCTGTCACCTCGTCTTTCTCCCCTTAAAGTTATCAGTTAAAATAATTAACGTTTTTATTTTCAAGTTAGCCTGTTTGTAACACTTTTTTACAAAGAAAACCCACAACAAGGAGTGAAAAATTTTGTGAAAAATATTCTGAAAAGGAAACAAGTGAATATTTGTAGCACAAATCTGCTGCTTGTGTCTGGTCACATGCATTCCAAGGGGGAAGAAAGGAGATCTGTTATTTCTGTGGTCCACAGAAGGGAAAGGTTCCTTCAAAAAGCAATTCAGAGAAGCAAAATCTTCTGGATTGTTCTGGAAGCAGACTGTCCTTTCCCACAGACAACACAGGGAATACAGGATGAATAGTTTCACTGAATGAAAACATGTCTTAGTGAAAATTCCCCCTTAGGCATTCTAGTCTGAGTTTTCATTTCAACCGCTAAACATATTTGAAAGTATACAAGTAGGCACAAAGCAAACTACATTTCTGTAACTGCATTATGCAAGCACAGGATTAGGTGTTAAACTCACATCCTGGGGAGAACGTCTAGGGGAGTGAGAAGCAGAATGCAGGGCAAATATACTGAGGACTGCCAACCTTTTATAAGACACAAAACACTATTATGGATTGAACCTTATTGTGAATATTATTTTTAAATATTTTCTTTTTCTTCCCCCAAAACCTTACGTTTATAAGAGGACACTGTTAATTTGTTTTTCCCTACTTCTATTCTTAGTCCCATTCAAATCAGAATACATATGAAATTTTGCTTCTGGGAAAGTGCATATTTTTATAATCACAGATGATTAAACAGAACTCCAGAGCCTGAAATCTATGACTAACTTCTGTATGTGGGATTTGAAGCATCATTTTTGAAATGACTGTATTTTTCCAAAGTGGAATTAAAGAGTCCATGTTATCGAGTCTTGAAGGACCAGTACTTAGTTTCTGAGATGTAAGACTGAAGAACTCTAAGGATATTTACCTGAAGAGAATGATCATGTTCTGTTTTATATCAGTCAAAACAAGATCAGACATGAGATTTTTGCAGGGTTCTGAACAAAGCTAAAGATACATAATGTGCTTTATTTAGTAACTTGCTGATTTAAAAACTCAGTAACATCCTTTCTTCTAGAATGAGTGATCTTTGTTCTTTTTCCTACCTTTGTCTCATTAATGGAATATTAATGCAGTTAGCAGCAGCAACAGCAGCAAAAGGTACAAACCGTCCTATAAGAGGTGAGACATGCTGTAAAAAACAGGGAGAAGGAAAAAAAGAAAAATAATTACATAATAATTTTCTTTCCTAAAGGTCCTCTTAAAATGCTTCATGTGGTAGATTTACTTCCACATAGTGGAACTGATCCATAGACCAGACTTACTTCCTTTAAATTAAAAGTCAGCGAAAACTCACTGGTGGGACATAGGTAAAACAACAAAAACAAGGCACAAGTCATAAATACTTCTCTCAGAGTGAGTAGTGGCAGGAGATTGGCAAAAATGATCCTAATTTAGTAGCATCACTGCAGAAAAGAGACAGCTTCTGAGGATGGCTGTCAGCCCAATAGCAACAATAAACAGAGCTTAGCTTCACTGTCTCCTCTGGCAAGGTCACATTCAGAAACAAACCAGCTGCTTGTTGAACCTCATGAGGTTTGCACAGGCCCACCTCTCAAGCCTGTCAAGGTCCATCTGGATGGCATCCCTTTTTTCCAGTGTGTCAACCGTGCCGCACAGCTTGGTGTCGTCGGCAAACTTGTGCTCACTACCAAAGAGGCAGCTCCGCGGTGCCTGCATTCCTGCCTGCGTTTCCTCTGCCTAGGTGCTGCTTCAGAAATCCCTCAGCTTGTGAAGTTAATGGAAAGAAATTTACTGTTTGTTTCATCTGTTGTTTGTGGTTGTTCCTCATCTTGCTTGTGTCAGCTCACACAGGGTCTAAAGACTAGAGCTGCCAACAGCGATTACAACGGGAGATGTGCATAACATGACACAGATACACAGGAGGAAAAATGAGCTGTTGGTATCTCACAGAACACCAAAGTCTAGCTAAGAATGGAGAAAAAAAAGCAGCAGTACCTTTGTTAACGCATTAAGTCCTAAAGCTGTCGCGACAGCACCTGTGGTAGCAGAAACATAGGCTGTTCCCAGCTGGCTAAAACAAAAATAAAAGCATTTGCACATGCATAACAACTACATTTATGTAACTTTTAAAAAGAATTACATTTTACACATGTAGTTATTCCCCCTCAAATTAAGAAATAGACCTTTCTGCAATAAGGTGTGACTAGGAGATTTAAATGGACACTAAATTAAACACTTTTCTTTCACTAGCAGTATAAATCGCATGCAAGCAACTTTTTAATATTGAATCAGGTTCTGCTGGTTCTGCATTGCTATCTGTTCAGCATTCTCTCATGTGTCTGAATGAACACTTTGAAGGATTTAGTTCTGTATTTAATTTTCTAATTGCTTAAACTAATAAAATTAGTTTGGATTTCTAAGGCTATCTCTACAATAGTACATAAAAACAAATGTACTGAGACCCATACATGCAGAACAAACACCCAAGTCCAACCCTATCTGCCCTAAAATATACTTTATATACTGCCCAAGTAGGAGGTCTGTATATAGTATATCCTTGAATCCACTGCTTTCTCCTGGACATCTATAAACAAGTCAGCCTCAGAATCAGGAAGTCAAGTACTGCAATCCCAGTCTCCTACTCATGATTTCTTAATAGCACAACTAGTGTTCATCTAGTTAGTGTCTCTTGCCTTCAAGTAGAAACAAGTACTGTGCAGAAGACTTCTCTGAAGGGTCCTTTCTTTGTAAATAAGCACACAGTGTGGTGAGTGCTGTGCTGCAGGGCACTGAGAAGATGACACAGAGAGACACCTGAAGGTTCACACCAAATATCAACTTAGAAATGTCCTGGTATAACACCAAACTGATGAGGCACTTTCAAACGACTGACTGTGCAATGCAGCACAGCCTCCTATTAAATCCTACACTGTTAAGTGCTTATGATCAAGGTGCTTAGGCTTATCTCTAATGGTAGAGTTGGAGTTCTCGCCTCTGTCATTCTCAGATTTCTCATATGTGCATATTAAATTAATAATAAGCATAGATAAAAAAACCCTTATCATTCTATTACCTCAAACTTTAAAGCCCAACCATGTTCCTGTACACCAGAGAGCAATTTATAAACACAACAGAAGTATCTGATTCAGTGTCTGACCTGACAGTAATCGGGGCATCTCCGCTCCTGTTCGTGTAATTTACTATAGCATTGAAGGACTGGTTAATCCACTGCCAGAAGACCACTGCTGGTGTTGTTCTTGAAAAGAGAAACAATTATTATTATTAAAAATGCACTTTAATCAATAGCACAGAAAAGTGACAGCAAACCAAGAAAAGCAAGTGCAAGGAGTACAGTTTTTGTTTAAATAAAACAATACAGTCAGTGAAATACTGTCTTAATAATGAAGGCACAATCTACTTCTAAGCATAGAGTTTAAAACCATTGCAATTAAATAGCAAGATTCACTTGAGACAACAACGAGAACATTATAACAAACATCTCTATGAAAAACACACAGAGAAATATGAAACTCTCTAAGTTCTAAAATACCTTTCCAGGGTTATTATTCCCTTATAGTCTACTAGTTCTCTTAGGAAGCTCCGTAAGCGGCTGAGAGGTGCGTTTAGGAGAGAGTTTACCTTCTTAGTCATCAAAAAGCTGGCATGATGCCATTATTTTAATAAAACTCTGTGATATTAAAACACTTCTCCTACAAGCATGGCATTTTTGAACATTCAAATTTCCCAGATTGAGGAAAAGTGGGATAGTGAAGGAGAGGGGCTAAGGGCTTATCTCACAACTACTTCTAGAGGAAAACATTAATCAGTGTTAGGGAATGCAGTGAGAGAAAAGAAAGGAAGAAAAATTGTACATTTAAAAATATTTATTATAAATCTTCTAAAAAGCTCTTTTGACAATAACATTGATTTTCATATATCTAATTTGTAGGCAAATGTTTTATGTTTTATACTGTCACCACTTACCTATAAAAGGTCATCATACAACCTGTGATAGTCATGTTCATGGGTACCTGAGCTGACATTCGGCCAATCAAGACCATCTTTTCACCAGTGTCTGGGTGAAAGGCTGAATCATAGATATATTTTGCCCTCCACAAGTCATCTTCTGTCAAGCCAGGTGTCACGATACCTTGTCTTGGGAAGATTTAAAAAGAAAACCAAGACAACAGCAAAAAGGACAGCTGTTATAAAATGCTGCAACCTCCAGTGACAAATGTAGAATCAGAGGATTTTGGGATGTTCACACTAAGTTAATCTAACCTCACAGTTAGCTTGTAGATCTTCAGCTTTTCAATGGACTCGTGAAATAAGAAGAATCAAAGCAGTGGTTATGTTGGCTGAATTGATAAACCTGGCACCAAATCTCTATTTAGTCAAACCTGTACTAGAGTTTAGAGCTAAACCATAGGGCTAAAACCTCTGGTGTCATTAGTGAGAAACGTTGAAAATCTACTTTGCAAGTATTTAAGAACCTACTTGCTACAAACAATATAACACATAAGAGGAAGTTTTAAACTCTTCTGTCATGTTAACTATTTTCAGAATTAGACACTTCATTTCTGTATTTCAGAACACTTAACAGGGTTCTCAGATGACATAATTTCTCCATTCATTAGCAAATTTTTTTTAAAAAAGGGTTTTAAGCTCTGAAATAAGAGAGAGTTGTCAAAAAACAGAGTGTTTTAAATATTTCCTTTTAAATATATAATTATCATTGACATGGAATTTTTGGGCCAGCAGTAAATGTGATCAATGCCATACCTGTAATCATGCACAATTTTTCTTGCATTTTCCAGCTGGGCATCAGACAACAAAATATTCCGGGGGTCTGTTACAGTAAAGAAGTGACTGGCTCGGCCAAGAAAAGTGCTTTGATCCCATCGGGGCTCCTTGATATTGATATTTAATGGTATATCTGCTGACATCTTCAAAAATGTTGTGAACAAAACGTGCAAACTTGTGATTTAGAATCCTACTTATTTTATGAGGTATCTATAACCTGCAAGATGAAAGGTGAATATGCTTAGAGTACAAAAAAGGGAACAAACACCAAACAACTTGCAGAACTGAGGCTTAAAGGGGCAAGTACATATCCAGAAAGCAGATGTCAGACATCATCTTGGGTTTTAAATCGGCTTGGTATTGACAGAAGTAAAAAAGCAAGAACTTAGTTAAATGTCTACAGAAATTTTTTGTTTCCTTTTTTTCCAATGGTATTTATATATTACATCTTTGTAAGAGTACAAGTATCTGATTATGAGGAAGAAGCACATCGTATACAGGTACAAATATCTGAGGATGAGGCAGAGTACAGAAATTTATTAATAAATAATTGTACCAAATAACAATATACTAATCAGAAGTGTGCTTTATTTCAATGATGAATTAGTGCTTGTTGAAAATATTGTCTTGAAGGGAAGAAGAGATTAAATATTTCAAGAGATGCCTGAACAGCTGCCATAAAGTGCAGTGACAAAAATTCTAGTTAACTTCTCTGGCATAGCAAAACCAAGCAAAAATTAGGAACATAAAGCCAACAATTTCTTTTAATAAATTTTGTTTCTCTAAATCCACACTTTAAGAAAACAAAGATTATATAATGCAACAATTTGCCACATTATGAACACACGAATAGATCTCCTAATGATACTTCAAAGATGGTTAAAGAACTACGACGAAAAGCACTGAACTAACATAGTTGTGCATTTCAGGGCCTGAATGCCCAGAAAATTAAAAATTACTTCAGGATGACTAAGTATACTTCAACAATCTAATGAAAGAAGGACAGTCCTTGCACAGCATATGCTAAATGAACTTCACCTTTCCTAAGAGAAATTCCTGCAACATATTCAACAGTTAAAAAAAAAATCCATCCTATAAATAATGCTTGTAATTCAAATGGCTGAAATAAATTTTATCTATAAAAATACAGATGATATCACATAGCATTTTATCTGTTTTAATAGAAAAAACATCTTCATTATAAAGACAACTGATATAGCTGGTGTAAGCTTCCATTGAAGAGTATTTTCTTTGTAACTCAAGACCACCGCGAAGTTGCCTGAGACATTTTGGTCAATTTGATGCTGCAGAACAGAAAAAAAGAATCACAAAAAGGAAGTCATGTAAAGTGTCTCCGTCATAAAAAATTGTCAATTTAATGGAAAAAAAAGGAGAGACCGTGCATGAAATCTGAAGAAGCTATTGTCCATCTCTCAAATGTAATCATGATCCTCCTTCTCTAACTCAAATGCAAAAAATTGGACCTCTTTGGGAAAGTAAACTTGTACAGAAATAAAGGCTTAGGTCTTGCCTCCTATCATAACCAGCCCTAAACTGGCAGCTTTAAGAAAGAAGGAGGAAACTAATAAATATTTAGACACTATAGAGTGTGATTTCTAGGAAAAAACCCCACCCCAGCCCCTCAAAAGTCTGTTCTTGAAAGTGAGTTAAATGAGCTCATAGTTGTACAAAAGGACTATACATCTTTGTAACATCTCTCACTGGAGGCATGAAAACAGCTTTGCAAGCAGATGAGAACTGCATAAAACTTATCCTGTCTTGAACCACTTATCAGTCAGAATTGCCCTCAGAGAGGGAAATATTCATGGAAAAGACTGCCTTACCTGTGTTTACCTAGAATTAGCATTTTTATGCTTATGTAATCGCATCACCATGACTTATTTAGTACTTTTGTGGTTGTTACTATTACTGTGATGTAATTACAATGAAAGCCTAGCAGCCTCATATTATTTTATAGGGTAACACACATTACAGGAAATATTTGATTTTCTGATATATTATCTGCCAGGAAGCACTGCCAAGCACATTCAGATTGCTCAAATTCTTCCCAATGTTACACGTGCTCATCACGTCAAGAAAAACTGTGTATGCATAAGCATGATAGCACTGAGCACCAGACATAATTGTAAAGCTGTAAAGATAAGGTAGCAGGGACGCAGAATAACTGCATTACAAATGAAGATAAGCAATGTCTAACAAGGATTTCGCAAGTACACTCTGCTCAGTATGTGGTAACACAGAAAGCAAAGTGACCTACTGCTGGTACAGCAGACTTTGAGAACTCAGGATGGATTAAATAAATAATAACAAAGTGCTGTCCTTCACAATCATAGCATGATTAACTGCTGAATGATGAAAATGTCATATCTCAGCTAGTATTGCTAAGTAAGTTTGTTAAAAATGTACCAGAAAATCCTAATTTGGTATCCCTCAATATAAATATCCTTCCTTTCATACATTTACTAGTAATTTCTTTAAGTTAAATAATTAGCATCTATTAAAACCCCAAGGAGTTTGTTTTCATCAAATGAAAAAATGAAAAAATAAAACAAAGCGGCTCAAGAACACAGGTCAAGTCAGAAGTGAAGCCAAGCCTAGACTCCTTGACCTGTGCTCTAAGTACTGCTGATACGGCAAGAGAGGTTATTATTTCACTAAATTAATGACAAGAGATGGAAAGGTGCTGTGTAAAAAGCAGAGAATGCATCCCTCACCTCCAGTTGAACATTGTTGTCCTTCTATTACATGTTCCTGTTTGCTATAAATACCTCCACTGTTACAGAACAGTTTAAAACACCACGCTCTGGAGACACTACCTTATATCAGTGGATTAGTAGGATTATTTTAATGTGATACATTTATCACCAGGTACACTGCAGAATGAATAGAGATCACAGAAATGATCAGGACAGATTTGGAGAGCAGAGCTCTCACACAGAGCATCTGAACAGAAGACGGCTGTTTAGGTTTCTTTTTGCTTTTTTAGTACTATACTATTAAAGACACCCTTCCTCAAACAGTGAAATATTGTGGAAAAAAGGCCATCTTCTGGTCTAAAATGGTAATTGCCTGTTTTGCAAAGCTGTACTCTGAAAGCAGCATGAACTCATCAATTCCTTAGCACTAAAGAAAAAATAAATCTGCACATTCAGGGCTGGCAAGTCGTTCTATGAATGTGTCTCTGTTGGTATTTTATTTGTGGGAAAAGCCAAGTTTCAATATTTTTATAATGAAATTACCATTTTCATTATGAAAGATTAAAACCTGCTTATGTTAATCTGTTTAAAGCTGTCTAATGAATGCTTAATAAAGCAGTCCATAAACAGGAGCTCCTTTCTTTACTTCACTCTGACTAGCAAGTGCTGAAAATTTGCTTTGTTTATACTACTGGCTTGTCTGTGAATTGTTTTTATTACTTATGACACCTTTGTCCATAAAAGCAAGTCCTTTAGTAATAAGAAATCTAAACAGTAAGGATCTGTCTTGACTGGAGAAGGTTCTTGGTTCAATTCAGGATTTCACTCCATTTCATTTAGCCTACTCTGGTGAAGGTGGACCTATAGAAAATAGAAGACTTACCACTTCCACATCCTATCTTGATCCCCTCCCCACCTGCTCTACTCTGTATCTGCTCTGATGCTCCTTGTCCATGTGTGCTGATGTAACTTACTACCCTGACAGAAAACTAATTCAGCAGAAAGAAAAGTGAGGTCAGCTCAGTCTCCAGGATTCGTATGTTGAACCAGCTCAGCAGATGCTCTGGAAGCACAAAAGGTCTTGTGCTCCCAAGCTCCTTCAACAGACCAACAAGTGACCACCTGGGGCCATCATTTTGCTTAATTTCAAGGTCTGCAGATGTGGGAGGAGACAGGCATAATGCAAATCTTCACATCTAGCCTTAAACCTGCAGAAGACAATGAACAAGAAACATAAAGCATAGATCATTTTAAAGTTTCAGCTTGCCAGAGTCAAGAGATGGAAAGTCTGCATTACAGACCAAGAAAATGGATGCAAGAGAGACCTAATCTTGCTGTAAACTGGAAAAAATCCTAGTCCTTTACACAGGAAAAAAAAAGGTATGATGGTAGAAAGAGCTAACATGATCTGAGCAGTAGGGTAAGAGAACAGCAGAAACACATTCTAGCAGAGTAAACGCACCCCAAAGACAACACAGAAGCACTCTGGTTGCCAGCGCAATGTAAACCTCCTGTTTCCCTGCCTTTCTCACTGCTGTTACCCGTGCTAGCCAGACTAAGCTAGCTGAAACATGTCAGCACATGCTTTGGTCTCTTTCCCCTTGTAAATCTACCAAAAGCAAGTTAGTGCTGCAGCTGAAAAAAACCTACCCAGCAGGAAAAAAGGAAACATACATTAAAGGAGGACCCTTGGTATGCACCACAACAAAAGATCATGATTGAAATCACGCTGTCTGTTTGAAAGACAGCAACAGAAAACACTGACTAACAAACACTGACCTTAACATCCAGCAAAGAATGAGGGAGATTGGACAGGTTTGCATATTTCATGCAAAAACGGATCAATAATTTAGGTGACAGCTATTTAAGAATAGAAAAACATTTTATTCTAAATGCTGTGACTGACACGAATGACTTGCACTATAAGAATAACAGCAGGAACAATGCTTTTCTAAATAATTCTAAATAAAAATCATAAAGACTATGGGCAGGGACAGGCCACCAACACCCATAGAAAAGGAGCAGACACATCCATAAAGAGAGTGTAAAAAGTCCTAACACTGGAATAATATAATTTGGAAACATACAAAACTTGCAGCAAAGTAAAAATGTCACTGAGTTTGCCAGTCATGGGACTCTCAGTCATAAATCTGTTACAATAGTGCCTGTCTAAGAGAACCAGCACACTTCTGTCTTGAAATGTCCAAGTTCTCCAGCCAAATATTTTTAGAAGAAAATCCCCACCCTTTGTATTAAAGAGACTGTGTGATATGCCTCACAACTTACCAGCCACTATTAGTAAATGTTGAAAAAGGAAATCCATGAAGATGATCAGAGGGCTGGAGCACCTCCAAGGAGGACAGGCTGTGAGTTGGGGTTGTTCAGCCTGGAGAAGAGAAGGCTCCGGGGAGACCTTAGAGCAGCCTTCCAGGACTTAAAAGGGGCTACAAGAAAGCTGGGGAGAGGCTCTTTATCAGGGAATGCAGTGACAGGATGAGAGCTAATGGTTTTAAGCTGAAAGAGGGAACATTTAGATTAGATAGTAGGAAGAAATGTTTTCCTGGAGACACTGGAATACGTTGTCCAGAGAAGCTGTGGATGCCCCATCCCTGGAGGTGTTGAAGACCAGATTAAATGAGGCATTGAGCAACGTGATCCAGTGGAAGGTGTCCCTGCCCATGGCAGGGAGACTGGAACTGGACGATGCTTAAGGTTCCTTCCAACTCAAATCATTCTATGATTCTATGATATATGCTTAGTGTGGCCAAGATTTAAGTCCTCATTATCCATTTATCGATAAGAGAATTGTGAAGAAAAAAATAAAGGACATTTGAGTTAAATTAAATTAAAATAAATACTTCTGAACCCTGAGATAAGTAGAAGGTTTGCAAAGAGACTGCAAAGTAAATGCACAAATCCTCTGGAACAAAGATAAAAATATTTGCTTTGTTACAGTCAACTAATGAAGGTAAACTTCAACAACTACTTAACACTTCACTGCCCGTACATAAGCATCTGAATTTATTGTTCCTACACTCATTGCTACTCAATAAGCACCTACAGAGGGGAGACTATCTCTGAAATGGGACAAAACTTTGAATCAACAGCATTTTAAATTTTAAGGTTGAAAGGTAAACAGCAAAAGTATCCAATCTGATCTTTAAACTTTCTCTTTCTCAAGCAACTCCATTAACAGAGGATTTGGGGAAACAACATTAGTTTTACAAACACGTAAATTACTATCATAATTCATACTGAAATGTCACTTTCAGGTCATATTCACAACATGGGAAGATGAGCATCAATGGAAAGAATAAAAGAAGACATCATAACACAGTCAAACATTTCATATCTATCATGGCAAATACACAGTAAGAAAGGAAATAACACACATTTTCACTGTTTCTAACAACAGATCAATTAGAAAGGTGTTTAACAGAACCACTTGTACCTGCAAATCCTGAAGCTGGTAACAGTCCACACTGGTAAATTAAAGCAGTAATAAAGAATGTGCTCTCTCACACATTCATATTATTAAACTCTTTCAGTTGCCAAACTAGGGTGGTTGTATCCAAACTACCCATGGAGAATGACAGCTAAATCCTCCCTTGTGCTGCCGGATTGTCTGGGTCAGCATCAGCTGTCCTGGGCAAAACTGCTCAGCGCTGTGCTCCAGCGAGTTAACAATACGGGGGACCACGTTCCCGTGACCAGGAACATATTTTGGCACTGTTTAGCTCCCCAGCTCTGACACAGAGGTTTGATTATCCATGTGTTTCACACTGCGGCTCTTCCTATGTACCAAGGCCTATTTTCAGAATCGTAACTGTAATCATGTGTTCATGAAGTTTTTCCTAAACATATGACTGTCAAGCTAACAAAATGGCCACGGCTTGCCATGTACTTGGCACCAACCGAAGATGCGGGTCCATAGACCGGAGGCAATTAGATGTGATGATACAGATGGCAGATCAGAGAGGACACCGCTGTGTGAGACTGCATTTCCCAAGTGCTTTAAAGCAAATTTCAGTGCCAGTTTCTCCTCTACTGCTCTCTCTCTAAACCTTCCTGCTGCTGCCTCCTCATCTCTCTCTCCAAGCTACGCCAGCCCTAGTAATCAGAAAATAAAAACAAACTGAAAACCACAGTAGAACTCACTGACAGCTAAAATCAAGGTCTTTGTTTCCCTGAAGTGAAACTCTCAACTCCATATTTTTAATAACCTTTTAAACCCCCTTTATTTTAAAGTAATAATTCTTTAACTATCTTTTTTCATCTTGTACTTTCAATCAGAAAGCGGCATTGAACTGAGCCAGAAGCCCCAGTACTGAGCACATTCAACTTTCTTGCCTTCTCTGATCAAATGGAATCATCTGCCAGCTCATGGTCTAATATTTAATGGCAACTAACTGGAGGAAAAAAAGAGGGCTTAAGAATAAATGAGAGTGGCTACTCTTGAAAAAAAATACATTAAAACCAGCACAAAGTCTAATCAACAGTTTTAGTACAAAGGCTACGTTTAGATTTGCCACAGAACCAGGGATAGCGCAAGACTTTAAACCTTGTTTAAAGGTCAACAACAGCAGTTGCAGCAATTCTACAAAATGCAGATTCAGGAATTGTCAGGAGTTCAACTCTCTGCTGTTCTTTTTCTAAGTTTACATTTTAAACATCCCAGTGAAGGTCAGATAACCACTTTTCAAACCAAAACAATTGCCAAAAGAGTAGCAATGACTATTTGATTTATTTGAGACAGTAACACACCACTCAATTTTGAATAACCCAGACGTTTGGTCATTTTAAATTAAACTCTGTTGCATGACTGAATAGTCCGGATGGATGTGTGATCTGGGAAATTTTGGGCAACTTAAACTCAGGCAGTGGTGCATGAATGACAAAAAGCAGTTTTACTGCCTTCCTTGGAACCATTTATATTGATCACAGTATCACAGTATCATAAGGTTGGAAAGGACTTCCGAGATCATCAAGTCCAACCTATATCCCAACACTAACACCAACACTAACACCATCATCTAAACCACGGCACTCAGTGCCTCATCCAGTCTCCCCTTAAACACCTCCAGGGTCGGCGACTCCACCCCCTCCCTGGGCAGCGCATTCCAATGGCCAATCACCCTTTCAGTAAAGAACTTCTTCCTAACATCAAGTCTAAACTTTCCCTGACGAAGCTTGAGTCCATGCCCTCTAGTTCTGTCACTGGTCACCCGAGAGAAGAGACCAACCCCTGCCCGACTACAATCTCCTTTTAGGTAGTTGTAGAGAGCAATGAGGTCTCCCCTGAGCCTCCTCTTCTTCAGACTAAACAGCCCCAACTCCCTCGGTCGCTCCTCGTAGGGCTTGTGCTCCAGCCCCTTCACCATCTTCGTTGCCCTCCTCTGAACACATTCCAGCATCCTGACATCTTTCCCAAACTGGGGGGCCCAGAACTGTACACAGTATTCAAGGTGAGGCCTGACCAGTGCCGTGTACAGGGGGACGATAACTTCTCTGGTCCCGCTGGCTACACTATTCCTGATGCAGGCCAGAATGCCATTGGCCTTTTTGGCCACCTGGGCACACTGCTGCCTCATGTTGAGCTTCCTGTCAACCAGCACTCCCAGGTCCCTTTCTGCCTGCCTACTCTCTAGCCACTCTGTCCCCAGTCTATAGCTATGCATGGGATTGTTGTGTCCAAAATGAAGTACCCGACATTTGGACTTATTAAACATCATCCCATTAGAATTGGCCCATGTCTCCAGTCTGTCCAGGTGCCTCTGTAGGGCCTCTGATATTATTATACATATATTATATATATTATTATATATATTACATATTAAGAAACTTTGTCAGGTATGTGATTAATTTTTCCAGTATCTAAGCTAAAACTGGGACTAAAGTGACCGAAAAAGAAATTTGTTGATGGCATAACTGAACCTGATTCTCCACTTCTAATCTAAATAACACATTTTGAAAGCTATAGTCTGAGTCAAGAAGTATCCCCAATAGCAAAATATCCACTCCTCAAGAGATGCGGACAGGTTAGGTTGCTAGGAGTGTGATATAATCAGAAAGAAGATTTGGGAGGGACACTTGCCTGAGAACTACCCTAGAAGAAGGCTTTCATCAACAGATACAAAACCCTGAATTCTCTTGAGTGAGGATCCTTCTGCAAACATCCTTAGACTCGGTACTGAACAGGGTACTGCTTCATTCTCTATGCAGAATTTTCTGCTGCTTTTTTCTTTTATTGGGGCCAGAGTCCAGATTATAACCTCCTGCACCTTCCCCTACAGAAGTGGACTTTATTAATAAAAGCAGCCTTTCACCTCTCCCGCATGCAATTTCAGAAAGTCAGCAAAATAACTGAACTAGGGGAGGAAGAAGTCTAAACAGAAGTCCACATCCAAAAGCAGTGCGGAACAAAATAGCGATAATTAACTTTGCAACATTTCACTTGGTGCCCAACTCCCAAACTGCAACATTCTGTTACAAAGTATGGGACACTCTGGGTGCACTGGGTTAAATGAGAATTCAGACCAGCCGCATACAGGAGGGCAAGTGAGTAAAGCAGCCAACACAAACGCCAAAACAAAGGTGTAACTTGTTTGGTGTCCTTTATCAGGACTTAGACCCCTAACTTCAGGTGATGTAAAGGTGCTCAGGTCAGATCATGATTCACAAGATCTTCCAGAGGCAACTAAGATTTCCTTTTTTGAAAAATGAGAATGAAAACCCTGTAAAAATAAAAAGTGACAGCAGTACCTCTTTCTTACCAGAATCCTATAGAATGGGAATAGTTCAAAAGTTATAGGCAAGTGCTGCTGAAAATGTTTCATGTACAGATGCACTGGGAGAAAGAAAAAAAAGATTTGACATACTTAGGTCCCTAGATCTCTGTTCTTCAAAGCTGTCCCTAACAACCTGATATGTCCAGCTCTCAATGCTCTATTCTTGAAAAAGAGATTAGAAAATCTTTAGGTTGAGAAAAGTACCTGCTGATATAAACGGGGAGAGGAACAACTTCTCTTCTTCTTCCGACATATCTATAAACCAAAGCACTCATAGTTGCTTGTTTGTTTTTGCAGAGCTGATTTCTTTTGAAGCCTGTCCTATGCTGCTTAGATAGAGAAATGTTTAGGGATCACATTAGGCCTCTTTATTTCTCAAAGAACACATTAGCCCTTCTGGGGGCTGCTGTGCCTGAACAAACTCAGATTTTTCTTTTCCAGGAACAATGCCCACCACAACAGCTGCTATGTTGGCTAAGGAGAAAAGGCAGGAAATTAACTACCTTCTGATTAGGAAAAGGTGACTTATGCTACTTTAAAACTAATACACACCGGTAAAGCAACAGTGGGAAGGCAAACCCACCTACTACTCATATTTTAATTGCTCCAGCAAAGAAAAGAACACAGTGCATTCTCCAGGGATGTCAATCACAGAAGTATAATTAGTTCAAATGAGAAGCACTAATAGATTTTTAGGGGAAGAAAACATTTTCGTGTGATGGCAAAAGAGCACATACCAGACTTATTGTGGTCATTAAGCAATGGTGATCCTCTATTTGCACTACATTTGCTACCACAGTTTGAAAGAAGCAGCACAGCTGATGACTGGGAGAAGTATGACGTAATGTACTTACGCCAAATGTTAACAAAGCCACTTGGTAAGTTTTCCTTCCCCATAGCAGCTTCTACCAGTAAATATCTACTTAAATCACAAGGAAAAAAATCTTTATCTGCACTATGATTTTTCCTACTGCAATCATAAAAACAAATTGAACACTGGAGAACGCAAATCATGGCAACACTATGAGACACCTTTTTTTCATATAAATATACATCCCATTTGTAGCCTAGCAACAAAAGCAGCAGTCTGTGTTAAACGGACAGAGCCTGCTGCTGGGGCTCTCTCCTCAAAACAGCAGCCATCTTTGGTGTGTAACTTGATGAGAGATTTCATCATTCAGCATTAAAGCTACCTCCAGATGTTAGAGGTTGCTGCAGCCACCTCAGAAGCATCGGCTTTCCATTTGCCATCTCTTCTCCCATCACAGGAGGTATGTTGCAGAGATGTTCACCTCATCTCCTCATTAAGAAAAATAAAGTACTAAAAAGGGTTATTGCCAGCTCTTATCTTATTTCAGTTCTGATTTCTGCGAGCTTGTCTCTGCTTCTTGTTTTTTTACTCCTCCTTGTAAACTGAAGAAGCATTATCTGGTTCTACACAGCTATGCTCATGGCCTGCTTCTGCAGCTTTTTTTCTATTTTTATCCTGTTCTGATACGATACTTGGAGGTGATGTGATTTTTTAATTGCACATTGGTACAAAACCAGATTTCCCCTCCCATATAATCACAATGGATTGTTTATAATTCAATAAATTAAAAACATAACCAATATACAAAATAAAAATCCCTGCCTGTGGCTATCAGTTGTCTGACCTCCAAGTTATGCGGTGTGTTTTTCCCCTGGAAAGGACGATCCTTCAGCAGGGAGGCTTGTTTCTTGCAGGCCTGGGATCTGTGCTGCTGCCACAAACCACCCTGCAACAAAGAGCCCAGGCTCAGCAGACGACTTGTGGTCGGGGGAGATTTCAGGAATGGGTGGGGAAGCCTGGAGCTGTGATGTGTGCGGGGAGGAGGCAGGAGGAGAGGGCTGTGGCAGCCCCCTGCCAGTGTCCAGGCAGCACTTGCCCAGGAGAGGGGTGACCTGCTGGGGCACCAGCTCTGCTCCTGCAGAGGAGATGGGGTGGCATAGGGGCTGGACCCT
The DNA here is from genome assembly GCA_033558185.1 of Dromococcyx pavoninus. Lineage (NCBI taxonomy): Eukaryota > Metazoa > Chordata > Aves > Cuculiformes > Neomorphidae > Dromococcyx > Dromococcyx pavoninus. Next base: position 967,634 of record JAUMJL010000665.1, on the reverse strand, counting down.
GCGGAGGGGACAGGGTGACATATAGGGCTGGGACCCTGTGGAAATGACAGGGGTGACACGCTGGGCTGGGACCCTGTGGAGGGGATAGAGGTGACACACAGGGCTGGGACACTGCAGAAGGGACAGGGTGACACATGGGGCTCGGACCCTGCAGAGGGGACAAAAATGACACGTGGGGCTGGGACCCGGCGGAGGGGACAAAAATGACACGTGGGGCTGGGACCCTGCGGAGGGCACCGCTGTGGCACCCAGCAACGCCGGCTCCCCCGCCGTTGCCCAGCCTCAGGGGCACCCCGAGCCCCGGTACCCCCCAGTGGTCCCCGGTACTCACCACCCCGCTTGCCCGGAAGAGCTCGGCTCGGCGCGGCGGGCGAGGGGCCGGGGGAGGCGGTGGGGCCGCCCCGCGCCCTTCGCTCCGCCCCGGCGGGGCAGGGCAGGGCCGGCCCGGGCGGTGCCGCTGGAGCCGGCCCGGGTCCGCCCGTCCGCCCTTCGTTTCCCGTCAGGCGCTGACCTGAGGTCCCGCAGGCGGCCCGGGTTGACCTGGTGGCCCCCGCGGAGCCCGGCGTTGCTCAGGTCGCGATGTTCCTTCTATTAAGATGGGAGCGAAGGCTGTCGGAGGGGTTCTCAGCCCTGGTGCTGCGTGGCGGAGTGGCTGGGACCGTCTGTCGGCAGCGAGAGCAGCGGCAATGCAGCTGGTGGCCTGGGCAGCAAGGATGGGTTTCTATGGCGTTCTGCTTCTCACCGTTCCCACTCTAGTGCAGCGGCAGGGAAATATTCCTAGGGAACCACAGAACTTTTAGAAAAATAATTTACACTTAAGTCCTAATCTTAAAAAAGAATAAAAAATAATAAAGCAATGCATTCCTATGAAATCCATCCCAGTGGATGAGAACTTTGTGTGTGGTGCCTTAAAAATGTCAAATAAACATGATCCTTGATTTTGTTGGAAGGCTGAGCATGGATTTTAGTAATTATGGTCAATCCACATTTTATCTTTATAGCATCTGATAGCTTCTCTGTTTGAGATTAGATGTGCAATCATTTGAGATTTAATAAAAACAGTAGGGTGTTGAGTCAGTTTGTGTGGCCAGGTTTTGGCTACAGGGGTGGCTTCTGTGAGAAGCTGCTGGCTGCTTCCCTCATATCCAATAGAGCCAATGCCAGCCTGCTGCAAGATGGACCTGCCACTGGTTTTATTTCTCATTATCCTACTCCGATTTGACCAAATAATAAATTAAACTGATTTCTGCAAGTCAAATGTGTTTTGCCCATGATGGTAATGGGTGAGTGATCTCTCTCTGTCCTCATTTTGACTCACATGCATGTAGTTATATTTTCTCTTGCTTGTCCAGCTGAGGTGAAGAGTGATAGAGTGGCTTTGGAGGGCACCTGGCATCCAGCTAGGGTCAACCCACCACATCGAGATCTTAGTTATACTGTTCCTATCCTTTGTCCAGCCCAGGTTCCTCATGAACTTAGTGATAGACGCACAAATTAGATTCTAACACACATTTGGCACATTAATGTTTAAGTCTGATAGCGTTATAAGTCAGCAACACATGAACTGGTCTTAGCCCATAACTGATGATGAGTCTTCTGGGAATGGGAAACAACTTGTTCAGATACAGCTGTACTGCACCCCTTTTATGTCCTGCAAACAGTCCTAGTTTACCTCTTTTGTGGATGAGAATAACATGCCAACACACTGGGCCCAATTGCAACTACTTTCTATTACCCAGCACAGTTCCTCTAAGGTCTTCTGTCAAAATTTCCTTCATAATAATGCCACTCTATTCACAGACCTCATCCCTGAAGGGGTGGAAGCTGTGCACACAAAGTAATCTTGAACACTTCGAATACAGAGCTGGCAAGCTCCGACCTCCTTATCACCGCTCATTGCAGGATGCTAAATGGGAATTTCACATTAAAAAGCCAGAACTCTCCCCAGGTATTAAATGCTTTTGGAGATATACTTACTGATGAAATCTTTGCTGTTAAAACCAAACTTTGTGAAAAACTGGATTTTTTTTAATATAAAAATATAATTGTGTAGGCTGGAGTTTGTCTTCAGCTTTTATCTAGCCTACTCAGCTTATGATTTTCAGTGAAAAGTTAAGATTCAATTTTTCCTTCTGACACAGGGACATCAAATCTCAGATATCCACCTGTGTGTTGCCTCTGTGGCTCCACAACACAGGTGTTATGGATATATATAATGGTTGCAAGTGCAAATACACCAGGTGAGATTCCATCATGAAAGAGTAAAAACTGGCACTGATACCCTTGCACGGCATTTTTCTTGCACAACAATATTTGTTCACAATTTATGTACTTTACTGCTGGTGTCTTTATTCCTTGTTAATATTTTTCAGGTAGATCCGAGTATCCTTGACCACTGACAGATCCAATACTGAATACATAGTATCATAGAATCATAGAATCATAGGTATTTACAGTTTGGGTTGGAAAGAACCTTAAAACCCATCCAGTTCCACCATGCCGTGGGCAGGGACACCTCCCACCAGACCAGGCTGCTCAACACCCCATCCAGCCTGGCCCTGAAAACTCCCAGGGATGGGGCATCCACAACTTCCTTGAACAACTTGTTCCGGTGCCTCACTACCCTCATCCTGAGGAATTTCTTCCTAATGTCTAATCTAAATCTTCTCCCTTCCAATTCAAAACATCTGCTGCTCACACTTGTTGCTAAAACATTGCAATGACCAAGCAGGAAAGAAAATTCAGAAAATGGAGACAGCTGGATGTCACGCACGGAAACAAATTAGTTTCTGGTGGGTATTACTGGTACCGTGGTATATGGTTTTATTCTGATGACTAACAACTTCTGCCTCTAATAATTTTCTTATATGCCAAAAATACCAACTAGTTAATCTGCTTCAAAACACATGGTCTTTTCTTCACATCACAACAGAAACTCTGCTTGCAGGCTCAGTAATATAAAATATATTAACACCTACATTCATTCTCTGATTCGCTACATGGAAAGCTATGGACACATTAGTTCCTCAAAGTAATATTTTGGTCTATATTCACTGCAGCTGGTTTTGAACAGCTACATAACTGCTCTTTCACTAGACTAGTCATTTCTCTCATTGCTGAGAAACAAACCTGAATTTTTTTGGCATAAATCCTGAAAAGTCTTGAGATGGCTCTGACCAACTCATGAATCACAAAACTGGAAGACAAATGGGTAAATGTGGGCATTCACAAGGGATACCTAATTTCTGGCTATATATGTTTCTTCATCTGCACTAATTTTCACAAAAAAATGTTTTTGTCTGCATTCAAAAAATGGAGAATCCAGGAGGATGTGCCAGTTCCCATATCCAGATATGTGTTTCAGCCTGACCCGGTATACCAATCTCATCAGTGCCATTTAAGAGCTGGAAGGTCAGGTGGGTGGGCTGGAAGGGTCATGGGCTCCAGCCAGCTCTCTGCCTGGAAGGATGAGGAGGGTCAGACGCTGGAATATTGTAGCAGCAGCTAAGTACTGTAGATTGGTTCTTCAAAAGTCCTGGTCCACCAACAAGTCTTCTTCTCGGACAGTTCTGTGCGATCAATCCATGTAAATTAACTTGCTTAGTGTCTTGTTTGTAAGCTCAAGCATGTGTTTTCTTGCAGGTTCATGCAGACTGTAGCATCTTGCTGGTTAAATTACAGTGCAGGTACTAATGGTACACACAGAAAGCACATGCCTAGACACTGTGACTAGATGAATCAAAAAAGCCCTTCTCCTGTTGAAGCATTCCTTTCAGTTGCCTTATTTCCCAAGGAATACATTAACAAGACTACTGCAAACCTCCAGATGTACATTCAGTGCTTTTCATTTGTTGAACTAGGGATGAATTTAACCTCCTGTACGTTTTCACTTGAAAAAATTCCTGTACTGTTATCGAGCAGAGTCTTCCCTACACTCACTAGAAAATGAAGATTTCTCTTCCTCTACAATTACTGCCTTATCTAAGAAATGAGCTTTACTGTATTTGCTTTCATCTAGCTTTCCTGTATTCATAATATTTACATTGTACATTAATGCTTTTTATGTTTTCTTAGCATTTCGAATTGGCACCGGGAATCAAATGAAGAAAGCAAAGCGCTGCTGCACATTGCGTTTATTACTACAGGTGTCCAGTAGGTGGCACTGCAGGACCAGATTGTCCACAGCCGTTGGTCACGGACAGTGGGGTCAAAGACAGCAAAGGCAAGCGTGGGATATGTCAAGACTTTTTTTGCTCCATGAAAAATGCAGTTGTAGAGCAGGTGGAAAACAATGTGTTGTGATAGCTCTGAAGGTGCGTTGCAAGGAACTGGGTTGTATTTAGCTGCTGGCTCTGGAAGATGGTGCTAGGAATTGGCCTTGGCACAAAGCTGGCTGTTATCAGGGGTTTACCAGAAGAAATCAGCAACATTTCTGGGAACTATTCATTACCATTCACTTGACAGAAGGTGCCTGTGAAGGCTTTGTGCTGTCAGGAGAAGAATATTGGCTGAGGTGAACTCCGTATATACAGCATTCCCTGTGTTCTCCTGATTTACCGTACATTAATTTTGTGTAGAAAATCCAAACCTCACGCTGGAAAGGACATCAGTACAGTCTGAGGAGTGGCAGTTCAAAGATTGTTTCTGTAAATGATTTCTGTGAGCCTGTGTCAGTGCATCAAAAAGCACCACTCTGTTTTCCCAGTTTTAGCTGATAATGAATAAACTATTATCTAGGGAAATCTGGTCAAAAAGACAAGTAGCACAAGATTTTCTGGCAGTATGATTTGTAATGAAATCCTTATATAAGCTGATAGAGGTTTACTCACAAAATCAGTTAAAGGCTTTGGCTCCATCTGCAATATTTGAACCCAATTTTAAGTTACTCATGCTATCCTGTGCCAAACTAAATTGATGCATATCCAGTTTTTCTATTTATCTAGATGAAAACATGCATAGTTATACCCGATACGACTGGAAGGGAATGAACATGAAAAGCCAATCTGCATTTAGAAAGGACATAAAGCTATGTTTAAAGGGATAAACCAGCCTTTCAAGGGGATTAGGAAGCCATTTTCTCTATGATGTGTCTCATTTATAAATGTCTCCTGTGGAATTGTTCGTATGCTGAAGCATCTGTGCTGGCAGTAAGACACTCCACTAGGCATCTGCATGGCAACATGCAGCTATGGAGATAGTATGGGGCAAGAGGAGTTGTAGCACCATCCTGTAGGGCACAGGGAACAGACACTGGATCTTACAACTGCTTCAACCAGGTCTGACATTTTTTTTCTCATCATCCTCTAGGGACCAGGTATTGTCTCCTTCAGTCTTTCCAATGACTTTTGAAATTAACAATTAAAAAATATGCACTCCATAACCTCCGACAGCAGGCAGAAGCAGAAGATGACACACACAAAAGCATGCCATAACAACACGGGAAGGCATGCAGTGACAGAAGCAAACAGGTGAGAACCATATGTGACAGCACAACATATGACAAAACAAGATGCCACGGGACAAGTCAGAATAGCTTACGACATGCCACAACACAAGCTGTCATGCAACAGTATGAACAACACTTGCCACCATGCCTCAGTGTGATAGATACAATTTCTAGGAAGCAGTGAGAGATTGCAGCAGGAAAATCCTAGAAAGGTATAGAAACTGTCTAGAAAGCCATGGGAAATTCTTCAAAAGCTACAGGGAACTCCTGGAAAATTACAGGAAAGTCTTAGAAAGCAGAACTGAATTCCTAGAAAGCTGTGGGGGAGAAAGCAAAATATGAATTCTGAGAAAGGTTGCTACAAATTCCTTGAAAGCTGGAGAGAATTTCCTATAAGGAGGAATTGCTAGAAAACGGTGGAGGAATCCTAGAAAGAAATGCTCATTTCCTAGAAAGCTGTGGGACATTTCTAAAGAGCAACAGGGAACTCCTGGAAAGCAGAAGGGAATGCCTATAAATAGCGCAAAATTACTGGAAATCATCAGGGGAATTTCTGTATCTGTACATCCTGTAGTTCCTAAAAAACAGGGGGAAGTTCTTAGAAAGTAATGCTGAGAAAAGCACAGGAGAAAATCAATGAATGTAAAGGGCGGGGAAAAAAATGAAACCATAAAGTTGATAGGAACAGATCCCATAGCTTTTCCCAAAATATAAATTCTTCCTAGAAGACATCCTTAATTTAACCTTATCCTAAATGGAGAGTCACTCTGAATGCCTGTGTTGGTAGAGCTGAGCCCTCATGTGCACTGAGGCCAGCCCTGGGCAGTGGAGCTTTGTGGGAAAGGAGCAGGGAAAGCTTGTTGACTTGGGAGGCCTCTGACCTTGAGACAGGTTTTGACAAATGGGTGATGAAATCAGGGAACACTTCCAGCCTGTGAAAGTACAGTCTGTTACAGCAACAACTCTGCCACACAGGGCAGGGAAAAGCCAAGGGCATTGAGGCAGGGTGCAGAGAGTGAGGTGTTTCCTATGTTGCTGGGATGAAACAGTTTTGCCTAATGTGGTGAGGCAGGCACAGAGGCTGAAACAGGAAAACAGATTCAGGTGAGCTAGGGGGAAAGTGGATAACTCAGTCAGATCACTGGGTTTTTTGAAAGTTCAAATGGCAGGAGAACTGAAGCAGCCCAAAGGTTAGAACTTGGTTGTATTCTTGTTTGGAATATTATTCTATGTTTGATTTAACTTGGTGATTCATTTCTGACTGCCATCGAGCACAGACTGTGTGATTTGGTAAGGACTTGGACAGCCAGCATCTTGCCTCCAAGAACAATTTAGTCCCAGAACCTGAAGGTACCTGGGTTGGTACAGCTGCAACATTGCAACAGCAGCAGGGTTGTTTGGGCGACTGCAGAGGGGAAAATGATGCTGGAGAGAGCAAAGCTGCGGGACTGGGATATTTTGAGTGGTTTTGTCATCTCTGGACTGCTGATTGGCCCTGTCTACCATAGCTGGACCTGCTGCACTCCTGTGTGGGCACTGTGGGGCTACCCTCCTTGCAGAGAGCCCTGGCTGGGCGTCCCTGGCAGAGCTGCCTGCTCCTGTGGCTCCTTGCAGTGCAGGTGTGAAGTGCTTGAGTTGGTCTTCACAAGCAAGAAGTGATGTTCTGTGCAGTATCAGCTTCTATGTTTTTGGTAAGTAGTAGTTTAATTGTCTTTAAATCAAGGATCTGCTGATGGAGGGCCTGGGGAGCCTGACCATGCTGGATATGCAATAATGTGGACTTCAAAAATATAACTGTAGTGCAAACTATTCCTTACTTGCTCCAGCTTTAGAGGCAATGGGCTCCAGTCAGTACCAGCCACACTCTTCATCATCACGTCCTGCAGCAGAAAACGACAAAAATCTGCTGGTAGAAGTTAAACAGTTCTCCATCCTTCAATCAAGGGCTGGACTGGAATATGGTGAAGGGTGCATTTTATGCTGATGTGCAGCTCAGGAGCAAATCTGTACCACCAGATTAGGAGGGGAGAGTGCCACCTACCAAGCTATCTGCTAAGAAAACTGTGTCATCTGCAATTTCATCCACTGTTGCTAGAAATCTCTGTAGCACTCCTCTGGGAAGAGTTTTGCTGCTAATATATCTATTTGTGTTCTTTTTATTCATCCACTCAGAATTATTTCTTAGTTTATTCCAATGAATCATTCTGTATCACTTGCTTTATTTAGTTTCTGAGATACTAATTAATAAGTCAAAGTAATCTATAACATAAAAAATGCTGTCGTTATTTCCATGACTTTTCTTTTGATTCATGCAGTGTGGAGTGAAAAGAAAAAAATGCAAGCTATACAGTATTAAAAAAAAATATGCATATGCAAATAAAGCATAAATTAGGAGGCAATGGCCCAGTCTGTATTTTTGTGTTGACATTCTACTTTCGTATAGCAGGTCCTCAGCAATCAGCTGTGCAGAGTTTTTATGTGCATGGATTAGAATATAAAAATTCAGAAGTACATCGAGTGTCTACATTTGTCATTGAAATGATCAGAAACTTTGAGATATCTTGTATTTGTTGGTTTATATCAGCTTTTAAGAAGGGATCTTGTTGGCTTGCTGTGGATTTCCTGGCACTGTTCTGCTGTGCTGCAGGGTTAAGTCAGTTGGAGGAAACATTTTTCTTTCCTTAGGGCTCTCCTCTCAGCTATAATTTATTCTCATCATCCTCTGCAGTTTGGCTCTCTACCCACTCTGGAGGGAAATGCTGGCAGGGCAGTAGCTCCTCTCCTACCCTGTATCTGTAGCAGATGGAAATCCCAGAAAGAGAAGGGGAAATTTTAGGCTTTCTTGATTGAACAGTCTCCAGGGTGATTTAAGATCCAGTAGTGGCCTTTGGTTTGACGGAGTGTGTCAAGCTAAGAGAGGAAGGGTCACTCCAAGTGTTCATAGTGGAAAACTTTTCTGTGGGAGTGAGTGGGTGGAACTGGAAAAACCCCATAAAAAGTCACTGTGTAAGCTCTGCTGATTAAATAACACAGTTATTGGCAGCATCACATTGAGCTTAAATTACCCATGGCTCCTGCGTGGCAAGATGCTGGGGATCACTTAGATGACAGCTTCTGCTGAGATCCCTGGCTATAGTTTTGGTATTTGTCTTTCTTTCCTGTCTTCCACTTCTTTCCAAAAAGAGCCATTTTTTTGTAAATTCTGGGGGGTTACACTTGAAACCAACCAGCTGTGATCTAGGTTTGCACTGCTGTTTTGGAAAGGAGAAGGGAACGAAGCCTGAATGGGCTCTGAGCAGGAAAGGCACAGGAGAACAGCCTTTACACACAACCAGTTCATGGTTTCCGTTACTCTTAAGGCTTGTGCCTGCAGAGCTTTTAAGACTTTTAAGACTTTTCTGCCTGATTTCCCACAGAGCAGAAACCCTTTCTGCAGGTTTCCTCCACTGTGGCACAAAGATGGAGGTGGGCTCTCCTGGCTAAGACCAGGGCTGCACTCTGACAATCCAGCATCAAGGAATTGTGCAGGGAAACTGCCTTGTCCTGCCTTGGGAGCACCCTGCAGCCAGTATATGAGCTCCAGATCCCAAGAATCCATAGCACTGCCCAACAAATTCTTCCCATTTAAACCATCCTTGCACTACCCTTTGTGTCAAGTTCTGCCTTGAAAAATTAATTTTAATTAGACTTTCATAAATGGTATTTCTGTTTGTTTTTTTTTAATTTCCCTTTTCCCTGTAAGCATCCAGACTCCTGCACAGACTTCACTGGTGACCTGATACCCAGGCATGCTTTGTGCACTGGCTGCCATTGGAAATAGTGGGAAAGTCAACATTCACAAGGGCATTGATGTACTTTTTGAGCTCAGTCTTACCAAAACCCCAGACTCTAATGTCCTGCTGCAGATGGACATGCCTATAATCTACAGTAAAAAAGAAAAGCGCCCACACTCAATTCTGAATATTTAGGCCTCTTGTTGTCAGTGCCTGGGGATAGAAATAATTTCTCTCACTGATTCTTTCTCTCTGTTGGTGGATCTTTATCATTCAAGAATGAGCCTGAGATCCTTGGAGATGTGGGTTTTTTAGCAGCACAGTGATAGTTTTTTCTACTGCTATTCTTTGCTCTGTGCTTTTTTATTCACTACTGCGGTTTACCCTGTGGAATGCCCAACATGATATCAATTTAACCAGTGTGCTTCACTGATTTTTAAGAGAGTTCATAGCTATTATTTGATTTCCAGGAACCCTGGATTTTTCTGAGAAGGTTAAACTAAGGCTAATGTTATCTTGGCTTATTAGTAAAATCAGTTATTTAGAAACCTGACAGTTCTTTCAAACTTTATTTCTGCTAACATGCCTCTGCTGATTTCATATTTAATGAATCCCATGCATGTAGACTCAAAAAGTCATCCCAAGAGTGACGTGAGTACAAGTTGTATCCATGTACTGCCTTTCTCCAGTTCTAGAATGTGCACTAAAAGCATGTTTATCTCTGAATGCAAAGCCTGGACTTTGTTCAACTCTGGCTGGGTCTTCCAGTATCTAATTACTGTTTGGATTAAGATCATTTGTCTCAAGGTACTACTTGGTATTTATATTTTTAAAGCTTCATGTGGACCAAATAGGATTTTCTCCAATCAGAATCCCATGAGGAGCAGGTGCCTTGCAGGGTGGTAATAGACACACAAAAGTTTTCCTTTGCTGGGCATTGCTTTGATTCCAGCATCAGTCAGTAGTGGTTGAAAAGCATTAAATAAAATTAAGCATCTGTTTTATGTGGGTACACAGGGGGGATTAAACAAGGTATGTGCTTGTTTCTGAATCTCCAAGGAACACCTGCACCGTTGTCCTGTTGTTGGCAGTTTTAGGTGAGTGCCAACCTGGAGGCAGGTTAGGTGGAGAGCAGCAAAAGGCAAATTCACCCCATGCTTTGTATAACTGATTCCCAGAGTCGTGTCAATCAGCTGCCTAATCCCACCGCTAAATTTACCTAAATAATAATGGGGGTTTAATGGATTTCGCTTTTTTCCCTCACCTGGGTATGACTATTAAGTCATGGAAGTTTTAAAAGCTTACAAATTAGCTGAAATGACAAATGAGTGCAGCAGGGTGCCGTGCATGAGACGCTGGCATTTAAAACCTGCATAGCTGTTCAAGGGTCTCAACTGAACCAGACCTCATGGTCATCCCTGAACTCATCACGCAGGCTTAGAGACAAAACAGCGGAGAGGCTCTGTCTTCTTAAACAGATACTGAATTGCCAGACAAACCAGGACTGGGAGATTCTCACAGGCTGCTGTGAGTGGGAAACTAAAAGGTATATTTTTAAATGTCAGATTCAAATGCAAGTTTTAAACCCTCACCCGTATGAGGAGTGTTAGGGTCTACCAACACTGAAGTGAACCTCTTCCTCAGGAAAGGCTTCTCCCAAGCAAAAATGAACTGGAAAGAAGAGCTCGCTCAATGAGCAGGTGATGGAGAGCATACTGCTCTCTTCTCTGCAGCATGTACCTCAGTGTTTCTCTCCCGTAAGCCTCCTGCGCTATTTATGTACTCTGGATTCGTGATTTTTCCTGGAATAATCCAGGACTGTGGCAGAGAGCTATTCTGGAGGAGCCCCTTGAAGTTGTTACAAATCAAATCAAATGTGCTCAGTGACTTATGCAGGCAATGTTCCTCTCAGCCTAGGGCTTCTACTGAAAGGCAGGAGCGTAATACATTTTCAGGAGATAAGTATTGCACACTAAGCCTCACCTGTGTTATGATTTAAGAGCAGCAGTAGAAAAAAGAAAAAGATAAAAAGATCTTGAAAATTAAAAATTCATAATGAGTCTCATTAGAGATCTCTATTACCAAACAGCACAGAATTCATTTTCTTGTCTATTTTCACCCTCCTCTGGACATGAATGATGATTAAAGGACAGGATAATGAGAAGGGGGGGAATAAGAACTTGCCGAGAAGCAGTTAAAAGAAAAAGAGAGAGGAGGAAAAGAAAACAAGTGTTTTAGTTTGCTAGTCAAGGTTAATATAGCACCGTATCTGCTTTAACTGACATGAAAAATTATAGATGGCAAAAAAGCAACTTCAGTAATGCTGAACCCTACAAAATTTATCTTGACAACTTAGTGAGCTTATTTGTTCTTCGAGGAGGTTTTTAATTTCCCCGTGTCTTTGATTTTCATTTTCTGACTTTTTTGGGTTTTTGAGTAAGATTCCTATACAAAGGTAGCAACTTGCAAACCAGAGTGTTCATCTCCTTTCGTTGTCTATCGTGGCTCAGGCAAGAGAGAAAAAACCCTGTTGTAGAAAGAAGGGATTTGAGATGTAACTGCTCTGCTTTTGGTGCTTACTTGGGGGATTGTAGCAGAGAAAACCCGGTTTGAAGTGGGGCAACTCTGGCGGTTCATTGCACTGGGTTTTCTCTGCAAACACAGAGCCAGCCTGAAACTTCGCATCTGCCGTCAGAGGGTCTGAAGTTGCTCCTCTTCTGTCCCCTCGCCTCGTTTCGAAGAAGTTAGTCAGGATGAGGCTCCTCGGGCAGCTACACTCCCCCCGGGAACGGTGGCTGGGTGCTTCCCCACCTTTCCTCCCCTGCTCACGCGCGGGGATAGCGATGCCTCTCGTGTTTCGAAGCCAGGGTTTAAGCCGGTCTGGGGGCGGGTTAGGGCTGGGGTGGGGGTCTGCCTTGTGCCCTGGCAGGGTGGGGGCGCGGGGCCGCGGCCGCCCAGGAGAGGGAGCCCTGTGGCCGCGGCTGCGCTAGGAGCGGCGGGGGCTGCGCGGGAGCTGCGCGGGGCTGTGCGGGGCGGTGCGCGGCTGCAGCCCCAGCTCTCCGCACCCCGCTGTGCTACGAGAGTGTCCCGGCCCGCCCCCCCTTCCCCTTGGGGCTGGAGGAGCCTGCACCCGCCTCCTGAGCATCGCCCAGCCCCGAGTTAGGTGCCGGCACTTACTTTCCGCATCAATTCATTGATCTCGGCTGGCTCGCAGCGCCCAGGCGTCATCGCAGCACCCGCGGCATCCCGGAGCTCAGGACGGGTCAAAATAATCCCATTTGGGCTAAACCCCACGACAAGCCACGCCAGCAGCCCGGCTTCGCCTCTCGCCCCCGTTGCCTGACTGACCGGGATGTTACTCCCCGGGAAGGCATCAAAAAATGGGAGAGTCTGCCCAGAAGAAGCTGCGCCCGAAAGAAGATGTTAGAGGAAGCGAAGGGGATTTCTTTTTGTCCGCTGCGTGCCTGCATGCCTGTCTTTCCCTTGTCTTAATCCTTTAGGAAGGAGACACCAGGCAGCCAGAGCTTTCCTGGAGAGGGATGCTGCTCAGCCCTGCCCCGGGCAGAAGAAAGCCTTTGCCGCCGGGACCTCTCGGCACCGGGGATGCGCAGCCCGGGGCAGGATGCGGGAGAGCGTGAGGAGCTCCCTGCGCTTTGCTGAGAGGGAAGAAAGTATGGCAAGAGCTGGACCCGATCCCTGGAATGCAGCCCCGCTGAGCAGGAGGTGGGATTATTCCGGGGGAGTTATGAAGAGCTATAACCTGGCAGCAGAGTGTTAAAGCCACTTGTCCCTGCTGGAAGACCAACCTGCGGGCACCCCGTGTCGTGGCTGAGGGGAGGTCACTCAGGTCCTTCTCCTCCTCTTGCCCTTCTTTCTCATTCCAGTGAATGACAGAAGAAAGAACTGGTACTCCGCTCCTGCCAGTATTGGGAATACCGTGCCTTTTGCCTGGGATGATTTACCCTGATGTGCTGCTTTGATGGGATGTACCAAGTGAGACTGGGACTGATCCAGCCAACAAAGTTTGCAGAGTGATCAGCTGGAGCTGTGGGATGGAGGTAGCTGGGCACGTGCCAGCAGGGTCCCTCAAGCACGGTCTGACAACAGCGACCTGCTGCTCCTGTGAAAACTAACTCCTGATGGTCAGACTCTGCAGGCACCTGTTTTTACTTCTCCCCTGCCAATTTACACTTTCAGGGAAAAAAACACACTCCCCTGATGCAATGCAGTGTTTCTGTGTTGGTTTTGTATGTAAGATTTGCTATGCAATTCCAAAACTAAAAGAGGAAGAGAGACGGCCTTCCATCCCAGAGCAAACAGAGAATCAGAGGTAAAGGTAGGAGCCAGCATTTCTCGTTTAAATAAAACTAAATAACCTGAGCTACTTTTTACTGAAAACCTTTTAAATACACTTAGTGTATGTGTATTTTCTTTGTCTTAGAAGTGTAAAACAGTTTGAAACAAAGTGAAGATTTTCTTTCTGATGCTGCCCAAAAACAGAGAACTGATGCCTTTTGTAACAAGAGTATACCGAGGAGGAAGCATGGAGTGTTTCATCAGTGAGACATTTAGGAAACTAGAGAAAAAGCACCTGATGTAGTACGCTTCAGTAAGTATGAAGGGCTAGTGCAATGGACACTGGAAACACTCGATCAATAGCCTATTTAAGTGGGAATATATGCAAGCATGGAAAAGTGATTGCTTTCCTGTCTGTGGGCTATATTTGCAGAGGATAGAAGCAGAACGTTTGCAGGTGAGCTGTCTGAATTAGGCTACTTCATGCTGGGGTGGTGCAGTGTGTTTCTGAAGGGATTGCTTAAAAAACAATCTGTAGGTTGGACTATAATTGTGTATTTTCAGTTCCTGCTTGTAGAGCTTTTGGTGTTCTTTGGGATGATTCAAAGTGAGTGAAGTCCATGTGGGGGGGTGAAGAGACCGTAAGACAGGACCTTTGATCTGTTTGGTGATGAGTAGTTGATGGACATCTGATGTCTCTGATCTCTGCAAGAAAAGGAGCTGATGTCGTCATGAAAATCATGATATGATTTTCCCTCAGGAGAAACTATGACTTGGAACGACACCACTATGGACGGGGAAGGGTTGCTGGTGGAAAGGGACTCTTCCTTTCGGATCCTCACAGGCTGCTTTCTCTCCTTGCTGATCCTCTCCACACTGCTGGGAAACACGTTGGTCTGTGCAGCTGTCATTAGGTTTCGCCACCTCAGGTCTAAGGTGACCAACTTCTTTGTCATCTCCTTGGCCGTGTCAGATCTCTTAGTGGCAGTTTTGGTCATGCCTTGGAAAGCTGTGGCTGAGATTGCTGGTTTCTGGCCTTTTGGTTCATTTTGCAACATCTGGGTGGCCTTTGATATTATGTGCTCAACAGCCTCCATCTTAAATCTCTGTGTCATCAGTGTGGACAGATACTGGGCCATCTCCAGCCCATTTAGGTACGAGAGGAAAATGACCCCCAAGGCAGCCTTCATCATGATCAGTGTGGCATGGACTTTGTCTGTGTTGATTTCCTTCATCCCTGTGCAGCTCAACTGGCACAAGGCTACAACCACGAGCTTTTTGGACCTTAATTCCAGCTTACAAGGTATAAGCATGGACAACTGTGATTCTAGCCTGAACAGGATGTATGCCATCTCCTCTTCTCTAATTAGCTTCTATATACCTGTGGCCATCATGATAGTAACTTACACGAGGATATACCGAATTGCTCAGAAGCAAATACGACGCATCTCAGCTTTGGAAAGAGCAGCAGTGCATGCCAAGAACTGCCAGAACACGAGCGGCAACAGAAGCAGTATGGACTGCCAGCAACCAGAGAGCAACTTCAAAATGTCCTTCAAGAGGGAAACAAAGGTTTTAAAGACTTTGTCGGTCATCATGGGGGTGTTTGTGTGCTGCTGGTTGCCGTTTTTCGTATTGAACTGCATGATTCCCTTCTGTGAGCCTACCCAACCATCCAAAGGAGCAGAAGCTTTCTGCATTAATTCCACCACCTTTGATGTTTTTGTTTGGTTTGGATGGGCTAATTCTTCCCTGAACCCCATCATTTATGCCTTCAATGCTGATTTCCGCAAGGCGTTTTCAACCCTGCTAGGATGCTACAGGCTCTGCCCTATGGCCAGCAATGCTATAGAGACTGTTAGTATTAACAATAATGGAGCAGTTGTTTTTTCAAGCCAACATGAGCCCAAAGGGTCCAGCCCCAAAGAGTCTAATCTCGTTTATCTGATTCCACATGCAATTATCTGTCCGGAAGAAGAACCTCTCAAAAAGGAAGAAGAGAGTGAACTATCTAAGACCTTGGAGAAAATGTCTCCAGCACTGTCGGGTATCTTGGATTATGAGGCTGATGTTTCTTTGGAAAAGATCAATCCCATTACACAAAATGGGCAGCATAAAACCTGAACAGCAAGGTTTACCCAACAAGACCTAATAGTGTATATTGTAATAATCTTTTTTTTAAAAAAAAAGATATAAAAGTTTTTTTTTGTAAGAAACTAAGCTCTAGGGAGAAATACACATTTAGAGCAAACCCAGAATTGATTTTCCTGGAATTCAAAGTAAATTTAAGATTTAAAACAATAAACAGGAAAAGATACCGAATGTTCATGAGGAAAGTAAAGAAAAATTTAAATACAGTGCAGTGACAAAATATTGCTTCTTCTCTACACAGAGAAACCAATTTCTAGTTTAAAATGAGGCAAAAGATAAATGTTAAGTATTTAAAGATTAATGTTTACTAGAATTTAAAAGATTGCTGTGTCTTGTGATAGTGGGTGTTCACAGGTCCTAATTAAAGACTGAGGGATTGTAAAGGTAGGTAGATGCCTTCTTAAAATTATTTCTGACAAATAATTGAGCCTTATAAAAAGAATAGCTATTTTCAAAGCTTGGGGAAGTAATATGTTGGTACTGGTTTTATTTATTTATTGTTTTAAATTGATATTTTTCATATGTTATACAGATCTAGCTTTATTTATGTTATTTAAGATATTTAAATAACAGGATATTTTTTGAGTGTCATAACTGCATTTTGATCAGTCAACCAGTCAGCACTTTATTATGAGCTCTGATAGTTTTGATAGCTGATGAGGGGATCGAAGGAATGTTAAGAAGCTCAGCAAGAAATGAAGGAATCGACAAAACTGATGCTGTGTGGAGTTTGTTTGCTTTTGGGCTTTTCTTTTTTTTTTAAAGTGGGATTTCTTTCAAAAGATAGGACCAGCGTTGACTGAGTTGTGAATTCTCTTCCCTTATAGAAATAAAAGAAATTGCTGCTATTTATTTTTAAGAAGTTTCATGTTACAAAGACTTTGCTAGAATGTCAAGTTTGTGGATCTGTAAATACCTTAAATATGACTACAACCTTAAGATGAATCCAATTTGAGAAGAAAAGCTTCTTAGAGAACAATTCTTAGTATATAATGTTTTGTATTTATGTAAGATAAACATCTTTCTCAGACTTTTCTTATTTCAAGTCTTGGATATCTTTTCTGAGCAAACACAATTGGTTATAATGGCAGTAAACATGCCAGACCTCATTATCCTCCGTATTATTGCAGTACCACTGGGATCATGCTGTCTGTCTGCTACTGTATCACGGTCAGAATTAAAAAGTGAGGTACATAGTGCTTTACTTTGGAAACTAAGAGGACATTACATTTTAGTAATTACCACATCAGTAGTCCATTCAATAAGGAATAGTGCCTCATTACCATTTTGGATTAAGACGTTTCTAAATATGGATGGAACTGCAGCCCTCACCTCAAAAGCATCCTGTGAGCTCCAAAAAAAGTTGGCAATGTTTAATTCAAAAAACCTGTTTCTTTTCCATTGTCTTTCCCTGCTGCCTTCCCTTTGTAATGCCAAAAGCAATCATTGAACATTAGCAACAGGAACACTGGGTGTTAATATTCAACAGCGTTCAAAGAAAGCTATTTGTTTTCTGAATGGGAGAAAATACCCTTGGGAGCAACTTTTCATGACATATATCAAAAAAATGTGTTGTCAGGAAAAGAGTACTGAGAGGAAAAAGAATTTAAAGTCTTATGAACTATATACATCCTGCATCAGGTCTGTGTATTTATGTATTGTGAATGTTTTCATAATTTTATTGCCTGTATGCTGCTTTCATACATATAATAAAATTATTTTGTGAACCTAAGGTCAAATAAAACAATCTACATTGCGTTTATTAAATACATGCTGGGTTTTGGCAGTTGTATTGTTTGTGTTAAAGGCAAGGATGGTTCCTTTTTTTCCCCTTTGCCCTTATTTGGGATCACACCTGTGAGACAGATGGGATTTTTTATTAGAAGCAGGAGAAAGTCCTCTCTACTGAGAGACCTCTGAGCCCTTGCTCTAAACTTGGATTTGAAAGCCCTAAACACAGTTTGGAAACGATCACATTCTGCTCTAATCTGACTGGTTAAAACATGTAAAGCTTGACCTACTGGTGACTCTTACTTGAATTATTATTTTGCCTTCGTTTAACAGTGAGCTTGGTTTATAGCATGCTTTTATTGTTGCTGTGAGGTTTTTTCCCTCTTCTTTTTTTCCCCCCAATCTGTGCAGTACATTTGAAGGCCTGATACAGCCCCACTGCAAACATCTGTTTTTTGGAACAAAATGAATCATTTCTGAGTGAGGCAAAGGTGAGTGTGGCTCAGGTGCAGCAGTGTTGCTCTGTTCATGGCAGCCCTCTACTTTGTTTTTGCTTCTATCAGCAGATAAACTTTGAAATGAAGAAACAGAAAAATGTGGTCGTGTAGTTCTTGAGCATTACCAGCACGACCCACTCAGCAGTTGGGATCTAAGCTGATTCTCGAGCTGTAGTGATGTCCAACTCCCCATTCTTTAGTGTTTGCTTCCCTTGGCCAGTGAGTGCTACAGGTCTGACAGCAGGCAGGGAGGGAGTCGTGTCTGACTTCAGGCTATTTTACCTCCTTGGGTAAAATTTCCTTGCATGGTGCAAGGATTTTTTTTATGTTTGTTTTCCTGTACCTTTGAGGAAATATTTTACTTCTTAAAAAAAATGCAGGGCAAAGATGCAGTTCTGTGGTTGCTTACTCAAATACATTTGCCTTCAAGAGATTTTATTCTCAAACTCCCAGCAGTCTAAGAGCAAACTACAAAATACGATTTAAGGTGGCCATGTAAAGCAAAATGCTGTTTTTATGCTAGTTTGTATGGTGATTTGTATTCCAAAACAAATGGTCGCTCTAATGTTACTGGGAGCTGTCCCAGGACCTCCTTCCTTGCAGATGGATCCAGGTTTCAGAAGGGCTCTGTGGAGGTCAGTGAAGTGCTATTGGGTGTTTCCTTTTGGTATTACAGACACTCTGCTCAAGGCAGGGCAGGGGAGGCATTTTGATGAGTTTATTTTATTGTTTTCTCTCTCATTCTGTTCAAACTAGTTTTTGCTTCTGTCTCCTTTCCCTTTCATACATTTTAGAATACAATGAATTCATCTTGATCCTCATTTACTGAGATAGCCCATTTAACCCTTCATTTTCCATCCTTCCCAGTGCAGGTTTATTTAGCTGTCCCTTTTGCCTTTTGTCTCACTGCTGCTAGAGCCATTCTGTCACCTCATTTGGATTCACTGGCTGCAAAAATCCTTTACCTGGGAGAAAGTCCAAATTGAAATCCTGCCCCTCTAGCACAGCCAAGAGTCCCCTTCCCACAGCCTACACCCAGCGTTGCATCTCTTACCTGTTGTGGAGCCTGGAGACCAGTGTCAGGGATGGCTAGAAGGGACAGCATGTACCTGCTAACTGCTACTCTATTTATGTGCTGAATTATTTGCTCAGAAGCTGTATTACCTGTCCTGCGCCTGCTCCCCAGCTGCTTGAAACCAGTGGTCTGCTGAAACTCCTGGTCACACCAATGTCAGAGTGCACCTCAGGGGCTGGAGACATGCCAGACTCATGCTGGGCTCTGGTGGAACTGGTAGCAGGGAATTAACTGATGAGGTTTGGCCATACTAACACGGCAAGTAAATTGCGAGGAGTGCTTGCTGCTCCGTGCTAGCAGTTTGGAGGATGAGAGCAGCAGAAGTTCATTTGCAATATCGTCACGTTTGGGATAACAGCCACTTTGGTGAAATACTTCCCCAGGAATGTCTTTCTTGCTATATGTTGCAATATGTGGCTGGGCAGAGGCAGAGCCACTGAGAAGCAGCGAGGGACATTGCTGCTCCCACCAGGACAGCCACCTTGTCTATCCTGCAGGCAACAGGCACTTTTCTCCCTTCCTTGTCCCTACAAGCAGTATTTTTGGCTGTGGAGTGAACCTTGCTGTGTGTCTTTCTGATGTGCCTGTAAATAACCTGTGTAGCCTTTTTTTTTTTGGCATTGCTTCCTTGTGACTGAAGGTATTTTTCAATTTGTGGATGGAATAGGTTAATAATTAACCTGATGGCCTTGATGATGGGGCTGTTTGCAATGAATGATCCATAATCATTAGATTAAATCTGAATACATTTCTCCCTTCCTTTGGCAAACATTTTGTGCTGATTTGGGTTTCTAACTTAACAAAGTGTACAAAAGATAGAGGATGAAATAGGAAATGACTTTACTGATGCAAAGTCTTAGTTATCGGGAACTAGTCCTGAATTTTTTTCAAATTAATAGTTCAGAAGCATTCAAATCTGATTGAAATCTCAAAAACCTGCTTTGATCAGTGTCTTGAGAGACAGATTATTCCAGTAAATGTTTTGGCTTTCTGGTATAATGGTGGTAGACTATAATTCTAACAACACTACCTATGTGTCCACACGACAAATGTAACTTAAAGAACAAGGAAAACAAAGGTATCTGCTGTTCAGCTTTTAAAACATTGGAACACATAACATAAAAAGTTCTCTTACAGTTCTGTTGCAGTAGAGATGGGCTGAAGGGGGCATTGGGCTCCAGCCAAGAGCCCTGGGTGAGGTTGGTGTTGATCCCCTCTTTGTAAGCAGGACTGGGCTGTCTGGCTGCCTCCTTGAGTAGCTGCTGGGTTTGCATGGTGGTGCTCCTTGCCTACTCCAGATCCCAAAGTCAGTGATCATCAGCCTTCCCAGACAGATCTGCAGAGCCCCTTGGTGCTGGCCCTGCTGCTGTCCCAGCCAGGCACAGCTTTTTCCATGGCATCACTGGAAGTGTGTTTTTACAAATGTAGGTTTGAGGCTGAATGTGTAAATCAGGTATACGATGGCTATTTTCATGTTGGTTGTCTTTACAATCATGGTCAGAATGAAATGGCAATTTTCTGCCTTGCCCGTTTTTATCCTGTTTCTAGGAAAAAACTCTGGGCAATGATGCCGGAGAAGGCTGCTGGCCCTGCTGTGCTAATGGCCATTGCTTTTCTGTTTTGATTGTGTTTCCCTTTTGGTTCTGTCAGGCTATTCCTCCCTCTTTCCAGGACATTCCTGTTATTTCTTTGGTGAAGGGGTTTTCCCCAGAGCCCGTGTGGTCAGCAGTGATGGATGGTGCTGGCAGGGCGGTGTGAAGCCTGCTACCAGTCACATGGAGCAGCAACACCAGACCTGGGTTCCAGGTAACACACCAAATAATGTGATTGGTGTCAATGGCACTGCTTGGTTCTCTCCCTCTGAACTGGGTTGGCTTCACCCAGGAAGGCAACATGGGATCAAAGAGATACCCTGGGCCTCATTCCTCATTGCCCTGTGGACCTGATGAGGTGGATGATTTGGTGAAAAAGCGACATAAAAGTGCAAGTGGCAAAGGGGCTCCAGAATTGGCTGCAGGGGAGCAATGCTGGGGATGGTGGCACCAGGCAAACCCTGTGTCTCAGCTCCCTGCTGCAATGCAGAGGAGACGGATGGAAGAAGAGCTCAGATCCAGCCCTGCCCCAGCCAGACTCAAGGATCAAAACACCTCCTGGTTCTTGCATCACTATAAGGTTGGCTCTGTGGGGAATTCAGCTTTTGCTTTGGGGCCAACCTGGCTGAAGGCTGCTCTGCCCAATGCCAGCTGATGTCGGTCCAGCCGGAGAGCCCTCAGTGCTGCTGTGAGATGCTCAGCAGAGGAGCAGGTCTGGCTTCAGACTGTGATTTGACTCAAAAAGAATAATGTCTTTGCTTTGCTCCAAGCAACTCATACATTTGTTTTCTTGGATCTTCTTTATTTGTTATGTTAGTAGCTCCCTTTTAAATCAGTTGGATTTTTTAACTATTTCATTATATCTGACACAACAGAACTAAAACTGTTTGTGGGATATTTCAAATAATAAAAAATATAGAAATGGAATAATTTGAAAATATCATTAGAGGATGTTTTGTCATTTTCAAAATTAACTTCTTTAATTTTTAATTTATGTAAGTTTTCGGTTTGTGATGGTAGATTTTCAAAACAAATTTGATTTCTGGTTTGAAAATGCTGGGAAAGAAGTTAAATATTACAAAAAAAATATAACTAATTGTTCAATAATACATATATAATTGTTCAAAAATAAAATATAACTAATTGTTCAATATAACTTGTACTAAGTAGGTTGTTCAAAACTTTCCTGATCACATCCCTTGTATTCCAGATAATTAAATTCCTTTCAGTTTCACATTTTCCTAGACAAGGAAACAATTGCAAATCTTGAAAGACACAGAATGAGAGAAATGTTTTCTTCTCCAATTCTCCTCCCACTAATGCTCTGAGAGAAGTCAAATATTTCACTGAACTAAACTACCATTGCAAAGTTTCTCTTAATTTCAGAGAGAGAGAAACATGGATTCACCCAGACATTTTCCTCAGTTTGTTTTTATTTTGTTTCTCTGTTAGTAAAGGAGTTTCTGATGGTATTGTTTTTCCTAATCATTTAGATGGCATTCTGGGTCGGGACCAATAATTTTACTTTCATGTGCACATTACGTACACATATACAACACATTGTTCTCAATTGGTGGATTCATAAAGTGTGTGGAAGTGACAAGAGGTGAATTTAAAATTTGTATGTTCCTTTGCTACAGAAACAGGCCACAGAAGATGAACCAGGCCCGTGTTGCCTGCATTAAAAGGACAAACCTTTGAGGACTGATAGATCTTTATCGGCGGCACTCCTTCGTGTGTGACCTTGGGCTGAGGAGCACATTTCACCAGCAACGTGCTGGGAACGGGCTGAGACTGGCAGAGGCTGTCTCTGAAAGTGCAGTAAATTAGAGCTGGTTGTGCTCTGCCTGTTTGGGAGCAAACGTGTGCCTTAGAGA
This sequence comes from Dromococcyx pavoninus, assembly GCA_033558185.1. Classification (NCBI taxonomy): domain Eukaryota; kingdom Metazoa; phylum Chordata; class Aves; order Cuculiformes; family Neomorphidae; genus Dromococcyx; species Dromococcyx pavoninus. The sequence goes on along the minus strand of JAUMJL010000665.1, from coordinate 945,196 downwards.
CGAAACATTCAGAAAATGGTAAAAAGATGCACTTTGAAATTGCTCAGTAAAAGATGTTTTAAATAATAATAATAAAAAAGAATTAAGGATGTTGTGTACTTTTTTACTTTCTAGTTTTCTAAGGTTTTTGTAAGTATTTCCACACTGATTTCAAAGTTGTAAATTGCACCAGCCAGTTCTGTTCTCTCTGCTCTTCTGTGGTTATATTAGACTCTGATGCTGATTTGTGTCCTCAGCTGAACAGACTCTGCTCCAGCATCTCCTCCAGCCTACTGATGCTTGCTGAAAGTCTGGATCCCACCAGGTCCATTGAGATATGGGACAACAGTGAAAGAAGCCCCCTGGAAATGGCTACTTTTGGATAATGGGGTATTATTTTTGAGAAGAAAAATAGCTTTTCAAGCTGGTATCTATTTTGTAGGTCCTAAAACTAATTGATTTTCATATTTTTCCTCATTTATTTGCAAATAGTTTGAAATAATTTTCTCAAAAGCAAGACTTAAAGAATACCAGTATTTTCTAAGTGAGAAATATTTTAACATTGTAATAGCTAACAATTCAGAAACACTTAAATTAAATATTATTACAATCCTTATAATATCAATGCATTTTTTCATGTATGATGTTCTTCAAAATAAGAGGACAATTTCTGATAAGAGCAGTTTAATGTAGAAACTTCCTGTTATATTTCTTTCTTCCTTCAGAGAAGAAAATATAGTGTTAGGTGGCTTTGTGATAGCATGTAGCACTAGTAAAAGCATTTCCCAGCAAACAGTGCATATAGTCCCATTTAGACATTTAGTAATCCCACTTGTGCTATTTAGTCCTCCTCATTGTACAATATTGACTATTTTTGTAAATAAATGAAATAATAATCTAAAGATAACTTCCATCATGATAACTGCTATTAATTTGCCTTCTGCTGAAAATTTCAACAGATGTCCCAGTGATCGAGTCCTGGCCAGGACTTAGAGGGACTTTTACCCCTCTAAGCGGCATTTTTGTACTCAGCCTACAGCACACTAATTCCTGCCTTCTTTGTCCACCTTGCCACCTTCCAGCAGGAAGAAATTCCTCCTTCCCTTTCCCTGTCCTTTATGCATGTTCTCTCCATTCTGCCTCTGTTTCCCTTACTTATTAGGATAAAGTAAACTGTAGGAGTGCGATTTGAACTGATACAACGAGCATTTTTTTACTGTAACAGCACAAGGTCCTGTCTCTAACTCAGCCAGTCCTGGTCTAAGCTTGAGTCTGATCCTTTTCACATCCGCTGCCCATGCACACATGCACGGATGCAGTGCCCCAGGGAGCTTGTCTGTCAGGACCTCCCCACTCACAACCTCAGGGTGAAAGATGCACATTTTGAAGCGGGATGGGGAAAGCCCCAGCCAGTGTATTGACTGAGACAATCTCAAGGCAAGGCTAAAAAATCGATGTGCTTGTACCCATTTATCAATGTCAGTATAAACCTCTGAAACAGTGCTCCTCCAGTACTGCCAGTCATCTGCCCTTCCCAGCTCCAAACCCATTTTCAGCAATGGATTTTATTTAGCAGTACTTACTCAGCTCTAATGTAGAAATGTGCATATCTTCTACATGTAATTTAAATAAAGACCCAATTGCACAATAAAAGCAAATAGGATATAAAGTATAGTTATCAATCCTGACACACAGGAAAAAAAAAATATCAGCAAAGGGCTGTATTCCCACCCCCTTAACATGGATGTAAACCAGGGAAACTGCAGCAAAATTCTGCCGACCTGATGTGATGTGAGTGAGGAGCCAGACCAGGGTTTGACCCTGGATAGTGCTGTGGTCTGGTCTGCAGCATGAATACATTTCCACTCCAAAACCAACACAATAAAAGGAACACTTTACATGCCACAGGCTGCAATCAATGGAGCGTTCAATGTTTCAGTCACTTTCTTTTTCAAAATGACTGGTGATTCCTTTCCACCCTCATTTGCTGGCTCTGCTCAAAATTAAATGGAGGAAAGAGTCACCAGTAAAAACCTCTGGGGTTTATAATGCAGCCGAACTGTTGCAGACAGGGATGCGTGGTGTGGGGTGCCTGAGGAGAAAATGCACCTTTCCTTGAAATGCAAGGGCTTCTGTGTTATATTATATTATTTATTTTAACTTATTTTACAGCTTCCCCTTGCTCACTGCTGACAGAAAATTATTCCTGAAAGCTACTTTTATGTGCTGTATGTAATCTTTTAAAACTATGAGCACCTGTAGATAACGAAGGGACCAGCTTCAGATCTGCCGTAGGTGCTACAGAAATGGTGCCGAAGAAATGTCATAGCAAAACCTGGAGACCCTGAGCTGATGAGGAAGGTAACATTAGGAAGAAGGGCCTCCCTTTACGGGAAGTTGTTTCTGGCCTTTGCAGTGGGGATTTCCCTTCCTTGGGCTGAATGTCTCATTTATTGCAAAGAACTCCCTTATTCTAAATGTCACTCAAATGACTGAAACTGGGAAATTTGGGATCATCTTGTAGTGTTGCTTCTTTGGAAAGCAGAAGGTATATGTGTAGTTGCATCCATAACTCAAGTTGACTAAAAAGACTGTAATTGTTTCAACAGTTAAATTTATCAAAATTATGCCTGTATTTTCATTCCTTAAGGAAAATAAAATGATGTGCATGGAAAAAATGTACAAGAAAAATAAACAAATCAGTAGGCCTCATGAAACACAGTCCTACACACCACAGATAGATCTGGGGATATTCACAGTGCTAAGACATTTTTAAATATTATAATTTCCATGATTGTTATTCAAGCCAGCCTCCTGTGATTAAGGTATGTTTTTTTACTGGGGATGTCAGGGAGGACACAATTACTGTTTGTCATAGCAGATGCAGTGCATAATAACATTTTATACTTTAATTCCAGCTTGTTCCAATCTATCACATCTGTCTCAGTGGGAAGCTGAGATGGGAGGAACATGCATGAGGGGGTTTTAATACTGCTTTTGTGTCATTATCGTTTGTTATTCTTTGAGGAGCCCTGGCTCCTGCTATCACAGCAGTCCTGGGCATGTGGGTTTGAGGAACATTGATGTTGGGTTTACTATGAGGGCATCATTGTAATGCCACCCAATTAATCTTCACGACAGCTCTCATATTGTGTGCCGTGTTGGAATCCCAGATGACTCCTGCATCTTCTGTCCTCTTCTGAAATCAGCCTCTCCTGTAAAAAAAAAAGAAACATCTCTAACAGTCCCCCAGTGAGCAATTTCTGGAGTCACGGTCAGCTAATCCCAAATTCTCCATTTCAAGTAGATGGAGACGTTCCCAGCTGTGCAGCCAGTATGTGATGACTGACAGTGTGGGTGCTACCAAATTCCCTATCAGCAGATTTCCATTATTGGCAAGAAATCATTGCTGTGATCACTGCTGCTGACATTAATGGGGCTGCTCAGGTGAGTGAGCACTTGTCTGGTGGGCAGACACAGCCTAGGCTGGGCAGGGGTGGGTTTGCTCCAGAAAAACGTGATGATTTCAGGAAACAAAAGTTACTGATCCAGTCCCACAGACTCTGCAACTGGACATGGGGCCCTTGGGATGCTCAGCAAGTGCTGCCCAAGAACAGTGTCTTCAGCACGGCTGGTGGAAAGGGCACCCACAGTCCCAGCTCCCTAAGGGATGCCCATATTGCCTCCCTGTGCTACCTCCCTGCCTGCAGCTCAGGACAGGAGCCGATGCTGGAATTTCAGTGATAGCCTTGATTTTATTCATTCTTCAGCCAAAATCAGGCCACCAGTGCTGCCAAGAGGCACATTTTTTTTCTTTGATACATGGAGAATGCATTTTTAATGCTATAAGTGCTCTTGTCTACCATTGGAATCCCATGTGATACATAACTGCAGTCAGAGCCTTGCGGTAAAACATTGCTTTCAAGGAGGATAGACAAAAATAAAACCAAGACTATTTTTTCAGTAAAATGGAGAAATATTACTTTTAACCGGCTGGCCTCTGACCTTCCTCTGATCTCAGCTGCCACATAGTAATTCTGTCTTGTGAGGCTAGAACTGGAGAACAGGGAGAGTTATGTGTCAGCTAAAGTTGAAAAACTTTTAGTATACTTTTTTTTTCTTTCACCCTGGTCATGCTGTGAACTGCTCTCCAGTTGTAGAAAGATTTGGGATAAAATTTTCAGGCTTAATGAACTTGAATTCTGAGCTACACAGAACAGATTTAACACTGCAAGCCACCACCCAGAAAACCCCAAATATCCTCCCCACCAATGCGGAAATCACTGTGAGATGTAAACAACTATATTTGATTCTTGGACATCTGTGATTCCTTTCAGTCATCCCTATGAAGACTAAAACAATAACTGGGAAAGAGAATGAAAGATGATTTTCCTGCACAAATACGAACTGTGCTATGGAAGGGAGAGAAATTCTTGCCTTGGGTTACCTAACAAATTAAACCTTTCTGGGGCATTGTCAGTTGCCAATCCTTATGCAAAGTCATTAGAAAGCACGTGGAGAGTTGCACTGATCTTTGCTTTCTCCATGTGAACTAGGAGCTGGGATCAAAGATATTGGGGTGCTTGCATGAGGAAGGAGAGCAAAAACTTGGAGGTGATTTTAGGTCCTAGTTCCCAGCTCTTGATGCAGTCTGCTCCTTCTCACTCTATCTGGGTTGCAGTTTCTCACCAAGTCACCCTGGTGAGAAAGGTTTCCCATCCCAGAGATTTTCTGATTGCAAAAGCTACCTAGTCTACACCTATAAGGAAGAGTTATTGCAAAGGAATTAATGAGTCACTTGAAATGTAGTTGCATAAAATTATAATGTTTACTGGAAAACAATGAGTTAAACAAAATATCAGCAATAAATATTCACTAAAGCATTTTGCCACTTCTGCCTGCTGTTCTCCCCAGCAGGAGGGAGCCAGATCTGACTGTGCCACTGTCAGGGTACAGCATTCTAAAGCTGTTCCCTCACTTCTGTCTCATGGCAAGGGTTTGGAGCAGCTCTGCTGTGTGGGATCTGTGTGGAGTGCATCTGGTTAACTTGACTATCTGTGTCATTTGGAACAAGATTAGAAACAATGCTCAGGCAATCCCTGCTCTGCCTGGGAGCACTTTCTAAGCAGCAAGTTTAGGGAAAGAGGCAGTGCTGGTTGAGCAGATACTTAATTTCTGATCCATCCTAAAGCATGCAGAAAACGGGGTGCATGGTTACAAGAAGCTGCACAGCTGATGTCTTCCAGGATTAATGTGACAAAGGCGTTTTCAGGAGACAAATGCAGAGGTATGAAACCTTATGAGCTTTGAGGAGTTTCTGTTTCAGATCTTCACAATCTGAGTTCAGTACTTTTTTCCATGTGGGGGCATGGTTACATATCTGCATGCATTTGAGACAGAAGACCCTATCTTAGAGCAATTGTATACTTGAATTTCACCCATCAAACAAAATGCAATTGGTTTCTTCCCCTATTTTCTGCTTAGCAGAAGAAACATTCCCTCCCGTGGGGATACATTAGAAGGGAAGAGTCTGTACACACAGGAAAGAAATGTTGGAGTCACTCAGGGACAAATGTTGATCTATTACAGCTGAATAAATCCGCAGCAATATAATTTATTCACTGGGATTTGCATTAGACTTATCCTAGCATATATGAGGTCCCAAAGTTCTGCATGCACAGTTCCCCTGCTGATTAGCACAATGCGATTGGGATGAAACTCCAGACCACCTTAAGACTGTCTGATGTTCTCCTCAGAAGACCCTTTTTTTCAGTTGCTTATCTCTTTGCTGAACCTCAACCATTTGATACAGATTTTTCTATGCTGAATATGTGCCTCAGGCAAATCTACAAACTTTTAAAGCGTCAGTCACAACAGCAAAGTCAATGCAGCATAAAAGAAGAGAAGGGAAAGAAAGCTGTGTTTTGAGCATGAAAATTTATGTCTGTTGTGAGGAGAAGCTCAAAGGTTGCTATGGTTTGGGATAAGACCACACCATTCTACAGGTGGCTGGTGCTGACGGTGCCTTCTGTTGGATTTTGCTACTTCAGCAGGGAAAAATACACTCAAACTTCAGCAATTTAGGTGTTTCTGGAACCACCACATTTTGTGTGTGCTTGGGAGTGTGTTGCACACCTCTGATGAATGCAGCCCCACCAAGCATCCTTCTTCTCTTTCCACTTGGCACTGGGCTCACCTCCATGGAGCTTTCTGAGCATGACCTAAGACAAGGTCTTCAGAGACAGGGGAGGATTTTTTCCCCTGCCTTCACTATGGTGGTAATACAGATGACAGGAGAAGCAGTGTCCATCCTGTTCCTTCAAAAACCTGTTTAGGGTCTCCCAGTGAGATTGGCACCTGCCCACTTGAGGCATTTCAGTTTAAACCTGAGAGAGATGAAAAACACTGTTCTTGTGGCAGAAACACCTTATTGCCCAAGTAGTTTAACAGAAAGGAACTAAGGTATTTTTCAGTTGTCAATAGACAAGGTGGAAGAACAGGGCTGAGAAGGCGTCCTGCCCAGAGAATTCCATCCAGCTAGGCAAGGGACCTCTTGGTGAATGGTACTGAAAATCTACAGGCAAACGGGGAACAGCACTGAGGATGGGAGCTGGGAACCCAGGGCACCCCATTCCCAGCCCCACTGCACTGACTTGTGAAGCTGGGCTCCTCCAATATTAATGTAATGGCTGGACCACCCTATACATTTCTTCTTTAGACGCCCGAGAGACCTCCCTTTCTGCAGGGCTCTAAGCCTGTTCTCCTGGCACACAGTGATAACTGCAGCAATCAGCTCCTCTCTGCCTGCACAAATGGCTAGTGTTGGTCAGCTTGTTTTTCCCTACAGCTTATGGAAAACTTGAGCAAAAAGAATGAAACCATCCAGGCTGACAGAAAATGTGCGGTCTCCTTTGAGAGAGAAGGAAGGTGGGGAGAGGACAAAACCAGCCTTCATATTCCTCTGAGTCACATTCCTTCACTAATTTTCAGCACCTACATTATTTCTTCCTGCTATGAGCCACCCACCTGTCCACCTCCCTGCTGTGGAACAGGAATATTCCCTATTAGCCAGAGAAATCAGAGCCCCGTTTCCTACAGGGAGCAATGGGATGTGTTCATCTATGTATGGCCTTGTGTTCCATCAGCTGGAGTGAATGGCCGGGTCACATCCTGGCCTGTGGGCAGCTGAACAAGGCTGCAATAGCTACAGAAGGTGCTTCTGGATGACATGGATGAAGCATGAAACCTTCGACCTCTCCCTGGTCCCCACACCAGTGAGCACAGCCTTGGGGTAGTGTGTGCCTTACTGTCCTTACCGAGTTGGTGCATGGAGCTTTACATACCTTGGGTGTAGCTGACAGGCTCCAGATGGTCAGCATGTACCTTGCAGAAGAGCCAAATTATAATTAAAAAAAGCCACATAAGTGATTTTGAAAGTAATAAGATAACGTTGCCATAACACGAGGGACCTGGGATCAGAAAAGCAATCACTTTTGGATAAGTCGTTCAACCATTTAACCTTCTTAGCTTCTGAGAAATCCCCTGTAATGGACTCGCTTGGCCTGTGAAGCAGACACTAATAATGTCATTGTTTTATCCCTCCTCATTCTACTGTCAGTTAACCACTGTTTTCTCTGTTAGATAATAATAAAGCTGATGTGCATTTTACTGTGTTCAGATATATTGCTCTCTGAATGGGAGGAAATAATTTCAGTTTAATGTCAGGCTCCAGTGAAGGAAAAAATGAACATGAAAATCAAGAACCTCCTTCAAATATTTGTTCTACAAGTAAAATTCATTAGTGCAGACTGCATGCCCATTTTTCACCAGTGTTTTGAACAGTCATGGTGAATTCCACATAAATTGTCCCAGCTCCACTGCCTTTAATAGCACTGCACTTACTACTGGCACCTCCTGCTGAAACAACCCTTTGGAATAAATGATATTTAAATATGGGTATGAATATTGAGAAATTGCAAAATTGACCCTTTGAATATTAGCTTGCTGCCACCTCTCTTGTCACTCTTCACCCATTTTCCTGAAATAGGGGAGATCTGCCAGGAGCTTGCTCCACTTCCCAGCCTCCCATGCAGACAGCATTATTTGTCCTTCCATATTATATTATCCATCATCTGATTTTATTGTTTCTTATTCTTTTAACAGCGTTGTTGCAGCATGTGGGTGTGAATGAGGAGAAGGTCCCAGCCAGCTTGGACCTCAGAGACTGGCTCTGCTGCCTGTCTGCAGGAGCTGCCACAGTTCCCTTTCTCCCTCACTGCTCTCCTGCTTCTGCCCCTGCCTGAGGGACACTCGGGGGGGGGAAATCAAACTATAAGTAAGAGAGCAGTGAATGTCACAGGTAGGGTTTCATCCCACAAGGTGCATGAGTGGCTGTCTAATACCTGTCTATGCTTGTTATTTTACTTCCAGAGTGGATCAGTACCTCTCTCTGCACTAGCTTTCACGGAGAATGTAATGTGAAGGGTTACGCTTATTCTCAGTTTCTGCAAAGAGGCTGCATGGACAACACTGTATTCAGAATTTCAATCTCTATTTTCATTTTCCTTGTTATACTTTTACATGCCTGAGTTCCCTAAACTTGCCTAACAAGATGTTGTGTGCACCTCTGAATTTAGTTTGAATTATCTTTCACCTTACTATATTTATCTATTATTATTCAGATAGCAACAGATAACTCTTCAAGGGCTTTTAAAATATGAAGAAAAATGAATTCTCTGATTGGAATCAGTTGTTTGTTATTTATTTATTTCTTCAAGAAATGGCTGTTTTCAGATTTTAAATATAAATTTTATCATAGCATATGTAGACTATGGCAAACATCTAAAGAGAAGGGCGAGCAGCTTGTGGTTGAGCACAAGAAATAAAACAAAATTCAAATTTAGCATCCTATTTCCTGTAATATACTTGTGCCCTTCATGCACACTGTAATCAGTCCTGAGGGCTGAGTAAGGCATTGGCTGAAGGCTGAAATAACCACAGAAGGGAATATTTCACCAGGGGATAGTCCAGGATCTCTATTCTGAGATGTATTTAACACAGCCTGGCAGGAGACAAGTTGCTCAGGTATGGCCATAGGCTTGATTTGTTTCCAAGATTTTCTCTTCTGAAGCCTTTTCCTCAGCCTCTACATGTCTGATGGATGGCTGTATTTAGACAGGACCAAGAGCTTGAAAAGGTAAATAGGATGTCTGCTGGAAAATATACTCAACAAAAGCAGCAATTTGTCTCTGGAACAATTTGGTCTTTGCACTGAAGTCCACTTTGTCCTGAAGATCAGAGTGAGAGAGGAAAGCTGAATAATACATAAGAGGTATCTTTTCATGTATGGAGGCTCATGATGGGCCTCAGACTGTGTTCTTAAAATGCAGTAACAATGCACAGGGAAGGCATTTGGCAGAAAGAGAGAAGAGGATTAAGACAAAAAGGTAACCAAATTTTAGAAAAAGAGTAATGGACAGTGCATCTTTACGGTGTTACAGAAATTAGAAAATGGTCCAAGCCCAACGGAGACTGAGACCGTAATGTGTGAGTCACAGGAACTCAGTCACAAGCCTGAGAGGTAGAAAGTGCGCTCAGATTTTCAGTCATCCTCTCCAGGCAGGAATGAGTCAGGCAAACAGACATTTGATGATGTTCCTTCCAGAGAGGAACTGGAAAATTTGCAGCAGGAGAAGAGCAGCCCGTATGCAAGCTGGACAGCCGTGCAAAGGACTGGGAGATCTCAGCCCAGGGCTACTTGCAAAGGAAGCTACAGAGAGGTGTCTGAAGGCAGATTTTTAACTGCTCCAGCCCCCACTGTGCTCTCATTGGGATGGCTGAGACAAAATCCTCATCCTGATGTAGCTCTTCTTGCTCTGGCCCTACTACAGCTTCGTTTACCCTATCTTGTAAATAAAAAAAGAACATTCTTGTATTGTTTCACTACTTGATCTATACTTGCTTTGCTCTGGATCTTTTGGCATTGGCTTTAGAGTTGATTTCCTTTGTGGCTCTTTTGAACTTGGCCCTGGAAAATTCACCGTGGGAGACCAGCGAGGCACATTGAGGTGCCTGGCCCTGGCGCTGCACCTCGGCAATGTGCAACTGCTGAGCATCTGCTGTGCAAGCCAGGACCTCCCACCCTGCCTGGTGCTACACAAAGGAGGCTGGGGGTGGATTTGTGATTCGAGTGCAGGGACTCTTACACGCATTGTTTAGGAAAGACTGTAATAGAGGAGGTTGCTCTCGGAAAATAAAAGGTTGGAGACCCACATGAGCGCACAGAGCTGCTTGATGAGGCCCCTGCCCTTGCTTTGCTGCAGGATTTGGCGAGGTTTGTGCGTAGGGAAGTCACGAGCCTGTGCTCCTGGGAGGGGGGACTGGCTGTAAGATGACATGATGGGAGACATTTTTGGAGCAACATCCCAGAGCAGCTGCAGTGAGGCTCTCTCCACCTTCACCCTGCAGTCAGCTGAGGACCTCTATGCATGCGTGGGGATAGAGTTAAAAGGAAAGCTCCAGGCTACAGGTGTCAGACCTGCAGCTCCCCAAGAAGGCCACGAAGTGTCCCCTGCTACTTAGTGGCTGTGAAGGGGATAAAGTCATTAACACACAGTGCACTGGGGTACAGCAGGGAATGTGTTTTCCCCCTGGCCCAGAGGCTGGGTAGAGAGAGCTCTGCAAGGACTTTAGGTGAAAAAAAAGCTTCTGTCCCAGTCTCACATTTGCTCCAAGGTCTCAGAGCCAGTGACCTGAGAAAGCAGGTTCTGTGCCTGCCAGTCTGCAGTGTGGGGAGGTTCAGCCTCACCTCTGAGGGCAGCAACTTGCTCTTCTCTTTCTCCAGAGGCTTTAGATCCAAGCAGAATCACAGCTGTGTTAATGCTAAACAAAAGAGATGAGTTGTTAAAATGAAGCAACTGCTTTAAGCCTAACCCCTTCCAAAGTTTCCCCAGTATCAAAGTCCTTTTAAACTGAAGGTTTTCTTTCATTTTCTTGTTTTTTTTTTCTCTCTTTTTAAGTGGTTCAAAGAGAATATACTGTGTTACATAACCCCCTCTATTTTTTCAAATATTAAAAGGCACCAGGAAAAACTGTGCTAGTGAGCCGGGACTGGAGAGAAGAGGCTTTGCATTAGGTGATCCCTGGGCTGGAAGGTAGATGTGACACCCAAATTTAGGCTACTGGTGGTGGTGGATGCTCTCGATGCTCGCTCTTCGGCTTTACCCTCCAACCTCTGGTGCTGTAGAAGTTGAGGCATTTTCTGCTCCTTCCACATCTACTCCTTTTTTTCCTGCCAAGGTCCTCTCTACTAAGGGTGTATCAAACACAGCTGCGTGGGCTAAGGGTGGTCTCAGCAATCAACGTTTTTCGTCTTATAAATGCAAAACAACCATAAGAAACATTATTTCCTCTGTGTGCTGCCCCTACCTCTTCGGAAATTTTTATGAGATTCCAGGCTGTGAGTCTGGTTAAAGAAGTTCTCCTCCTACAGAAAATGTAAAGATAAACGATTTCTTTATAAAAGCATGAATTCTTATTTAGTGTGAACATCCTCCTGAAATAGAAAAGAGAATTATAAAACCTTTTGTCTTATAAAATGAAGCTTTTTCACACAATAAAAGAAAAAGCATTAATTCATTCAAAAGGCTAAGGATTGTTTTTTAAGTATGTCATAGAGAGCATGCAGCAAAATGTGAAATACCTGAATCCTGAGCATTTTTTAATGTCCCTGAAAATTCAGAATGTGGCTGTTTTTTTGAAATCTTCAGTTGAGAGAGATATTTTCCTAGCAATGTTTTCATAGGATATTTTCGAAACTGCCTATTTGTGTGACTATTTGTCCAGAGTGAAAATTGAAAGCTGTGTCAAACAAAAGTAAAACATCCATAAGTTTAATATATATATAAAAATAAAGGGCAAGAGAAAAATGAAAAGGAAAAACCTGAAAATGTTGCAGCTTCAGAGCAGCATAATATTTAAGCGGGGTTTATCACTCTAGACAATGTTCAGGTTATTAATAATGACATATGAAAAGCAGGCTGTTTTAAAAACGACCTGAAGGTTTGCTAGAGAAGGTTTCTTTCAGTCCCTTCCTGAATAACAGCATTTCCCCAATTCATCTCCTTTGCTTATGTTGCCCAAATGTATTAATGTTTTTCAGTCAGATGAAGCAGGGTCTGCAGAGCTTGCAAAGTTCACTTGTTTTTCTATTGCCAAAGCGCTGTTCATCAGCTGCTCTTCTTCTTCTGTGCCCGCATGCAACTTCCCTCCCCACTCCTATCCCTGCAACGGAGACTTAAAATGTCTGTATTTTCCTTTACCACAAGGGAGCTCTACTGTTGTGCTCAGTGTGCTAACGGGGCAGTTCGTGATGACATTTTCCCTGGAAATTCCCATTGTCAGATGTAGCTATCACAGAGGATCACTCCCTCTCTAGGGCTTGAATAGCCGCTGATGAACTCCAGGACCTCTGTGGCCGCTCTGCTCAGTGTGCACGCGGCTCTGACCTCTCCCACACACAGGGATCTTCCATTAAATTAATGCCCAGGCTTTGCTTTAATCGTGTTAGCAAGCCCTCAGAGCGACTGTAGCAGAGTGCTCGGCTGCTCGGTTCAGTGAGGACACAGAACGGCATCCAGCCACATTCCCTTCACTTCTTGTTTTTTTTTAACCAAATATTCTGAGGCTGATTAAAGTATTTATCGGAGAGAACTCAGCTCAGACAAAGGACAGGCCTTTTCAGTGGCATAGATCATTAAAATCTGGATGAGATACAGCCCTTTCAGGGCTAATTAATTTTAAAAAACTCAGTTTCAGTGATTCCTGAGTACAATTTCCACTGAATGCAATTTCAACTGAACAACCATGTATGTAAAATATGGTTTTTTTCTCAGAACTCAGAACATCTTGAGGACAAATTTATTGTAATGTACCTTTTTGTCTCCTTTTCAGCAGTTTTCCAGGAACTGTCTAAAAATTTATGCTTTTATTCACCAGCTCCACACAGCCCTTTCTGGGCTGAAAAAACAGTCTTTTTACCGCATACATCATTCACTTCAAACCAGCTTGGGACAGGAAGGGAGAAAATATCCTGTATCTATTAACCTTGAAGGAGAATTTGAGATAGAAAGCTGTTACCTGTTCATACTGATATTTAGCAGAATGGAAGAAATGCTCTGTACTAATTGTCAGATCTTTACAAAGTAATGAGAACGAGATCTTTGCTTTTGTGTTTCACTCATATAAGGAGAGTTAGCACAACCTGTCACTAAGATGAAGGACACAATTGCCACTGGTTTAAGCAGTGAGCTAACAGTAGACATTTTACCCTTCCTAACTGCAGTTACCTGAATTTTATTTAGAGGTTTAGGATACATGATGGATGCAACAGGGTTTTACTTAAGCTGTGATGATGCAAAAAAATCAGAGCATGTTTGTAGGCATGCTTCTATGTGTGAGGTTGTAATCAAATACTTAAAGCTGCCAATAACGAGCGATGCCAATGATGGCAATGATGAAACTGAAGTTGACAGTGTAGAAATGCGTCCTGTGATCTTACATATACAAATTACAGCTAAGCTTCCTCCTAACAACTTTCATGAAGTTGCTTTGGTGCATATTTGATTTTTTTCCACTGGATAAAATGACATGTAGTCTTTTGCCTCCAATTCCCTGTCTCTTCCCATGAAGTCTTCCAGAATGTCAGTTCTCAGAAAGTTCTCCTAAGTCTACACACAAAGGAAAGCGTGAATTAATATGTCAATAGACTTGTTGAGATGGGCGGTTTGCAGGGAAACAGCAGTTCAGTAACAGAGGAGTCATCACGTGGTGAGACGCCATCCCATGAACATTTGGTGTCTGATGAGTGTTTGGATGCTCCCCAACAGCAAACTTGTGACAGAGCCATGAGTTTGCCATTGCTGTCAATGACTCTGGTGTGCCTAATCCACAGGCACTTGTCCACACACTCAAGGCATCTTGGCTACACAGAACTGCCCAGATATTTGTGAATTGCCACTTTTCTGTAGTTGGCCTGCCACACTTGGTCATGCTCTGAGTTTCTATAGGTTGCAAGGTTGATTCAACTCTGATTTACACCACTGTGTCACTGAAAATCTGCTACTGCTTTTCTTGCTCAGAAGGAGTACTCTCTTGCTCTACATCTGTTGCCTGACTCTAGCTGACAAGGGGGAGCTCATACACACTCAGTAAGTGCGGCTCCCCAGAAAATGTATTGGCAAAGATGTTGGGTACACCCTTTTCTTTGCAAAAACGCTTGTTTCTTGCTGTGCAACCATGCAACCACATGAATTAAAGGATGAACTTGCCCATGTATTGATGGCTAGAGCACTTCTTATAGAGAATGGTAGTATAATTGCTGTAAGTGGTTGTGTTAATAACCAGGCTGCCCTGTGCAGAGTGATGCTGTCAGATTTCAATATTGCAATGCAGATTGATTTTGTACATTTTATTTTAAGGCAAACCACAGCCAAAAATGTTTCAAGAATGAAATGTTTCTGCTGCAAAGGAACCAATTGACTGGGGCAAGGCAGCTCCTGGGAGCCACCCTGGTGTACGTGCTTGTGGTGAGGTTTAGTGGCATGGCCAGGGTGCTGTGAGTCATGGGACACGGGAGTCACTGTGCTCTGCAGGCCCTTGCAGTCAGGGCCATGAGGATGCCAACAAACCTGGACATCCTGGGCATCTTCATCCATGTAATCTGCACCTGCTGGCTGCTGAGCTGTGTTACGGCTCAGCCCCTTGGCCATTGTGCTTTGATCTTATGCCTTGATTTGCAGCTGCCTCATCACTACGGACTTACTTGGGAATATGGATTGTCGCTGATCCTGGTTTTGGCCACTGGACGTGCTCAGTCCTTGCCCAGGTACTGGGGGGCTGCATCTGTAGCTGAGAGTGCAGCCCTGCTGTCACCCTTGGTCCTGCTTGCCTGTCCCTTGCAGTGCAGCCTGCGTCGTCACCTCCTTGTCTCTACTATCCACACCCTGGAACAGCCAGCACAGCAGTGAACAAAATCCTCAAATCCTGGGAAAAGAAGGAGAGAATAATAAGAGTTGTTTTCCAAATGCGTCGTTTCTCTTAAGTGCAACTTTTTCCTCTGCACATACGGCTGAAAGAGGTGGTTACAGAAATCTATGAGAAAGCAAGTGTTAGAAATGTCCTAGTCCTGAAGCGTGTTAGTCGTTTTATAGCCAGGAAGAAGGAAATCTCCAACCCTTGCCTTGGTGACAATGTTCTTGTCAAGAAAAAAATGCAAATCGAAAATGCTCTTTTTAGAATCTGGCCCTGTGAAGGAGAAAGGAAAGAAAGTACACAGCTACAAAACTGGGAAAATGTGATTTTCTGGGCTTTGGGAAACTTAACACCTTGTCCAAAACATTTGGATGCCCCTATCTCATGCAAAGTGTGTTACATGGCTGGGTGATCCAGCAGCACTGAAATGTGCTGTCAGTGATATGGAAGCATTGCCTGTGCTAGCAGAAGGCTCTTACAGTGCATCCGTGAGGAATGAATCAGGAGGATGCGTTCAGGTAACAACACAAGCCAGACCGTGGGATCTGGAGGCTGTTACCCTAGAGCTGCTTGAACTGTGGTTAGAGAAGGTAACAAAGCAGGAGAAATGATGCTTTGCACTGTGATTTTCTATGCTATGCACCCTTGGGAGAAATAAAAATAACCTGTGATTTTCCAGCCGGCAAAAGAAAGAAAGATGTTTTAATATGAGATTATAACACAAAGGACAAATGAGGAAAGTGAGAGCTAGGAAAAGTGAGGTGTGAAAAGAGGGCATTGGTGCAATGAGGTTTGGTTGGAGATGGGGAAACAAAGCTTCTTGGAAAGTTACTCCAGGTAAAGATACCACCTTCTTCTGCACCAGCAATACTGAGTGAGTTTCTGGCTGTTTTGGAGGAACCAAAATAGGTTTCTTCTTCTATTTCTTTTCCTTTGACATACCACCTGAGGGTTTAGGAGATTTTCATGATGGCCTTTGCTCCTGTGAGGCTGGCAGGGGTCTGCCAGGCTGGATACCAGGGGCTGAGAGCAGTCCCTGGTCCTCCTCCCTCATACCCCACCACAGCCTTCCTCCACCCGCCCCGCTCCTGCTGCCAGCTCCTCTCCTTCTCTGGGGCTTGTCAGCTCCCTTCCTTCTCCACAGGCAGAGTGTGAGATTGAGAAGAGCCTTCCAGGCAAGCAGCCCAGGAAATGTCTCAGAACACCACCAACATTTTTTCCAGCAGAATTGAACATTTCAGGCAATGTTGCCAAAAAAACCCTAAACCAAACACACCAGGCAGCTTTGCCCAAAAGAATTTTTGATCCAGTGAAGGCTGCCAAGCGAAATGATGTGAGGGGCTGGGAAGCCAACTGGAAGAAGTGCAAAAATGGTCTATGAGGATGGTCAGAGGAGCAGAGAAAGGCTGCTGAAAGCCAGGTGTGCTTCCACTCCTGACATGAGTGCTGAGGGGAAGTGGGATAGCTGTCTACGAATGCGTTAGGGAGTATATTCCCTAGACAGGGAGAGGGGATAGCAGTTAATTTCAAAAGGACAGCTCATGAATAGGTATACAGAGGTCATGGATATACTTCAGCTGGAAAATACAAGGTCTCACCCTCAGGATGCTCTGGCTCTGGGGCAGGTCATCTCACACTCAGGGTGTAGTGTGGGTGGGAGAGGTGCACATGAGTGCTCTAGGTGCATTTCAGCAGCTCCATTAGCTTGTGGAAATGGTAGCATGAGGCTTATACCTAGAGCAGCAGCTGGGTTCAATGACTTGGGAGGTCCCTTTTAATGCCATGTGTCCATATCTGCTCATTTTTCACATTTTTTCTCTAGTGCTTATCTGTTTCCTCAAGCAATGGAAATAATTTCACCTTGGGTGAAACTTGCTAATGGCAAGAAAAGAAAAAGAGAAAACAAAGTAAGAAAAATACTGACACCATCACCGTCAGAAATGTTTCACTTTTTTCCCCCCCAAAGCCAGCACAAATCCACTTTGAATCAATTTTACATTCTTTTTTGAAACATCTGCATTCAGAAACTGTGCTTCAGCTCAGCTCAGTCATCTTGTCTATTATGTGCAAATCATTTACTTGCTTAAAATGTTAGCATAAAATAACTTTGTTTCATCATAGTTAGAACTCTTATCCTGGAATTTGTATATGTACTCTTTATTTTGGAAAGAAGGGAACATGATGGAAAAGTGCAAAGCAATGCCTGGTCAGTGAGTAGTGGACCAGGACCATCTCCATGTGTTGTGCTACGTGGATGTTGGAAGGTGTGAAGCTGATGGCAGTGGGGAATAATTTCATGAATCCTTCATTGAACAGCAGCTATTGAGAGCAAGAATTTTGACAAGAATTTCAAAGGAATTTTGAGGTTACAGGAATATCAAGAATATTCAGTCTACATTATTGATTATAATTAGAATTTTGGAAAAGCTGTTCAAATTTGTGCATGTCATTGCTTACGACCTAGCTAGCAATTTTCAAATACTAAGCCACTGTCTGAGTCATAAAAATGCTGTCTGAAAGCCCTTTCTGTTTAAATTGCTGATGAATGGCCATTTCAGTAGATCAGTGGTTTAATTTCTGTCCTCAGTGGCTACATCTGGATGTGGAATGAAGCCCAAGGCCACAGCTGCCCACCTGGTGGTCTGGATGAGAAGGGGAGCTGCTGGGCAGGTCATGGAGGTTGAATGATTTTAGCACCAATATAGAAAGACCAAGGTGGAATCTCTGGGGAGGTGTGTGAGAACTTATGCTTCTTCTTTTGTAGTGTTGACATCTTAAAGAACAAGGACCTTCTGTCTCATTGTGTAAAGAGAAAAGAACATTAGAATTATCCCCAATGCTCTTTCGTCTGTTGGAATTCTCACGCTCAATTCTTTTCTGCTGTCAATCTATTTATGTCACCCCAAGGAAGAATTAAGGACTGAAACACTCCTCAAATAACACTGAAACACACCTCAAATAATAAGAGGACAGAGAAAGAGAAAGGGAAAACCATACCATGGGGACAGGACTGGTTAAAACTCAAAATGTCTTGATGTGATTTTTTTTTTTTTTTTGATTTGGAATGAAACCCATTATTTTGCGGAAAAAGAAAATATGAAGTGGCTTTTTTAAACATTTTTGGTTCAAGATTTGTATTTCAGGTCTGGTGAAGGTTGTTTGCAGCTCTCTTTTTTTACCTTGGTTTCATTATACTTTTTTACACTGCTTCAATGGCCAAGTTGAAGCATAAAAGTGTTACAGTAACCTTATGAACCCAGCATGAAATGCAGTACTAATCCAAACTGTCTATAATGATAATATTTTGGTGTTTATAACCCCCTCCTTGAGTATCTAGTGGAAGTATTTTTAATTTTTTCAATTTTCAAATATTTTGAAAATATTTTTTAAACAATAACAAACACAAATAAAATACACTGAACACCTTGTCTACTTACACACAGAGGTGATGGTCCTCACTTCCAGTCACTACACCTCTTGAGTGTCCTAACTGACCCTGGTGAATAACAGCTCTAGAAAATTGAAAACTTCTAGAAAAACTGGAAATTCTGGACCAAGAAAAACCTTTGAGCATCTCAGCCTGCTTTTGCTGTCATCAAAGCTAAAGCAGAATGAGCTAGAGGAGCAGCAGTGCCCTGACCTTAGCTTGGAGAGTGAATCCTGTGTTCCTTTCAGCATGAGTCCTTGCGTGTGTGAAACCTTACATCTTGTTCAAGTAGTAGTGAAATTGTAATTAAAATTTGGGTGCCATAAATACACTTTTTATAGCTCAAACTTGATTATCACTTGTTACAAACAAGCTCAGAACTTTATATACCTAATGTAAGTGAAAATGAAACCATCTGTTGAATGGCTTCCCACTATGGAATAACAGATGCATAAAACACGTGCCATAAACGGTGCTGATGGCTTTGAACCTACTATTGGAGGCCAGATTGTTTTCAATCTTCTCCCACAGTGATTGATTACCCTGTGGGTACTGCTCGAGTGGCATGTTGCACTTTTTAACTAGCTGAGGCAAAACTGAGAAAACTGATAGCTGTTATATGGATTAAAGATACAGAGTTCAGTGTCTACTGGACTTCCTAATACTGCTCATCGAGATTCACACAGTGGTTTCTGAATCTAGCTAAGCTCTAGCTGAGCTCAAGAAGTGTTTTTTTCAGTCCTAAGGGTTTAAGGACTCTTGCAGTTACTTCTTGCATGTATTTTACAACAGTTGTGCAAATGACAGGTTGAAAACCCAGAGTGAAATCATCTCTTTTATCTTGAAATACATGCTAGGATACTTGTGCCTCAAGAGAAAAATGCTTGTCTTTGCACAAACCAGCCTGCAAAATAAAGAAGGCTATAAAAAAGATAGCAGAATGTATTGGAGCTGTTTCCTGAGGGGTCTTTAAAGGCTTGTGTTGCTAGTAATCCCGTGATGGGGTGTGTCTTTGTGTTTGACCCTTCATGTTGGCTTTTGGTGGTGATAGGCAGAGTGTGCATCAGGCTAACCTGGAGTTTTTTAGTAACAGTTTTGACAAACATACTCTGAGATGCAAAGGGAGAATAATCTTACTGTATTTTTTTCATGATGGCTAGACCCATACTTTGATTTCAGCTTCTACTCTTCTAAATTGTCCTGTAATTTTTCCATTTGACACCTGCCATTTTTTGAATAGCTTCTGTTTCTACTGCCTCCAGGAGGCTGGAAATGCATTAACTGAAAAGCCCATCAGATGATTCAGCTTTGGAGGTGTGAGTACAAACCACAACGTTTCAGCTTGCCCTTTCCCTTCATTGACAACGTATAATAGATAGCATAGAGAACAACCAGTCTCTGGTTTACCTCAGTGGAGTCTTAGTTCCTTCATTATCTTGCACAATCAACCCTTGAACAAATTCAGTTTAATGACATTTTGTGTTGGAATAGACAAGTATTTCTGAAGAGCTTCATAAAAGGTTGTCTTTGAACATTTATCACTTCTACGGTCTCCTCATCCTTTCTTCTGTTTCTTTGTTCCTCAAAGTACTATTTGCTGTGAAAAGAAATGTTTTACTACGTACAGATAAGCAGAAATTCAGATAACATTTATTTTAAAGATGTATTTGTAAAGTATGTGAATGCATGTAAGCGAGTTCTTTGAAGATTATTTTGGTCTGCTGAGGCTCATAAAACTCATTGAATATTTATAACAACCACCGCAACAAAAGTAAAGAAGAAAGATATCAAGTATAGACTAGAGAAACAGCTTTAAAATTATCTTCATCTCTTTGGGAAATAACTTTGAATGCAGTTGTCAGGGAATTAGGTGTTCAAATTCCATCAAACTTCATAAGAATGTAATCATCTCATCACCTCGGTCTCCTAAGTAGATCCAAGCTATGTTCCGAACATTGTTACAAAAAGAAGCGTTTAGAAACAAATTCTTTGCATGTCCTTTAAAAACACAGGAACATTTGATTTCCTCCTCATTGGGAAAATCAGTTGTAGTTTTGGTTTGCAATGAAGAGCTTCATGAAACACAGTAGGGCAACACTGTCTCCATTCCTCCCTGCAAATTCTGGGAAGAATGTAAGGATTTTTATATTTGTCCAGAATTTCTCAAAGGACCTGAGGCCCAGCTGAAATGCTGAGAAGGAGTGTGGAGGGGCTGCAGTGTGCTCAGGGTCCAGCACAGATTTCAGCTACTTGGCTCGTGAAATAGGTGAGGGAACAACCATGTGGGTGACCAGCTGGCAAAAAAAGCAATTTCTGCAAGGAGGGTAACAACAAGCAGTGGATCTGATGAAAACCAGCCATGGGTCTCACTGCTATAATAGTTTTGGGATAAATCACAGCCTGAAAACACAAAGCCATTGCACCAATACAAAAATCTGTTCTTGTATAGGCATAGAATTGGCAGGGTCAGTTTACTCCTGACCATCAACTTGCCAAAAGAAATGAACCGGCTTTCTGAATGGAGCTTGTCACTGCACCAGTCTGGCTAAATTCATTCATTAATTACAATGCAAATATGATTTGGATGGAAGAAAAACCACATAAAAATATGTTTGGATTGAAAAATGACATCCCATTTGGCCCTTTAACAGTGCATTAATGAATTTGTTTCACTTACAGGAGATTCCTTCCTTTAAAAATGCGTATCTAAACATAATATTTTTCATAGAAAAATCCCTCGGGCTTTTCATTAGAAAAATACTGGAACCATTTGTTTTTCAGATGAGAAATTTCTGTCTCTGGCTTTCTTAGCCAAACCAAGTCAATGATTTTCTTCCCATACTTGTGGTTTGTTTCAGTTGATGTAAAGGGTGGGAATTTTTCCTTGACTTGCTGTAGTGCTGAGTGGCAAAACTTGCACAGCATGGTCTTCGTCTAATGGATTAGGCGACTAATGACTAGTTCATTAGCTTCACCTTCCATGCTCCCACATGTAATTTCAACTAGGGAACATTAGTAACCTTTGAGGTAATTTGAAAAGCCTTTGTAAGTCAAGCTCAGTTGCAACCCCATCGAAGAAGCACGAAAATCTTTGGATTTGTGCTAGCAAAATTTCAAACTTCCTGTTTGGAGAGCAAATAAATGAAGAAAAATATTAAGGAAAATTGAGGGGAAAACAAACTGCTTCAATATTTTAATTGAAAAAGCTACTTCACTAAGAAACCAAAGTCTAAAGGTTTATTTGATGTGCCAGGATGACTTGACAGAAGCCGGGTACTAAACGCTGCCAAAGTAGGAAGCCAAGGATCTTATATGGCAGTGAAACATTTACAGTGTTCCAGAGCTTGATCAGATCCTATTAATTGTTGATGTATGAACTACATTTCTTATGGCCTTGGCTTTTCTTGGTACCTCCAGTGGACTTAAGTCCAAGCAGACTGTCGTGGATGCCAGTTATGCCATAGAACACACCAGAAACTCGTTACTCTGTGCTGTAAAAAGCTCAAGGTCCAATGTCATCACATTATGTCCGAAATGAAACTGAGGTCCACAGCAAACTACAGGACTTTCCTGAATAATATTATCTTTGTCCAGAGCACAGTAGCAAAAGCATTACATAATTTTAGATTTTGGCTTTCAATTTGTTTCCAAGACACAAATGTACAATTTGTTGCTTTGAAGAACATGCAAATAACACTTTCTTACAAATCTATGGCTGCTCTGGATTTATAGTTGAGGCAATGTTGCTTGCAGGAGTTTGGAGCACTGAGAGGGGCAACACCCAGATGCTGTGACTGTCTCCTCTGAGGACAAGAGTGTTCTGGCACACAGCACTGTGGGAGAAGAAAAGCAGAACTGATTCATTGTCATAGGTTCCTAGGTCACAGCTGCTGTGTAACTGTAATTCAACAGTTATTTGAACATTTGAACTGTCTCTGTGTGACCGGGCTGGGAAAAATAATCTCAAGGAAATATGGTTGAAGGGAAGAGGCAAAGCACTAGATCCCTAGTCAAAAGTTGACCTCTCCAAGAGATTGGGTAGATGGTGCTCCAGAGATGCTCTGGGGCCTGACTAGCTGAGACAAAGTGGTACGTGCCATAGTTATCTAAGATGAGACAAAATAAATCCCTCTCTGCTGTTTAGTTGATTCCTGTTTAACCTGTTATCATTTTGTGACAAATTATATGATGCCAGGCATTTCTCTCAAATCTCTGCACCTTCAGTTAACTAAATATATAGTTTTGGCTTCCAAATAATCTTCTGACCTTTACAGTTGCAAAGAATAAACAAGAAATATGTACAAAAGATCAGAATCTTATTTATATATAAAAAAATATATATGTATAAATGACAACAGAACAATTCCCTTAATCTTCTGTTTTGGACATGCAGAAATCCTATATTTGAAATCCTAACAACTACATCCATTTTATGGTTTCAAATCAGAATATAAATGCTTTAAGTGATCACCTTTGTACAATATATTGAAAAATGGGTCAGAATCTTTTTCTATTAAAGATAAGGGAAGCTTTGAAAATGAATTCAGTGGAAGTTTTAAATTTTAGATTAAGATAGTTAATATTCAAAGAGTGCACTCTATAAAAGATTGTTCCTTGAAATAGAAAAACAGGAGCAGTCTCCTATTTACCCTTCTGTAAGACATTATCCTTTCACAATTTCAAATTAGTTTCTTTTTCATCCTTTCCTCTTCGTCCCTGCCACTGAATTCATTATTCATTTTTACTGACATGTCTACTATGTGAGCTAAGCCCTATTATGATTAGCTTCAAAATATGCTAATCAAAAACCCTTCAGTATAAATATTTAAATTTCAGATTTTAGTATATCTGACTTATCAAAAATAAAAGAAAAGAAAATGAAGCAACAGAATACATGTATTAGTTATACTATTATTATAGGAATCTATGAGAAAGCCACCACAGAAAAGGCTCAATTTTTCATTTTTTTTTTAAATAAGGGTCCTGGTGAGAAATGTTATTGCAGCGAGGAGGTAGGCAGCCTATACCTACGCAATGATGGTAATTAGAGTGGTGCATTCTGACAGGCAGCATTGCTAGCAATCAATAAATCTGATCAGCTGGATTCAGCCCAGCAATATTTTCACACTGAACAGTAAATTTCTTTGAAAATATTCAATCGTATCTGCATCTCACCATACCTTTGGTTTATACAACAAAGACCAAAGCCAGTTCTAATACCCACAAGCCACATCAGTGTGTGCTTCCCTCGCCCTGTGGGTGGTTGTGAAGGGAAGGAGGGACTGCCAGAAGCACATAGCCCCATGCAGGAACTGCTGTGTGGGATGTGGCTCAGAAGGTGCGAGGGAAGGTCTAAAACCTGGCAGGGAGCTTGAGATAGGCATATCAGAAGGGGAAGAGAAACAACAACTTCCTGAAATGTCCTCCTAAAGAGGCTTGTCTTGGCCTTCAGACTTCGATGTACCCAACACTGTGCTGGAAGGATACACAGCTCTCCCAGTCATATGAGTGTACTTTAAGAGCAGCTGGATATGAGAGAAAAATCTCTGTTAAAAAGATGCAGTCTTTGCTGTATTTTTTTGTTTGTTTTTGCCTCCAAGAGGTTCTCATAGTTCAATATTCAAATGTCAATTGACTTAACAGTCCATGACTTACAGGGTTTGTTTATAGAGTATTTTGTAAGGTGCTTGATTCCTCATGTTTTGCACATCAACAACAAACTTAAATTCCTTTGATCTATCCCTGAGCAGAGAGTAACGTCTCAACCTCTGTTTAATCTCATTCCAAAGGGTTTGAAGACCTCATGCATTGCCAGTGAAAGAGGGAAGAAGAGACTGTCACATTGCTTAGGTATTTGACCTGACTCTAAAAGAGAAAATTTCTATACAAAATATGTTGATGAACAGATGGAAAAATGTAGCTTGCAGAGAAGTTTCATTTGCATCAAATTACTTCCCGGAAATTACTGTGCACATTCATAATTAATAAAGGGACAGGTTTTAATGTTCTTTTGGTCTGAGATATGTGAATTCATGCAAGGCTGAATTCTCAGCCTTTTCCAGGATGATCTAATTCGAAAAGTAGAAATATCAGCTTCCTGCTGGGTTCCTGTACACATAGGTTTATCCTGTTTTAAAAGCTCAAAGGTTGCCATGAATCTTTTCCAGGATATATTCTATACCTTATACTGTACCTTTATCTTCTACTGAGCACTTATCCTGCATCGTTACAAGATTGTGCAAGAATAAAGAAATGTGTATCTCCTACTGAGTATTTATATTTATATGTGACATAATACATATCTGTGTGACATCACAGAAATATTAAAAGGAAAAAAATCACTCTGATTTTATTTTCCAGACAATCAAGAACTACAGTTTAAAAGCCACTGAGGAACTAGATGAAAGCAGAAATATGATATGGAGTGATGTTAATGTTATTTTACTTTTTCCAATCATATTCATTCTTACTCATATAAATCTTTGCAGAACGCACGAGAAGGCACAGATTCCCACGTCCCTACTGACCTGAAATAAAAATATGCACAGTATGAAAATATCAGCAATCGATAATTCCCAAACTGGCTTCCATCAGCGAGTATCTAAACTTATCATCCTGCCTGAGGACAATTTCCTGCTGAAAACTAAGTCTAAACCAAGCGATTATGTGAACGAGTGATGATAATATGTTTTGAAAGTTAAGCCAGGGGTGATTAAATGTCTGTGAGTAATAAATAGAATTACAAGTATTTAGGAAACAAAGCACAACTCCAAAGCACAACCAGATTATAGTATATCATTAGCTGTTGTGAGCAAAAGACATTCATTTGTGGGACAAGATAATGGTTGGATGTGAGAAACTGTCTGTTCCATTAAGTGCCATTTTCTCCACTCTTTAAAACGCCTCCCCGTAAGCTAAGTGGTTTGTTATAAGCATTTAACATGCTTGACGATACATTTATACATTTCATAATTCAAAGCTGCTTCCATGCCCTTAAAAGTCTCTTTGGCAAATGCTAGTTTGAAAGAGATAACTTGACAGGAAAAGCATTTGGCTCTTTTAAAAATGAGCTTAATCCTGTGTCACATGGATCATGGTGAAAGTTGACTGGAAGAGGCCCTTGGGAGTTGAACTAGAACATATCTACTCACATTTTGAGCCATTCACTCACATTATATTTTCAGACAATAAAGGATAATAATTCAAGATTTAAACTTTGATAGCTTCAATTGCTTAGCAACAGATTCAGCAAACTCAGATTGTTTCAACTATGAAATTGAAAGAACTATTTGGATCTGGAAAACAAATGATAGATTAATCTAGCTAATCTAATTCTTCATTCTTCGCTTCTTTTGCCTTAATTGCAGGATAGCAACTGAGGTAAAATCCAGTACAAGCAGCCATTGTAGGCTGAAAAAGCAGAGTGCTTTGTCCTCAAAAGAGGTTGTTAGCAATCCTTTCTATTTTGGAATACACAGGCAATAGTACAGTTATCAAGAAATAATCTTCAGAGCTTGGTCTAGCTCTGCAGAGCACAAGATTTGAATCAACAGGTCCTCATTGTTGTCAAACAGATTTTGTGATTAGTGTTAAAAAAAATCAAAAAAAAAATCTATTTTATGCCACTAGATAGAGTCAGTAGAAGCCTGGGGATTTTTGCTATAAATATTGATACTCCCCCGCAATCGCTATTCTGACTCATTCACTTTCTCTTTCCTGTTCCCCTCTTTGGCTTCAGTTTTGTGCTAACATTACACTTCTTACTCACCAAGCGGTGGAGTCACTTCTGCCTTCAGCACAACTTTAAAAACCTTCCTTTCAGCTTTGGAGAGAAAGCACAGTCTGACAGATCACCTTTTATTTATCCTGTCTGCTTAGGAAGCCACCTGCCTAGGAAGCGAGGCTTGCATCGAGGCAGCACCTGTGCCACATTGGGGAGGAGCTCCTCCCATCCTAATGTGGTGTCTGGTTGCCACTGGGCTTCTTGGAAATGTTCGCCTTCCCTCTGCTCCTCCTGTCCCTCTGCAGCCTCCTGCAAGGGCTGCTACAATGGCTGAATAGGAAGGATTCCATGTGGCACAGTTTGTATTTCTTTTTCTCTTAAATAAACAGCTTGCTCCAAAAAGAATCAAACCCAAATCCCAATGAAGCTATGAGAGCTTTCTCACTGGTGTTGGATCAGGCTAAAGCACTGTGAAAGACATATGTTTAAAGGAGGGTACAGAGACCCTGGTTGTGACTAGAGGATGAGCCAGTTAAAGTGTGCAAAGCATTGGAAGAGTATGACCAACTCTTTGGGTAAAGGGATGCGTGGATTTAACGGAATTTAATGGCTTATCTCTAGCTACATTTGGAGGTTTGCAAAACCAATGTCCATTTACTTCTCTTTTCCATCTTTAAATTTAAACTTGCAGGTTTTCAAGGTGCTCCAGTTAAAATCACAATTACATGGGCAATATGAATTATTGATCTTGTTTTTCCACCTTCCTTGAAATAAGAATCCAGGTTTTCTAAGGTAACTTCACTTTAGGGGTTTTTAAAATGAGGTTTTCAACAGTTTTCAACCATGACAATATCATCACCTTGCATCCATCCATACTTTATTTTATAAATAGCATTTTTTTGATGCGTCTTCTTGAGGAAAACCCCAGATGGACTGCATTGCCTATTTTTTTCCTTTTATTCTTTAACTAGATAATGTTACAGCATTGGACAAGTAGCATTATCCCATAAATATTTACTCTGTTTTGTTTGTAACTCATTGAGGATCCCCATAATCAAGGTCCTGCCCTTCAAAAGAAGGTTCCAGATTTTGGGTACAGTTTAGAGTTTCAGCATTTTTATTGACATTGTCATTAATTCCTTTTCAAGGTCCTTCAGGTCTCTTGCATGAATAATCTCTGATCTAACAAACACTGTCTGATTTTTAACCAATTCATGTTAGCCAATACTCCAGGACTTTTCAGTTTATTACCTTACTTCACTTTGTAAATAAAAAGAAAGGATAACCTTGTCTCAATTTGAGATGTCATTTTCAGCTCTTGAAATGTAGAAAAAGCTTGAAAATAAAGCAAGAACCTCCCCAAAATGAGACAAAATACTCAAACAGAGCTGCCAATTGAATCAACTGTTCACAGACTTGCAAACATGCATATTTTTTGTGCCTATAGAAATGAAATTCACTGGTCTGAGTAGGCTGTGTTCAGGCTTGAGAGACTTTTTTTAGTCTTGCCTGATACGTTACCCCTAGATCCCTGGCTTCAGATTAATTTATGGTAAACTAAGTGCTCTGTGCTACATACCACTGCTGTTCCACGCTAGGTGCTTTATCATTAATTGTCCTGCTGTTGCACCCTCACTCTCCAGGCCTGTGCACTAAACTCCAGTAACCTAATTTTTACCTCTTTCTGCCTGTAGCCTGGAAGCAGCCCACCCCAGACCATTTAGGTGGGCATTATCCTGGAAAAACAATCCCAAGTTTCTCTTTTACATTTCTCAGTCTCCTTTTATTTTTGGCTGCATGTTGGTCCTCTTGGGCTGTAAGCACCCAAACATGCAGAGTGGCAGTGGTCATCACCTCTTCTGTGAGCATCTCTGGGTGGAGAGTCAGTCAATGTCTGCTGCTCCTTGATGGAGGTGGGCAAGAGGAGGGAGCAAAAAGAGGGAAAAAAGGGACATCTGGACAAGTGTTTGCCCTGCTCCTCCCCTTGTTCTCCCTGCTCCTTGTCTTTGAATAGAGATGTCAGTCTCCACAGCTGTCAATCTAACATCCTTCACCCTCATGAAAGTAACTTTTAATAAGTGACATGGATCGAACAAGTAAAATGCTTATTAATTTTCATGTAAAATTCATCGTTTCTCTCTTGAGTCTGGAGGTGTCCAAAACTTGAGAAGCAGAAAACAGAAGATTTTAAAAGAAACATTAAGCTGTTTGCTAGGTTCTCTGTATAAAAAGTGTTTAAATGTGCAGTGTTCTGAGTCTTTAAATACCATGAACTGGGTTTTATATTCTTTTTCTTAAGCTTTGCCAATAAATCTTATGTTAGTAAGTTAAGCTGTATTTTGTTGCCTGAGCATTTACTTTCTGTTCCCCAAACTGAGTGTCATCTTTGTAACAGGCAGCTCTACCATTTCCTTGTATTTGCCAGCCAATCAGTTAATTACTGATCCTGGCCCTCAGTGCACTGGGTTATGTCCCCCATCTGAGGTTTGAGCTGGAAAATTTGCTGAAATTGTTTAAAATGTTGATTTCACTGTGTTTTAAGAGAACAGGGACTGAGCACTGTAGGACATGAAGATGAAAAGTAATTGATATCCCTTTTTCATCAGTCTATGTAGCAGTTCCAATCCTGTAAAATCCTCTCCCCGTGGCTGCATTGCTGCAGCAAAGCAGTGCTTAGAGGGGGTGCAGGGGACCTCGGAAATGCTTAGCACTTGATTCACCTATTTCTGGTTAAAAATAATTAGTTGCATTGGAGAGCTAAAATCCTTTGTAGAGCAAGGCAGAGCCAGGCAGTAGTACTGTGTGCCTGCAGGCAGAGCAGAAATGACTTGCCAGACATACTGGAGGTCCCTCTCGGAAGCCTATTTTCCAGGTTTCCAAAAATGGAGATGAAAATTCATCCTTTTATCATCTCTGAAAAGCTTCTTTAATCCCTGAGGATACTCTGCTGTGCATACACACACTTTGCCTGGGCCCGCTGGGATACTGAGTTGTGAATACAATGCCCTTAACCATACTTAATTTTTGGTCCTAGCTTAGAGAAATATTGAAATAGGATTAATGTTACTTCCAGTCAACTGAGGTTCTGTTTCATACAATGCTATTGTTGAATATTAGTGAGAAGGTGAAACTATTTACATGTATTCGTAAGTAAGGCTGAAACATAGAGATGGAGTAAAGTAGCACTTGTCTTTTTTATCAGACAAACTCAGGAACAGTGAGCTAAGTGAGAAGAGTGTGCAGCTGACATGGGAATTGCTTTGTCACAGGGAAAGTCCCACGGATGTTTCAGCTGATAGGTGTCAACTGACAGGTCATGATGTTTTGGAATTTTTCCTCCAGTTCTCCAACCATTGAATACAGAAGGATTTTTCTCTTAGAAATATATTCCTGGTTTTTCAGTCAGTCTGGGTTCACAGAGAGGAAATGGGGATTTTGATGCAACGGGTCAACTTTGAGGATATTACAGTGCGAAAATGAGTCTGGTGGACTGATTCAGAGTGATTGCTCCACCTTTCTCTAACATGACAGCTGATGTGCAGCTGGTTTTCTACCTCGTGCTGAATACCGGGGGTCTCTTCTACAGTCTCCAAGTTATCTAAGGAGGCTTTGAAATAAGAAGGGGATTCAATGAATATTATGATTTTCTGGCTGTGAACTGCCAGCCAGAAGATAATCTCATATCTGTGGGGTTTTGCCCTTTGCCTACTATGAATAGTGCTTGGTTTGTGCCATGCTGTAAGTATTTCAGAATCCTTAACTGATGTATGATATCAGGTGGCAAAGCACTACTCCTTTTATTGCATGTTATAGTCTTATAGCATTTTTTTCTTTTTTGAATGGACTTATAAATATGCAGAAAAGCTTTCCTGGGAAATATCATACCATCCTAATTTTGCTTTTGCTGAATGATATCCAATCTCTGCTTAAAATTCCCTGTTCTGATGGGTATTCCAGCTGGCAAACTAGAGCAGTCACAGTAAATTCATTTCAAAGTGCAAATTAATATTTGCCAAGATGCACTCATTCTCTTTGCAGCATTTCATCAGCTCTCCCTAAAGCATAATGGATGGAGAGACTGAAATGGATGAGATACCTATTGCAATTCATATTAATGTTAAAATGGGAGTTCTGAACGAGAATTGTATCAGGCACTAGGTGAATTATGTTGCTCTAGAACTTAATTAATTAGTCAGTTTATCAGTAATTGTTAATACAGCATTTCTGATCTTCAGGAAAACTCATTCCTCTCCTAGAAACCATGCACATAGCTGATTTTCATGACTGAGAAATATACATTTATGAGTTGCTCACTAAAATTCTGTTTGTTTCATTGTTTTTCAATTGAAAAGCTTCTGGCTTTTTTTTTATTAAATGAACATTTTCATGGAAAGCACATATTCCCAGTGGACAATTTATGTGAAAAATGACCTTTTATCAGAACTGTTTTAAATATTCTCCAACCAGTTGCAGAGTTTGCAGATGATGAGTTTTCCCAGAAACCTGGGTTGTTTTAATATAGTAGGTAGAACCATTTTTATGTAGTATAAATGCTTTTATTGTTTCTTAGAGAAATACTGGAAAAAGTGTTTGTGCCCGGATGTTTTGAGATTGTATTTAGTTATGATATTTAAGACTGATTTTTACACAGATGTTTTGTCGGATGGATATAGGTTTAGTGGGAGATTTCAAAATTAGTGATAGATCCACAACAAAGAAATTAGAAATTATTTGTTGTGTGATTTGGAAGTAAAAAACATAAAGGCTGAAGAAACTTCAGCTGATTTTCTGGATGAAAAAAGAGAAAGAATTTCACAGTATGATGTGTTCAGGTCCTGACACGACTTCTGTTTTAGATGCTTAGCTGGGCTGAGTCTCATCTTCAGAATGGTCCAAAACGGTGATGTTAGCCATTAGCCTTGAAGTTCAGAGGCAAAGACAATGCAGGATGTCATTAGATGTCAGTACTTTGGGAGTAGGACTTGTGAAAAAGCAGTGTTGGTAACAAGAACATAAGACAAATATTTGGTTTTTAGCCTAAAGGTAGTTGCTGGCGTGCTTCAGCCCCAGTGGTGGCTGATTTAGGAGGGGGGTTAAAGCTCAGGTTTGGAGGGCTTGGAATGAAGTTATCCTTGGAGGCATCTTGCACTTGAAGCACTGGCAGCAATATTTTTATCTTTTTGTTAGGCAGAGTTCAGGAGTGGAATAAATGAATTTGAGTACAACCCATGGAGCTGATGGTCTTCTCCGCTAGTGGCTTCTCCATCTGTGTCTCCCCACGTGTGTCTTCACTGAGACGCTATGTGAAGCATGGCAGTTATCAGGGCAAGATAATTTTAAGGTTTCTACTTCTTCTGTGGCTTGAAATTAATGGGGTATTTTTTAACAGTTGCTTGATTTTGGTTGATTTATTCTGCGGATCTTCTGTACCGGTCTTTGTTATAGTAGAGTATAAATCAGGACTAAGACATCTAGAAAGGAGTGGATTACAGTCTACTAGATTAAACTCAACGATTCTCATCAGTAAAGCTCTCTTTTGTGGGTGATTAGTGGAAAAAAATCAGAGACATTTTGGACTCTCCATGTGAATAATTTGAACAATCATACCAGGAGTTGGCAAACTGACTTTTTTGGTTTGGCATGATTTTTACCTTTCATTTTGTTCTCTGTTTTCTAAGTTTGGAATGTGTTTTTCACTTACAAAGATGGCTGCATTTTCAAAATAAAAGATGCATTTTCTAAAAAGAGAAAATGAACTCAAATGTTATTTGTTTCATTTGAGAGCTGACATATTAGTTGTTTTTTCTATACTTTCTGTAAAGCCAGCTCTGTTTCAGACTTTTCAATTTGGATAGATGTAGAATGTATTAAAAAGCTTGAATTTAAGGAAGCTAGTGTTTTTTTTTTTTAAAGTCAATTTCTTTCCCAATTTTCATCCATATTGAATTTAAAGTAGACTTGCATTAGGTAGCAAATTTTCACACACCAGTAACCTGCCTTGCAGGCCGTTCTCTTTCCATAAATATTGAAGCTTATATTGAGTTTATATTGGAGAGCACAAAGCTTTCCAAAGGTTATAAGAATGTGCCCTTGAATTGCTCTATGCATTGATTGTGTGGAGATGTGAGGGTACTAAAGTACTTTGCTAAAGCAATCTTGTGCAAGCTGAAAACACACCAGTCATAGTTTTCTCTCCTTTTTCTCCTCTTTCTTCACAGGTTGGTAGCCTTTTGTGATTGTAGTGACATGAAATAAATTAGCCTCCTCAGCCTGATGAGTAGCACTTAATTCCCGTGATTGATACATTCCTGACCAGGGCTGTCACCAAGTGCTGAATTTCAGGATATTAGTTATCTTTTGAATATATTTTGTTCTTCATGTGACAGAGAACTTGCACCACTGAAGGTTATATCTAAGGCTAAGATTGAGGGCATGGTCATAGCCATATCAGATGTGAAAATAATCTTGAACTGGGCTGAAGGCTTAATACGGCTTACAGGGAGCACCTGGCACCCTGACGGTGGAGGAGTTGGTTCACCAGGTGGGGTCTGGCATGGGGAAGAAGTGCTCGTGCTGGTTGTTTCCATGCTTATGCTTGTTGGTTTGGGGAGCTTCAGCACTGACTGGTACCAGACAGTCACACATTGGATGTGCACAAACCCTCTCCGTGTTCAGCTAATTTTGTAAAGGTTTAATCAATATTTTTTCCAACGATAATCTGAATTTCAGTCGGGTGTGAATTTCAGCCAAACTGTGGGAGATGTAGCACCTTTCCTGACCTTAGTGGACCTTTCACTTGTGAGCTGCTAACAACTATTTACTGACTGAATAGCTCTGATGTTCTGCCTTCCTTGACTCCCTTGCAGTAGATCTTTTCCAGTTCCCTAAGTTTTTTCACTGCCCTGTTGAGCCAACAGTTTTCCCACTTTTATGACTCACTAGACTTGAACATAAAAATACTTATTTGCATTCAACATGCAGGCTGGAAGGAAATCCTTTAGTTAAAAACCTGAGAGGTCAGAGAAGATCCATGAGATGAATGAACTCAATTCTTTTATCAGTATATGTATGAATATGCACAGATTCAATGAACTGGTGAAGGCATAGTAAGTTTAATTCATGCAGCGAAAATTTAAAATGTGGAAAGGAAAATCCAGGAAGGCTTCACTGCCTAAATAAACAAAGAAAGAACAGAGCATACCTCAACATAAAATGCACACATATGATCAGACTTCTCTGTGTTAGAAACACCTTCGGAATCACTGTTTATTTGATAAATAGAACTGTGCTTGTTTTCTTTCAATAAGTGTTTAAATATTTTTAGACTACTTTATATATCTATAAAATACAATAAGTAAAAGCAAGAGGAGAAGTTACAGAAATATATACTAATTCTGCCCTCTGGTAATGCAAGGTTGTATTTATAAACTAATTGATGATTTTGGAACCACCAAACCTGTGCAGGCTTTCAGTAGTGAGGAATTCAGCACATCACAAGTTCTGGAGTCTCTGTGATGGAATGAGACTATGAAGGGAACAATTGACAGTTAAAAAAGCAATCCAATTTAAGAAAGAACAGGCAATTTTAGTGTATTTAAATAAAAGTGTGTCTAATTTATCCGTTAATAAATTTCAAGGTTTTTA
The DNA here is from genome assembly GCA_033558185.1 of Dromococcyx pavoninus. Classification (NCBI taxonomy): domain Eukaryota; kingdom Metazoa; phylum Chordata; class Aves; order Cuculiformes; family Neomorphidae; genus Dromococcyx; species Dromococcyx pavoninus. Next base: position 911,393 of record JAUMJL010000665.1, on the reverse strand, counting down.
ATATTTTTTTTTCCCATAATGGAAACATAAAGTTCCCCTGCTCACCTGTTACAGATCTCCTGAGACATCAAGTGCCATGTAGTGCATCAAGGTAATACACATTTGATCCTAATAGAAAAGCTTTAACGTGAATGGAGAAATTCCAGTCCAGAAGTGGAGGAGCAGAGCTGCTCTGAAGCCTCCCTGCAGTGAGGATTTGAGCCTAGGGACAACTGAGCATCTGTTCCCAAACGTCTGTATGTTTCACTCATAGATAAAGCAATGGGAAATTCTGGCTGCAGGGAATCACCAATCTCCCATTGACTAAATAACATTCTGTTGAGCAGTGTACTGAGACTGGATGGCTCCTTTTCTGGAGTGTAATGTAGGTATTTTCATCTTCTGAATAGTTTTGCTTTTAGTTGTTTCTGCTTAGGGAAGGCTGTGCTTGGTGGTAGCACTTCCAGAATTCCCCCCATTATTTAGATAAACCGTGTTACTCCCTTTGTTTGATCATTTCTCATTCCCACACATTTATTTCCATGTTATTTTTGGCCCAGATATATTCTTGTGTTGATTATGTTGTTTGATACAATCGTTATTGAACTGATTTCTGGATCAACAGAGATTTGACCCATCATTTATCCCTGCCTGTAAACTCTATATCTTCCTTATAACCCTTCAGAAATCCTAAGTGGGTCCTTTGTGTTCAGCCCCCTTTCTTGCCTCAGGTGAATATACTCCCTTGACAGAGGCAGCTTTTCTCTGGTGGCTCTAGAAGCACACACAGAGCATCCTTCTCTGCAGAAGCTGAGTCTGTTGGTCTCCTGCAGTGCTGTACTCAGGGACAAGCTGTGCCTCATTGCTTCGTTCCATTCATTTATTCGCATGGAATTAAAAGTACTTTGCATCAAAAATAATGAATAAGTAGGGCAGGGTAGTGAGTTAAAAATAAGCCGTGACATGCTTCAAGCGTTTCTTCATGTCCAGTTACATCTGATTACTGTACTACTTGCAGTGACCACTGTCACAACCATTTCCCTGGCACGGTTAGAATAGCTAATACAGCAGCTTCCTTACCGCTGGGCTCCAGCACTGGAACTGCAGAGGCAAAGCAAAGCTACACTGTCCTAACCATAGCACATGGTGAGAAACAATCTCTGTTGGCGAATGCAGCTTTTAAATGCTGTACTGGAAACACTACTCCATTATTTAGAAGGAGTGGGTGGAGCAGGCCTATTACCAGCCACTGCTATTACTCTATTACTGATGCTCTAAAAGTTTTTAAAAAAGGCAAGCTGAAGTTGTTTAGTTATTAATAGAGATGTTATATTTTATTCATTTCAGATGAAAAAAACATAGAACATGACATAAAATTCCCTGAAGTTGAAAGAAGACATGCTTCAGTACATTGAATCATTCAAAACAAGTCATTGACTGAAGGTGACATTATCAACCTCATTTCATGGATGTTTTTTCCGTTCATCTCTTTAAATGATCTCCTTATGCCACACAGCCAACCACAACAGCTGTCCTTTAGGTCCTGTCTTCTCCAGGGAACTCTTGCAAGCGTTCCCGTGCCCCAGTTACTGTGCAAACGGCCTGAGTAAGGTCCTGGAGCTCTGCTGTGGCTCTGAGCTAAAGCAGGGGCTGTGCACTACAGAAGCAGAGTGATGTGGCTGTGTTTACCTCCCTGCATGCTGCTAAGTTGTGCCAGAAGCTGTTTGAAAAACAGAGAGAAGAGTTTTTGGGCATACCTTTTGCCTCTGGGTTAGGGAGAGGCTCTGAAAACTGTGCTGGTGTGGGGTGGAGGAGGAGAGCACCAGCCCAGAACACAGACGCTTCCTTCTTATAAGAGCTGGAGCATAGGATAAGCTGGGTTTTGCCAATGTGGGGACAGAGTCACAGTATCACAGTATCACAAGGTTGGAAAAGACCTTCGAGATCATCGAGTCCAACCTATGAGCCAACACCAACACCTACTCATTGTTTAAATCATGGCACTAAGTGCCTCATTCAATCTGCTTTTAAACACCTCCAGGTGACTCCACCACCTCCCTGGGCAGCTCATTCCAATGGCCAATCACCCTTTCAGTGAAAATTTTTTTCCTAATATCAAGCCTAAACCTCCCCTGACGAATCTTGAGACCATGTCCTCTTGTTCTGACACTGATCACCAGAGAGAGGAGACCAACCCCTGCCTGCCTACAACCTCCTTTTAGGTAGTTATAGAAAGCAATAAGGTCTCCCCTGAGCCTCCTCTTCTCCAGGTTAAACAACCCCAGCTCACTCAGTCGCTCTTCATAGGGCTTGTGCTCCAGCCCCTTCACCATCTTCGTTGCTCTCCTCTGGACACACTCCAGTATCTCAACATCTCTCTTAAACTGAGGGACCCAGAACTGGACACAGTACTCAAGGTGCGGCCTGACCAGTGCTGAGTATAAGGGGATGAAAACTTCTCTAGTCCTGCTGGCCACACCATTCCTGATGCAGGCCGGGATACCATTGGCCCTCTTGGCCACTTGGGCACACTGCTGGCTCATGCTGAGTTTCCTGTGTACCATCACTCCCAAGTCCCTTTCCACTTGACTACTCTCCAGCCATTCTGTCCCCAGCCTATAGCACTGCATGGGTTTGTTGTGTCCAAAGTGTAGGGCCCAGCACTTGGACTTGTTAAACTTCATCCCACTGGAATCAGCTCATCTCTCCAGTCTGTCAAGGTCCCTCATCTAGATCATCAACAAAGATGTTAAAAAGGACCAGGCCCAACACCGACCCTGGGGGACACCACTAGTGACCGGCCGCCAACTGGATGAGACACCGTTCACTGTCACTCTCTGGGCTCGGCCATCCAACCAATTCCTAACCCAACACAGAGCACTCCTGTCCAAGCCACGGGCTGTAGCTTCTTCAGGAGTCTACTATGGGAGACGGTGTCAAAGGCCTTGCTGAAGTCCAGGTATACATCCACAGCCTTCCTCTCGTCCACCAGCTGAGTCACATGGTCATAAAAGGAGAGCAGGTTCGTCAGGCAGGACGTGCCCCTCCTAAATCCATGCTGGCTGGGCCTGATCCCTCGGTCATCCTGCAGGTGCTGCTTGATTGCACCCAGGATTATCTGCTCCATAATTTTACCTTTGGTCCTTTGGTGTTCATAGATTTACCCTTGCCCACAAGCATGGATAACTTAGCAGTCAAGTAACAGCATTGGTTTTAGTGGGTAATGTTGCACAAGACTGACAATTTCAATGGACCATATTCTTGCAGCAATAGAACAAATATTCTGTTCATATTAATGCTCAGAGGCTGTGACAACTGTGATTGCACTTTGGGGTTGACACCTGTTCACTGCTGGTTCATCCTGAATTTGTGCTATTAAAACACAATCATGCTGTCATTTGAAATGTGGCTATTTTCTGTACAGACATGCACAGAACTGAAAAAGATTTTTTTATTCCACTCCAGCTGCCTGGAGGAGATAATTCCTATCTCTGTTTCAGTTCCATGCTTTATATCTACCAGAGGTAGAAATTCAATACACAGATATCACTGGAGCATTACTGTGTGAAAGAGTGGATGGGTATAAATATGGGACTACAGACAGATGCATATTTTGTAATTCTCTTTTACAGATTTTTTAAGGTGAGTTTGCAGGATTCCTCCCCTGACATTTTTCACTTGCATCTGAATTTGCAGTCTGGCAGAACGTGGCCCAGTTTCTCATATATTGGTTCCTGAGCATTAATCCAGTACGTTTTTCCTAAGTGCTATAGGCAACATGTATCTTGCAGAAAGAATAAAGTGCATCATCAGATAAGATGCTGGTACCAAAAATAACTTCACAAATAAATTGAAAGCTAAGAAATAACATCTGTTAATCTGTTGGAAAGGTTCTGCTGGTGACATCAATATTCACATAGGAAAACCCAGCATAATATGAATGTTATCAGTTGCATGTCTATTGAATGCATAAGTAAAAATGCCTCCCGTCAGATTTAAATAGAATAAACTTTTGAGGAAAGAAGGACAAAGAATATTCCTTCCTTTGTTGTTCTTTTCCATTTCACTATTTTGTTTGTCAGCCTTTAGATTACAAAATACTTAGCGTGTTATCAAATGACAGTGGTAATAGTTCACTGCAGAGGAAAGAAAGGAGCTATTTCCAACTCAGAAGGTTTCCATTTGCTGAAGCTATTACTTGTGATCTCTCTGTTTTTTTTATCCCATTTCATATACTGTTATTCTTTTGTGGCACAGACAGGAACAGAAATGCTGGAACAGGGTTACAATGTTGGTGCTAATATGGCTTAGTTCACTCAAAAATAACAGCACATTTTTGTGTCCACTTAAACTGAGCCTCTCTGTTCTGCCCGTGAAAGGCATGAAACTCCCACTTCACTCCTGGGGAAGAGGATGTGCCGAAAAGTGAATGCTTCTGTGAGGTGAGGTGCACCATTGACTTTTTCTACTGTGGCCACTGTCCAAACCAGACTGCCTTCACTTAGTAACTTAATATCTGTATGTCAGCCCAAAACCGTATGTTCTAGGAAGGTGAGATGCTGGGATGGGGGTGAACAGTAGAAACTCCCACTGAGACAAATCTTGAAAAGAATACTACAGTAAATACTATTTTTCCACTTGTGACAGCAAAAATAAACATCACTGAGAAACTTTTCAAAGTGTTAAGTACGAGATAAACACCTACCCACAACTGAACATCAATGGGAGTCATCTGTTATCTGTACACACAAAACAGGTCAAAATCAAAACATGGCTAAACTTAACTTCTAAACTGTGTGTTAATATAGAAGTTTTGCTGTGGGATTATTTGGAAGTGATAAATGCATAGGAAAGCAAATGCCAAAACCCAAAATACTGTAGAAGACTCATGCCTTTAAGTTCACAGAAACTTCAGAAAACTAGCATAAAACTCAATCTTTTCAAAAGACCTGCTTGAGGTCCTGGTTAATGAAAGTTTACTGGTGGTGTTTGGCTCCTGTTCTCCCAGCCATATGCAGACTCATGCAAGGAGACATTAAAACTGGTACCATCTGTGGCTGATAGTTTATAAGCCTTAATTAGTCAAAGTTTATCCTTACACTGAACACAACCAGTGTGTTTAGCAGACAGTAGGCCCACACATGTCAGCAAGAAGATTTCCTCTAGTGATGGCATCATCCATGCCAGAAGAGTGGGAGGGGAGATTTAAGGAGATGGCTACAAATGACTACAAAGGAAGACTTTTCCCTGCAGTGTTCCAAGGACAAAGTTAAGACAGTCATTTTCATATGTCCCACAGAAGATATTTTCTCTGTGATTTATGAACAGATAATTCAACACTTGCATATGAAACTATTGTAATATCTCATATAAAATGGATAGTTGGTGTGAACACATCTTGAAGACATCAGTCATCCAGCAATGTGACTGTAGGACTCTAAGGTCTAAAAAATCAGGTTTTAACTTCTTCAGCTTACTTTGAATTGTAGTCAAGATCTACCTTGGGTTGGGATTCATATAATCGATTTTAGCCAGGCTTGACAACTACTTTAGTATGGTTATCAGTGATTCATCTCATCCTAAGATAAGACAAGTCAGATGAATTTTCTGTTTCTGACTTCTGACTAGATGATTAGTTTTAATTAAACCTTCTTTCAAGCTTAGGTGAGAGAAATTTTTTGGAGTAAAGGCACTTTGCAATATTCTCTTTTGCTTTCACCCTAACTCTGTTAGGATTTAGCTTCAGTTGACTGGAATTAAAAAAAAGGTAGTCCAATCCTTAATGTCACTGATCCAGTCAATATCCTTTTCTTGCATTGGTTCCATCTAGCTCCAGTCTATGAAAATCAGAAAAGCCAGGCCAGAGGCTTGCTCCAAGCAGCTCTGTTGAGATAAGAAGATAGCAGAGATTTTCGCTTGAAGGCTAATCCTTTTGAAAGCTGGGGGATCATAGCAATGATCCTCATCTAAGAGAGCAGGAACTATCTCACTGCTTCTTGTTACTGACTCATAACTGGAGCAGAGCTGGCTGTAGTTTTGGAGGCAGATGCAAAGCAATTCTTCCAGATGGAAGCCAGAGTGAAGCAGGCAAGGTGCCATCTGGAAAGAGAGGGGCCTTGCTGTGCAGATGCACATTACAAAAATGATAGAATATAAAACTGGAGAAAAAACATGTATGGTGAATGGGATGTTGCACTTAGTATCATGCTGCTGATTCCTGTGTTTCCAAAGAGTGTGTTGTGCATAGCAGCATGTAGCCTGGTAATAAAGCCCAGAGTAAAGCCAGGTAATAAAACCCCTCTTTCCATCTTTCTGCATTTGGTTGGGTTTTTTTTTTTGTTTTCTAAGAGAACTGTGACAGTGCAGAGGTGATCACTTCTCTTATGCTCTCCGGGCTCTCAGGCACAAAGGCTCAGTATCCTCAGGCTCTTATCTCCCCTGGGATAGAAAATCCAATTATTATCCGATTCTTATCCCAGAAAATTAGTCTGCAAACACTGTGTTTCAGACAAATTTGCTGTAGCTGAGCTTACTATACTTATGAGATATAGTTTCATTATAACAGCTCATAACCAGTAGGAAATATCCAGCTGTAGGAATCTCAACAGAAATTAATTGAGATTGACACTCCTGGAGGGATGACTTTTAACTGTTTAGAAAATTCATTAAAATCTACAAAAATCCCTGGAAAAATACACATTTTTTTCTTGCTTAGAGAAAGCCACACTGAAGGATCAGTGGAGAGAGAACAACTGAAGAAATTGTGAGAAGAAGGGTTGTGATGCATTGAAAATCAGGGTAACGGTGTTGGGAGAAGAGATCTTTGACTCAAGTCTTGATGAATCTTAATGAGAAGATAAGAATATAAAATATTGCTGCTTATTCATGCCAAATAAAACAGCTGCTCATGTTTTTCATGTATAGCCCAAGAAACCTACTGTTGTTTGAGACTGAATGTTTGCACTGCTCTCACATAAGCCACTACAGAGAATACTACACTAATACAAAGAAAATGTGAAATGACAAAAATATCACAATCAGATAGTACTTAAAGCAGGTGGATAACTGTGGTAGGGCTCTGAACTCAGGTGGAGCTGGAAGTTTTGCTAAGGAGTGAGATCCTACGGACCAGCTGAATGATGGTTTCTCCCTCAGACAGCACTGCAGGGACACAGCAAATCCTGTGTCTTGCTGGCTTTCTGCAGAAAAGGGGGAGTCTTTCTTCTATGTGAGATGCTGCCAAAGGGCTCATGATGAGCTCCTGAAAGGACTGCACAGAGGGCTAAAAGCAGGTGGTCGTATGGCCAGGCAATCAGCTGGCCAGCTGTACGTGTAGAGCTCTGACTCACTGCTGACCTCCTCTCCAGTGCTTATGTTGGCTCAGACGCAATGGGAAGAGTGACTTGGCAGCTGCTCATCAGCAGTGTTTCACCTTGTGGAAGGCACTGTCTCCTGATGTGGTTTTTGAGGGTGATGAGAAGGCAGCTGCTTCCTTCAAACCTGGTTATTGTCCTTGACTCTGCACTCTGAGCACTGGACTCCTTGTGTAGCCAAAGACAGCACGTTTTGTTTTGTTCAGATTAACCAACAAAAAATCATACTTGAAAAGATTAGAGCAAGGAGTTTGAAAGCAAAGCCTTTAAGTATTGCTCTTAATGGTGTTTCTAGGCTGGAGCAGAGAAGCTGAGAGCTGCAATTCATATTTTCAGCTTCTTGACGAAGCAGTATTAATTGGGGTCTAATGTCAATTGACTGCTCTGTGCTTTGAATCAGACTGTTAGTGCTGGACTGACACCTGACAAACTGGAAAAATGAGCAGCTTTGTAAATCTATTCTTTATATACTGGCAAGGATGAATAAATCAATCAGGAATAAGATGGAAACTGCAACAGAGAACTGAAAGCTGTCATAATACTGGCCAGATGTACATGAGTGATCAAAGAATAAACAAACCATTAAGGGAAACTGTTCCCTTCTGGTACCATTACTTGTCTGAAGAATCGAAAAAGTGCAGCCAGTCATGTAATGATGATTTTAAATTTTGGTGTCTACATCGTTCTGAATGTCCCATTCCCATACATGAGCAATAGTGTAAGAAAGCATAGGAAATGTCCTATTAGATGAGAACAGTAGTCCAGTACTCTCTATCCATCAGAGACAGCAGTATCTGCTATTTGGGAAGAATATAGACAAATGGTCACACCTTCCAGTCCATCCTGCTGTGTTCCTGCACTCCAGGGAGTATTGCTGTATTTAGGATGACAGAGGTCATGTCCCTACCTAGTCTTCCCAGTACCCATTCAGACACTTGTGTAGAAATTTGTCTTGTACATTTGCCATTCTGCTGATACTACTAGCAGGTGTGTGTGGCAGCCAGTTCCAGTTGTTCATTGCTGTGTAATTACTTTGATTTAGCACTGCAGCTCTGCATTCACTTTATTCATCCTCTTCCATGAATTTTGTCTGCCCCAGTTGCCTTCTCTCCAAACTGAAGACAGTTTTCAAGTCTCTTATAAAACAACTTCTTCCTCTTGATAATTTTAGCCACTCTCTCTCCTCTCCTCTCCTCTCCTCTCCTCTCCTCTCCTCTCCTCTCCTCTCCTCTCCTCTCCTCTCCTCTCCTCTCCTCTCCTCTCCTCTCCTCTCCTCTCCTCTCCTCTCCTCTCCTCTCCTCTCCTCTCCTCTCCTCTCCTCTCCTCTCCTCTCCTCTCCTCTCCTCTCCTCTCCTCTCCTCTCCTCTCCTCTCCTCTCCTCTCCTCTCCTCTCCTCTCCTCTCCTCTCCTCTCCTCTCCTCTCCTCTCCTCCTCCACTACTTCTTCCTCAAGGTGTGGAGACAGGGACCTCCACAGTACTCAAACACATGAGCATGATCAACTTTTATATAGCAGCAAAATGATGCCATCTTGGCTCCTTCCACACAATGTCGTGATGATTTCTGAGAACTGTGACTGTTGACTCCAAGATTTCTTTCCATAGGTGTCAGCACCTGTTCTGAGTTCATCCTCATGTAGGCATAGTTTATATTCCTTTCTCCTAGATGTGTCACCTAAAATTTATCTAAGTGGCTGTCTGAAAAATGAAACTAACATGATTCCAGCACGGGGAAAACTGGAATACTTTATTGAGAATGAGAACAAAAAGCTCTCGGGGGGCTGGACATTTTAATGAAAGGTCAACCTATGTTAATTAGAGTTGTGATCTTCAACTAACTATATTTTCTCTAGGTAGGGTTACATGGGAGATAGAGGGATTATAGATGTTTAGATATTAACAATCATCTTAAAAAGTCCTTTCTCAGTCCTTCTTGGAGCCAGGCTTATCTTCCAAGGTTGCATGGCAATAGATCTTCCTTTCCTCAGGAGATGTCGTCAGCTCCCAAACTCCTTTCCTCCCAAATTCCTTTCCTCATGAGATGTTATCAGCTCTTGTCTTCCAAGGTTTATGATCCCAATTAGCTGAGCTTCCTTCTGCTGAGAGCTGGATTTTGCATCTTTCATATCTATCTTGAAGTTCATCAAGTTTTGTGCCCACCATTCAGTTTGGGAGGTCTTCTGAATCTGCAGATTTTGGTGTATTTGCTAGCTGTCAGAAAGCCTGTCTCTGTTGGAGGAGACTTCTGATACACAGGTTTCCACGAACTGAGTCATAACATGACAGGGAGTCAGTGGCAAAATTCTGTACTAGAAACACCTACCTCTCTCTGCCTTCTGGAAAACCAATTAGACATGTTCTATCTCCAGTTCCTAAGGGGATGTAGCACTCTGCCTAGTTTTACATATATCAGAAACCTCAAGGAAAAACACATATACCTATGGTTAATATCTCAGCACCTTCCTAAATCAAAAGCATTATCTAATAACCTGCTTAGGTTACTCAAGTCCTTGATTTTTCTCTCAAATGCATAGATTTTACCAAATTGGAAGAAGATTTCTCCCAGACATGCAAGGGATCTTCATTTCAGCAACATACTGTATAAACTGGCATCTTCAAATATGTTGACAATCTGACAGCTTCCTAATAAGAGCCCAACACATTAACACTGCTGACCCAAGGTGGGCAGAAGAACTCTTTTGCAAGTGCTGCAAATTAGAATCAGCATGTCTTTGTAATATGAGATAGTGATGTGCTGGGAAGGACATTGACAACAGGCAATGAAAACGTTCAGTTCAGCGGGAAAAGTGGATGCTAATTCAAAATATACAGTGAGCTCTTTATGTGTGATGTCAAGCATCTGTATCAGAACACCACCTTGCATTTTTCTGAGACGTAAATGAAATCCTGGCCACTAGAGAGCTGATTTTTAGTGTTAAAAATAGATCCCTTTATTTAGTTCATAAGGCAGCAAGTGGTGTTTAGCCCAGTCTGTGGTTTGAGAGGTATCAGAAATGATCTGACTGGGAGTTTTTACACAGCTTCATGTTTCACAATTATCTTCACTAACTTCATGTTAGTGAATGGCTACTTAAACTAGCATTTTGAGACCCTCAGCTCTGTCTCCACGGCTCCTTTGTAACACCTCTCTGTAGTACAAAGAGATGCACCAGAATGTTGGTTTTTTCCTACTTTCACAGAACAATCTTGAATTAATCATTGTCTGAGAGAATGAGACGCAAAACAAAGCATAAAGATAAAACTATTTGCAAATATGCCTCATAGTCATTCCCTTACCTTGTGATCAATAACATGAGATCAGTAACAGTGTATTCTCAGTTCATAAAAATTTTTCCCCTTGGTTTTGTCTAATTTTTCATTGATAGTCTATAACATTATCTTTTATAGCATTTTATAATGTTATCTTTTATTGTCTACTGTCTAACCACACATGTTCATTTGTCCCAACTTGCTTACTCACAGGAAAACAAACAGTGTAGAGTAGAAATAAACATATTCTGTTGACAGTCCTTAAAATTTTACCAGTTTCCCTCCACATATCCCTCTAGAGACACTGTGAAAGTTACTTTTTGAAAGTTATTTATTGGGCTATTTTTTTATATGCAAAGAATATGCATATTTTTCTATCTATAGATCTTAAAAATCTTTGTCATATCATGTCAACTGCTTCAAGACATGAGCTGGTGCAGGGCCTAAAAATAGCTGCTTGAAGATGATTGGGCTGGCCTAAAGCCAGGCTAGGATCAAGGAAGAATAAATGTGACTTAAATTCACTTTTGCTCACTCGAGTTCTAAAACCCAACTGAAGACTGGATGAAGCTAATTCAAATTGTATGTCTGTGTACAAAAAAAAGTGAGAATGAAAAAGAGTGAAATTTTGACTCCAGTTCCCTTTTTATTTTTATCACTGTCTACGGTAGCACATTGGCCACATTTCGGATGCTTCAGAGTTCATAAAAAAAAGAAGTTGGCTGTCATTGAAGAAATCAGTGGAAAGATGTTTCCCCAAATGGCGAGTAAGGGAAGGAGGTGCAGAAAGAGCTGTCTACCTCCTTCCCCTGCAGCTTTGTATGGTATCTTCTCTGCAGTTAAACCCTTTGTTGAAGGCAACACAGCATGTTCCTGAGCTCATTGGACACCTGAGTCATACGAATCATCACAATCAAAATAACGATAACAAATACATAATTTGGAAAAAACCCCAGCATGTAAGATGCATCACCACCACCCCTTAAATAGATGCTTGCATAATGTTTGGGAATAGCTTTTCTAATGAATGAAATGTCAAGTAATACCGTCTGCAAGTGTGACTGACTTTGACATTTTCAAGCATAGCCTCTCTCCTGGGCCATCATTTTGCACCCACACTTGTCTGACAACTTACTGAAGAAATGCATCCAAACAGACAATGAAATGCCTGGATGATTTATGCAGGAGGGAAGTAAACAAAATATCATTGAGAATAAAACCTTTTCAAATGCAACTGTAAAAAGCAATATCAGGCAGTGATATTTCAAAGTGCTGGAAAATTGCTTTTGTGACTGCTGCTTGGCTCATTTCAATTCATTCTTTTGGGATAACATTTTTCTTATTGAGGTTTGACCGTACTTTGATTTAAACATCTGAAGACTCCACAACAATTGTTGCTAGGCGTTTGGTGCTCTTCGTGTTTGGACAGGTAGCTCGTAGTCATGGCACAGAGACAGTGATTTTCTTAGTAATCCTCTGAGAATAAAGACTTTCAGTAAATCAGTAGGACAGGGGCTGTGGAAGTGTCAAGTTCTCTGTCCTGTTTTATTGCTCAGATTTCATAAATAATGATTACACTTGCGCATACCATAGCCAGAAATTGTTTTGCCCAGGAAATTCTCTGTACTTTAATATTGACAGGGACTCATATCACCTTTAAATAAATTGCTGGTTCTTTCTGTATTTCTTTTCCATTCTTCCGCATGTTACCTCTCTCTTAATAACAATATGCAAGAATGAAATGTAAATGGTGATTTACCTCTTTTTGCCCAGACAGTGTGTCGAGAGTCTGTGCTGTGCTGTTCAAACAGATGACACTTTCATTAGATCCAGTTGAGCATGGGAGGAATATTGAAGATGATGTGCAAACTATAAACAGGTCACCTTTTTCAAGATAGAGTGGAATATTTCAATGCAAGACATAAATGCAATTTCTTTGAACTTTCCCTTTTACGGTCTAATGTATTCTTATTCTGGAAAACAGGATTATTTTTTAGCGATTGTGGCTTTCCTGCTTGTGGATATATTTGTTCTAAATCCCTTTTTTGGCTTCCAGAGAGCTTATCATTTACAGACTGGGATTTTCTATGTGACATAGAATGGCATCCTATCTCAAACAGGTCTCCTATTTCAAATGAAAAGATTAAAATACGGGGAGCTAAGTCTTTCACTTGTGAAATGCAGTTCCTGATGAATGTACTGATTTCTCCTTTGTGTGAGAAACTGGTAATACACTATGTAAAACTGTTTGAAATATGTTTCAAAGCTGTTTTTTTTCAGAAAATTCCCCCTCCATAGAACAGTTTCATGCAGTCTGGCATTGGCCCAAGGCAAGTGCAATTAGTTAAAAATGTAGACATCTCCAAAACATTTTTCTGGTGAAAATTTAACCGTTTTGTTTTTTTGATCCAAAAATTGAACTGATAGTTTCCATAGTTTTCACATCTGTATGTGCTGATAGCAAATTTAAGAGTGGACAGAAGCTTTGTTTTCAGTGACTTACTTTTCAGACTTTCTAAAACAGACTGCTGTCTGAGAACATTAATCATTAAACTTGCACAGGGTAAGGGTAGATGCCCTAGAGAGCTTTCTGTGTAGGTAGGTGAGACACATGGCACAGAATGACAGAGACATTTGAAATAGATGCAACCAAAACCTTCTAGCTTTTTACTCTGAGGCACCAGAATGTCATAGGTGTTGTATTGTAATTAATTGTTACCACAACATTTTGCAGATGCTCACAATCGTGCCTGTGTACCAGCCTAGACTGGCCCATGTTTGACAGGACTGAGTAGCTCGTTCATATCTACACTTGAGATCAAGCAATGGGATTTTTCTCTGTTCTGGACTCCAAAGGGAGGGGGTCTCAGCTTCCTAGTGATGCTCAACATCTGTCTTGTCAGCTTCTTTAGAATTATGGTTATTGAAAGGAGGAGGTGGTGGTGACAGCACCCTGTCATACTGAGACAAGGGGCTAATGGAGGATCAGACCTCCCTTGCCCAAAGGGATTGAATCCAGCCCCCATTTTCCAGGCTATGGGTTACTCTGGAGAGGGTGCGTGTGCAAACGATCAGAGGAAGAGGAAAGTCTATTTTCCATCTGTGCTGGGAAGCTGCAGTGTGTGAAGGGTTTAAAGTTCATGGCAGTGCTCTGCCTGGTGGCCAGGGCACTTCCTTGAGAAAAGAAGCCCTAAATTTTGTATTATTGTGCAGGGAGGGGGAATTTCTGTCAATGGAGGAAGGATCGAGCATACTACACCACTCCCTTGTTGATGCTTCTAGCCACTGGGTATTGTGTGAGGCAGGATTACTGTCACTTTCTCACTCTCCAGAAACTGCATTTTAGCCAGTCATCTCTGCCAGTCCTGTGAAAGGAAGAAAATGATCTCAGATTAATCCTTGTTCCCTGTATTTCCCTGTTGACAGACCTAGGTTGATGCTGGCTGTTTGTTTTTGACCAGTACATTCCCTATACACCATTCAGGGATCTTATGTACCTGTTAGTCTTAGGGTGCCTGATATTTGAGCAGGAAAACACCTACATTTGTTTACTGTAATGGTTTCCAAGGTCATACCATGTACCTGCAGAAGAAACAAGACAAAAAGTTATTGGATGCTGATTGCAATTAATAATCAGATAAAAGTAGCTGAAAGCTTGCAGGATTGCTGTGAACCTAAGAAAGTACTTATTTGTCCTTGCTCCTCCATCCTCTTCCCATGTAAAAGCCCTGGTTTGTCTGTAGAGGGGGAGAACAGGGAAGAGCAGTGCAGAGTTGGTCCTCCTAGTTTTTACCACAGAGAAGTCAGCAGGTTTTCAGATACGGGAGTAATGGATCCTCATGGTGTCTTCTGACTTCAGGCTGGAAAGGAACCATCTGTTTATTATACCACACACTGAGCCTGTGCTGTTGGCAATTTTCTGGGCTCCAATGAAGCCAGCTAAGCTTTGCTCTGGGGACCGCATACATTGGGGCACGAGGCTAGTTCTTATATTGGAAGCTGGTTGAAACAGGTCCAGAGAAGATATGCAAACCAAAAACGTATTAAAAACAGGCCTACGGCTGCACAGAAAAAAACAGAGTAGCTTGAGGAGCAGCACAGCGGGAGAAAAATGATATTATGTGATATTCACAGTGCATGGAAGCTCTAGGGATGAACATGTTGAGAGGATGCTAAATGAGAGCATGTTGTGTGCAGAAGAGTCGGGGAGTGGAAGGGAGATGCAGCTCTAGAACGTGGTGGGTGGGAAAGCTGATCCCAGCAGAGAGAGGACAGGTAAATTCATCTCAAGAGATGGTCACAGCAGCAGTGGCAAATTTAATTTCACAAGGTATTGCTTATTTCTGTGTGCACGTGCATTTGTAAACAACTACATTGCAATTTCAATCAAGAAAACTGCATCCTGTCTTCAGATGAGAGAAATTGCAAATCTGGGGGTGGAAGTGTCATCTGAACTGAGTGTTGAGAGTTCAGATTCAGTGACAGGTGATTCCTTACTCCCTACAAGTAATACAAGCACTTAGCCTGTTTGCATTAGGCTGTGGGATTTTTTTTCCCTGATGGATCACTCCAGTCAATCACGGCATGTACTGTGACACTAATAGCTAACCACTGAGGTGCTCTGCAGTGAAGAAACAGGGGCCTGTGGTATTTCAGTTAACTAAAACTGGCATTACATTAATGTCAAAATGAAAATGCTGAAAATAGACCCTCTTTACTGACAAATTCTCATTTAATAGAATCACTCTTCAAGAAGGTGCTAGTGCTAAAAGCTTTGAGGGTAAAATTGTGGGAAGAAGAGACTGCAAAACAAGATGTTGACCTCAACACAGAGCAAGCCTATCGGGAAGGTATGGGTAGGTTTAGGGTTTTTTGTTTGTGTTCCAAGTCGTGAGATGCCCCCCAGTTTGGGAAAGATGTCAGGATACTGGAATGTGTTCAGAGGAGGGCAACGAAGATGGTGAAGGGGCTGGAGCACAAGCCCTACAAGGAGCGACTGAGGGAGTTGGGGCTGTTCAGTCTAAAGAAGAGGAGGCTCAGGGGAGACCTCATTGCTCTCTACAGCTACCTAAAAGGAGGTTGTAGTCAGGCAGGGGTTGGTCTCTTCTCTCGGGTGACCAGTGACAGAACCAGAGGGCGTGGACTCAAGCTTCGTCAGGGAAAGTTTAGGCTTGATGTGAGGAAGAAGTTCTTCACTGAAAGGGTGATTGGCCATTGGAATGCGTTGCCCAGGGAGGGGGTGGAGTCGCCGACCCTGGAGGTGTTTAAGGGGAGATTGGATGAGGCACTGAGTGCCATGTTTTAGATGATGGTGTTAGTGTTGGTGTTAGTGTTGGGATATAGGTTGGACTTGATGATCTCAGAGGTCCTTTCCAACCTTGTGATACTGTGATACTGTGATACTGTGATGCAAAAGGTTTCTGGTTGACATGTCACACATACTCATTAACCCAGTGCTGTACACAAGCAAGTATATTCTGACTCAGATGGCTTAAAAAGCCATCCCAGCCAGGCATGTTAGGAGACTAGCACTGATTGTGCCTCAATTAACTTAGGAAAGTAAGCCTTTACACATGCATACATACACACGTATAAGTATGTAAAATGCAACTCAAATATATTCATTTTATATATAATAAAATGCAGCCCATTATTTCCAAATGCATGTAGAAAAAAAGAAAAGTAAATATTTGAATATGTTTTCTATTTAATCGCCAATAAGCAGTAGCAGAACATCAAGTGGTTGAGGGCAGTAGGAATCTGGTGATCCAGCAAGCATTGCCTCCTTACCAGCTTGTCGGGAGACACAACTTTCCTAGCAGTGACCTACAGCTGCAGCAGTAGAGATGAATTACACCTGGACAAATCTAAATAACCATGGAGGAGCTGGGTTTCCCTGCATCTGCCCATATAGACATGCCAATAGATGGCAGACACATGCTATTGTCAAGGACCCATGCCAATATTCACATATGGCACTATACAGAAGTGCCCCAAAACAGGCACTGGAGGGAGGACTTTTTCATAGGAATGCTTTGATTTGTGCATCACGGCAAATCCAAGTGCACAGAGTGAACTTTGGAGTTAGCACAACCCTGGACAGCCCCTAGATTCAGGAATGAGAGAAACAGAGGCAGAACATGAGCTGCAGAGGTGTGAGTTGAGCTCTTGTTGACAGCATTAAAAGGGAAATAGTAGGTGGCATGATCATGTCTGGTATAAATGGTGACAGAGAAGTCCAGACTGCAATAGCACTTCAAGCAGATTAGTGACCAGTGTTTGTAAATCTGACTGGATAAGAGTTGAACTAACAGGGCAAAAAGATGTGCCAACTGCAATGTGTTTAGGGAAACTGATCTAAAAATGAAGGGCTTTCCAAGAAACCCTCAAATGTGGTCTATGCAATGCACTAAGAACTTCATACATTGAAGCTTTCATGGTCCACTTCAGTTAAAAAGGTTTCTTTTTGAATACTGGTAGCCTTCAAGTAACAGCACTGAAGATGGTGCTCCTAAATAGGGTGATCACACCTCTGTAATGATTTAATTTCAAGTTTTGAATGTTATTATCTCTGAGCTAACATTTTTATAAATAGCACGGCAGGTCTGGAGAGCAGGCTTATCTGCAGTCTACAATTAAATACCTGCATGTATGCTGTATAATAGGAACATTTTGTCCATCTTTAAGACAGATATAAAAAGTAGATTGTGTTTCTAAAGATCTTAAGAAACATTGAAGGTCAGATGAAAAGTTGAGTAAGGAGAGAGTCTTTTAAAATTATCTTCTGATCTTATTCAAATATGGTGCTTTTTTCCTTTGAAATCTTTACTTAATATTTTAAAATAACTTCACAATAACAAAGATGATAGAGTACAAAAATGTTAAAATTTTGAAAGGTGAAAGGCATCAGCTTCTTAATTAACCACCTGTACATTTATTTGGTTAAAGATTAGAGTGTCTCATGAACACAGGTACATGAGAAAATCAAGGAACTGAGTACTAGTGCTGTGAATTAACAGAAAATGTGAGCTCTGTTTTGAGCTTTGCGGTTAATCTACTTCTTGATCTTGGGCAATTTATTGCACCTTTCTCAGCCTTTTCCTCTCCTTTTGCCTCATCTGGCTATGATGAATATTCCCCTGAACAGTTTTTCTGGATGTGAATGGCCAGGGTTGAGCAGTGTGAAGTCCTGGTCATGGCTACTGCACTGAAAATGGTGCCTGACACTTTAAAGTCTGAGTTACTCTGAGGGCAGCTTCAGGCCAGTGCTGGACTGAACACTGAGAGATGCTCACTCGGAAAGGCACTGCCTGGGGGGTGCAATACTCCTATCTCAAGTCTCCATCGCAGGGACAGGACATATCAGGACATGAGCACGTAATTGTCAAACAGGGAATTTCATCCTTGCCAGTGGCAAGGGAACACAAGGCAAAAAGAAGTGTCCAAACAGTTGATTTAAGTGCAAACATCTTGATAAAAATACTTCTGTGAAATAAAAGGCTTATGGTCTCCAACAATTACAGATTTCAGTGCTCAAGTGAACCTCAACCTGAGAGCAATTGTTTACACTACCAAAGGGGGTCAATGCACTGAGAGCAACCTGTGCTGAGGAACAACCCCAAGATACCTGTGTGAGAGCCTTTTTTGTCACCCCAGCTGCAAGTGAAGACCCAGTAAGACATATATGGGCTTGCACACCCAGTCAGGGTAAACCTGAACTACCACCCACTGACTGACCCCAGAGTTATCTGCATGGTCAAAGCCCATGGCAAATGGGAGGCAGTTGGACTTAGTTCAGCAATAAAAGATGGATAAACTTCGATCAGATTGCTGTAGCTGTAGGTTAATAACATGCACATAAATGACTCCTGTGACTGAGCCCATGTGCAGTGATTTGTTAAGCTGCTGAAACTTGAGTGTGCCTGTATGCCAAATACTGCCAAGATTTGTGAAACCAGGTACCACAACTTTTTATTTGCATCAGTTAACTTATCTACCCATTTTCTAAGGAATGTGAAGGCTCTAGCAGTCTCTGCACTTTTATTAGCAGGGACTTTTTTTTTTGGGAAATGCTTGAAATTTTTCCTCCTAGTTTGGTGACCCAGACTTGCAGAGCTCAACCACGCTTTTTCTTACTGCCATTGGTAATAAAGGTGGGATTATTCTCCTGCCTTCTGAGGGAAGCCTTATTACTACTGGGCAGCTGTCACTGAGACACAGTTTACATTCAATTTGAAAGATTATGCAATTGTCCTGGTTCTGGCATAAAAGCAGTATCGTCTGAGCAACTGTAAACACAGAGCTGCATGAAACATGCACTGGGGAGTCAATGGAAGAGAAATCACTTCTTGAAGGAGAAAAATTAAATCCGATTCAAACCTAGTGGAATCAGACTGTACTGGGTTTTAAGGCATTGTTGGCTTGGTGTTACAGCTTCTCTTCCTGTTTCTTCATTGCTAGCATTTATTGATGATCATCAAAGCTAGAATCTCTCATTGAGATGCTAAATACTTTCAGAGGGAAAGTTTTATAGGTGGAATGAAACTGTGTATGTGTTAGTAACCCTGCAGCAAAGCCTAGGGTTTTGGCTAAAAATGGATATTCTAATTAACTCCAAAGTTTCACCTTCCTTTTAATTTGGTGTCTTTATTTCGATCCTTAGAATTATTACCATAAAAAAGGCTCATAAATTATGGTCGAAGAGCAAGCAGATGAGAGGTGAGTCAGGGTCCTAAACCACTATATTGGATGTCTGAGGGAAGGTGTGGGCAGTGAGTTACTGCAAAGAGGTCTCTGTGAGAAGAGACCAGGGGCAGATCCTTGACGTACACAGCCAATCTTGGACATCCCTACAACAGTCTCACTGGAGGACACAGCTGAGCCCATCAGCCAAGCTGGTGGCACCTCTGTGGAAAACTATTTAAGAAAGGGAATAATCTGCACAGCAGTGAGAAGTGATGAAAGAACTGTGAGAAACAGCCCTGCAGGCAAGGAGTGGAGTGGGATGCTCCAGAGGTCGGAGAAGATATTCCCCTGCAGCCCATAGAGAGCATCATGATGGAGCAGCTATTTACCTGCATGCAGTCCATGGGAGAGATCATGGTAGAACAGGTATTTCTCTGTAGCTCACGAAGAGAACCACTGTGGAGCTAATTTTCTAAATAAAAAACTAGACATTTTGAAACCATATAAAAAATTTTACTTAGAAAACCTCCTGGGGAAAGTTTTATTTTATATAAAACTGATTGCTTAGCTTGACCTTTATTCATGAAAACATGTATTTCCCCTAAAACCTAATTATCTGTCTCGTTGACAATTCTTCATAAAAATTGGAATATGGTTCCAGTTTAGTCCAGTATAAGTGATTTCTCTTCCATGTGGTTCATGATGAGGAGAGGTGACTCATTTATCCTCTTGTAACCTCTTCTTCATATGTGGATACAATACTCACCATGCAGATCTACTGAAAAATGAGGCCCTCCCTTGTGGGCTGGCATAAAGAGCAATCAGCATGACGAAAGAAAAGATGTTTCTTCTTCTTAAAATGCTGACCTCAAGAGAAATTTGTTGAATTACCCAAACCAGTCGTTGTGTACCTAATTTTTTGTACAATACATGTCAACCTTCATATAGAGTCGTGTGATAGCAGGGCAGTTCTGTCCTTATTTGTTGCATTCTATGTAATATTTTTTCCCACAGAGATCTGCCTGTGAACCTTCTATCTGGTTTATAGCTAAGCCAGATTGCTCTGTCTCCTGAACTGAAGCACTTACATGTACATCATGAAGCTATAATGATATCAAGGTGTACTTACAACAAAGGTGAAGACCTAGATGAAAACTGAAGAGGAATAGAAGAAAGACTCCATGAGCAAATTTTGAATAAATAGCTTCTTTATTGGGTCTTGTTGCTGCTCAGGCTGCTGTGTAACAAGAGCAGGTCCACTGACAACAGTTCAATGGGTGCTGCAAGAAGAGCTTAACTGGGAGTAGAATAAGGTGTTTATGAAGTTCTTTTCTTGCTGGTTTTTATTGTGGAATGTGATTGAAACAAGGAAGAATAATTGCTTTCTGCCTTCTGTTCTTCCTGAAAACAGTGTAGCACAACAGCAATAAAGATAAAATCACTCAGTCAAAAAACTAATGTCCATTTGAAAAGGGAATAGCATTTGCTCTGTTTTATAATACCCCAGCTAAGAGAGAGAGACAACAGACTGCAGAAATATATCCTGTATTATGTAAAAGAACCAAGGGATTAAGGACTGACTGTGATCTCATTTGCACAAGATTTATATTGATGACTCTCATAGCTATCAGTAGTCTTAACCTGCATTTACAATTGCAAACTGGAAAATTTGGTCATAAAATCTGAAGTCTGACATTGTGCTAAAGAGAAAAATTAAAAGCCCTTCAATGTTCTGCAGTATGATAATCCTTCCATTTGATCTTGACAAGTTATTCAACTACTCGATGCCTCAATTTTCCCAATAGTGAACTTTTGTGAGTGTCACAGTGCCATTGAGAAACTCAGTGCTAGTAAAATGATTACAGTGTCCAAATGGAAAGCACTAAAAATAGATTTTTATTGACATGCTCTGCATATGATGTCCAATACCGAAGTTTTCCCTCTCCATGCTAGTTAAATAGAAATATTTATTTTTTTCCCCACTTAAAATAAGCACTTTTATTGCTCCCTGAAGGGTCCCACTCTCTCCAGTGACCAACAGAAATTGTGTGGATTTGCTCATTGGCATTTCCAGTTTAACTAATGAAAATCAATTTTTGTATTTAGCTACAACATGGTCAGTAAATAGACATTCTGATTCACTGTCAAGGTCAGTGCACATCAAGCTTAATTAAAATGGCATGGGTGTTACCCTTTTTATTGAACTGTCTAAAATATTCAAGAGGGCTCTGAGGGCTCGGGTATGTGCTGGAACTACAGAAAAAACAGAACGAAGCTTCTTCACTAATATTTTCAAATCTATGGGGGAAGAGTAATAGCACCTAGAGAGCTCTTATTACTGCTTCCATTTCTATTATTCGTAAATTATTAGAAATATCTTACCCAGGGGTTTGGGTTAAACTGGCTAAAACCAGCACTGTCACTGAAGGAAGGGTTTGCTTTTCTGCAGCACCTGGTCTGCTGCGCCCTCCAAATCATTGCTTCGTGTAAGCGTCAGACTGTGTGCTGATCCTTACGGGAGGCCTGACATAAGCTACAACAAAAAGGAGAAACAACATAATTCCTTTGACATAATTATACTTTGACTTCATGTTGAGTATATAACAGGTTGAATTTTCTTCAGAATACCAAGATCAATTTTCATCTCTTGCACATTTTTAAGCCATGCAAGATCGTCAAATTTTGCAGAAGCTACTTATTCTCGTTGGTGGAAGAGAGACCAGTCTCTGCAGCCACTGTGTGATTTAATTACAGGACAACTAAGAATTTTTTTTTTAGATATTCTATAAAATGTCCTCCTGAAACACATAAAAAAAGAAAGTACAAGGAAGGTATAAATTAAGGTGAAAGACACAGTGGGAGTCAATTCTCTTCTCCCACCTCCCTCGTTACACCCACTAAATGAAATACTAATATGAGTCTCACTGCTTTCCCCTTGCTCCCACTGCCTTCAGTGAGATCTGAATTTGGCCTGTTATCTGACTCACTTGTATTGGATGTGATATGACATCATTTAAGTAATTGTTTAGCCCAATGGGACTCACTTTTCCCACCCACTGGCTTTGTACGCAAGGGCAGAATTAAACCCACTGCGTTGACTTTCCCCTGTATCAGCATGTAAAAAACATTCAGAGGGCAACATTATTCCTTTTCTTAATTAATAAGAATATGAGTAACGCTTCCATTCTGAAATATTCATTGAAAATTTGCTTATAAATATTCATAAGTGTTAACAAATAAATTTTATCTTTACGTACAACAGTGCCACTTAAGGAAATTAAAATACACACACACACAGAGCTGCATTGTATTACAAACCACTGCTACTATGACATGCTCCAAATAAGATTTATTTCAGAAGTTTGAACACAGATCATGCCAGTATGATGTCTCCTTTATACACATCAATGGATGTTTGTGGCATAAGAGCTCTACCATTTTTTAATAATTGAACTACTCCCGGCATAAGCCCTTGAACTATGTTTATTTCCTCAGTGTTTATTCAGTGATGTATCACACGTTCTTAACAGCAGACAAAATGCTTGCAGTGACATTCTTAATGCTGGAAATTAGAGTATTTATGCCTGTTGTAGATTCAAAATTGTCTCCATTTTCCACAACATCTTAGTGCTATAACAGAATTTCACAGGGAAAAAAAATGGTTTTATTTTAAATGGTAGCTGTATGAGATGCCAGCTGAAACTATGAATAGTTCAGATTATTTTCCTTGCTCTCTTACCTAAAATAGAGTTCACTAGATGATGACGGTTCATTTTGAGACTCTCACACAGCTGTTTTCTGGGCTTGGCTGTTCACTAAGCCCAGCCCCAGTCTGCTGCCCTGCATTTGGGGGATTCGCTTGGATCCTTGGTTTGGCCAGCATTTCCCTTGCCTCTCCTGGGTCAGACTCAGACATACTCCTGTTTCTACCTTTGTACCTCTTCAAAGAGTTCCTAACATGACCCTGGGGTGGGTTATATCTTTGAGAACATAATCAGTCATTTCACAAAGCTGGATGGTTGATTAGCCCCAGATTGCAGGTGGCCAGTGCAGGAGGTGGTGAGTCCTATTCTCCCAGTGCTGCTCAATCAGGACATTAAAGCAAGGGTGAACTCCTTGCATCCCAGCTTCTCTGTCTTGAAAATGGATATATAATCTTTTGTGTCGTCTGATGAGTCATCTGAGACTTCAAAGGACACACAAAAGTGCCAGATACCCATGTGCTGCTGATGCTCACAGGATGCTGGGTGCTGTGAATCAGTCCTGGTCCTTTACAAACATCTTTTAGATGAAGGCTCTTACAAGGTGCCCTTGCCTTTTCCCCTTTCCATTTCCAGCACTTTCCCTAAAGTGCCTTTGAGCGGCAGAAGTCAGAGAAATTGAGGTTTACAATGACTGTGTTTGTAAAAGAACAGAGAAATATAGTCCCAGACCTGGCCTAAGTGAGAGGTTGTTTGCCCTGCTCTTCATCTCATGAGACCAAGTCTGGGATTCTGTGTACCCCTTGCATTTACAAAATAAGATGACACACTGCTGTGGATAAGGTAGAGGACAGAGAAACTGCAGCCCCCAGTTAATGAGAGATTTTTCCACTAGCTCATAGACTCTCAGGAGGCTTGGTGGGGATGCAAGAGCTGACTTCTGAGAGTAAGAGGGTCTATAGTTGTTTAGTGAAGTATTAATGTGAAGAACAAGGCAAAGAGTGGGAGGCACACTGAAGTGAGGATCACTCTGTAGTGATTTTGTGAGGGAATGTCTTCACAGAAAAGTAATTAATTGTATTTGGTTAGGATTTTCACAGAAAACTCATAGGAGGGCTGGGAGCAGAGGAAAAGGAAAGAAGCAGTTTAGAGGGACTTTGTGCATTGACTGGTTTCATATTCACCATTCAGCTTTAAAGGGAGCAAGAAGAAATATCTGGATTTTAACCTGTTGTTCTGTGAGCTACAGTTAAGAGGCTCACCAAGGCTGTCAGACATCTACACAAGCGGTCCTGCCTGATGGCATCCACATGTAAGTAAGCAATGACCAGTGTAAAATCTTTGCTATAGGGTTTTATTGTCTCAGCAGATTAATTTTTAGTGTCTGATGAATGAACTATCAGATAAAGCTGGGACAATTTCCTACCTTATCAGGAAGTTGTTTCCCACACCTTTGGCTTACTGATATCTAATGCAGGGACATTTCTGAGCTACATAGGCACTGCCACCTTTGCTGTCACCATTGCTGCAGGCACTGCCCACAGGATCCACAGCTGAAAATCATCATAACAAAGGATTTGCCACTACATAAAGTCTGAAATTAACACCTGCAGAGTATTTCTCAGAAGGTCAGCCACAGAAGGCAAGGAATCACCACGCCATGTATGTAGGTATCACTGAGATCTTCACTGTGATCTGTGATAAGATTCACAGACAGAGGTTGCAGATGACATTGCATGTCTGTGTGGAGCCTTCCCTGTCCAGATCTGGAGGCAGAAGATGCTGAAGACAGGAGGATGGTTCTGGTGCGAATCACAAAATCTAGACAAGCCATCCCTTCTTCTTCAACCACCATCACGAGGTCTGTTTTTTAACCAGCTACTCAAGCGTAGCCTTAAAGAGGGTTAGTTGCTAGGGAAGGGCCAGTAGGCAGCTATAGACCTGTCAGTCAAAGCTGGGGAGAGCTCTGTACAAGGATTTGTGTCAAAGTGCACATAACTGATCCAGCAGCACCAATCCACGTGGTGGGAAGAGATGATTTTTCCCACATGGCCATGGAGATGTATATAAAGAATCCCATACTGTAATTCTTGTTCTGAGGGTCAGCAGCCCTGTGCAAATGCTCATGAGCTAAAAGAAATAAGGCAGATATCATCAAAGAGTGAAACCTCACTTCAAGAGAGCTGTTGAGTCAATAAACCCATTCCCCTCACCCCCCTGCTTTCCATGTACTTAGCCAACACCAGCTGTGGCCCAATTAAACTCAACTGCTTACAGAAATGGATCTCTTACAAACAAGTACACAATGGATTATGATTGTAATCACTTAAGAGGTCACAGCAGCTCAGTGACTGTGTTTTCTGACTTCTGTATGAGACGTAGGACTGAAGTTCTGACCCAGTTTGAGTAGCTACAGATCCTTCAGCCCCTGGAAGGGTACAATACAATTCACCTGTGGTGTCAGTGAGCAACCTGTCACTTTTTCTCTAAGTATGGTATCTCTCAAATTAGTGCAAATGTAGATAGTGCCATCAGTTTGGGAAGGAGTGCATGAGAGCACACACAGTGAAACTCCTACTTGCAATATCAATATGGTCATAACTCTGGGCTACTAATCAAGTGAACTAAGCCATGAAACAGTGGAAACACCTTGGTCCTGGTGCAGATGGGAAAAGAACCTGCAAACCCAAAGATCCTACAAGGTAAAATGTTCATGATCTTTTTCCTTGGGCAGCTTAGTTCAGTATCTCCCAAGTTGAGGTCAGAATTGTGTCTCTGTTGCACTGCTTCGATGAGCAGGCTATGGTGAGCACGCTGTCTCCTCCATGGGGACACCACGTGCTCTCCAAAATGGCTTAGGAACTTCAGGCTTTACACCCCAGGGAATGAATTCTTCTGGTGTGCAAGATGTTTTTCTATGGTATTTAATATTTTTGTGTTTGAGACATGTAATCACTTTCTGTCGTGACTCTATCAATCCTGTCAGCTAAGAAAGATATCACAAACACTGGATGCAGCCCTTTTCCTTCTTTTGAGTTCTTTTCCAAAGTTTTTTCTTTACTGGGCCTCCCTGAAGGCATTACCCTATAATCTTTAATGCCATCTGCTTTCCTGGGCTATAAGCCAGGTCACTTTATTAAATCAGCATGGAGTAATTTAAGGCATTGTTTTTGCCGAGTAACAGAACTGCACTGGAGAAGCAGAGACAGAGATGCTTTTGTGCTAGAACAGAATAGCACACGTGTGTCAGTTCTCATGTAATTCCACAGCAAAAAGGGAAAAAATGGGGTTCCTTATCTCTTGGAGTATTTGTCCTTCTGGTTTAGTTTCTGAGCGATATTGTGATCTTCAAAATTGCTGCTGAATGAGAAGCACTGTGGCGGGGATAGATTTTGGAATTGAAAAGACCAGTGACGTTTTTAGGACATAGGGCTGAGGTGAGGATGTGAGAAGCTACAGTACAAAAGAGCAGGAGACATTCATTAAGTTTAAGAACCAGATAAAATCTCTCTTTTATTAGAAACTTATTCCAAGCAGAAATATGTCTCCCCTCTGCGTCTGGTCCTTTTAGCTAAACTTACTTGTGGCTGCCGCTTCTTTGTCCGGAAAATAAAATCTGAAGTGACTGCCAGAGAGACACAGTTTATGTTAGACAGATATACTTGAAACTGTCTTACTCAGCTGTCTGAAGGGCCGTAAGAAAATAGCTACATGATGTAGCAATCCCAGTTCTTGCTTTACTAACATATAAAAGATAAAAACAAATATTATCCTCTAGTTGAAACAACAGCTAACATATTCGCTATAAAAAAAACACTCAAAAGAGTTGAAAATTGCTTCTAAATTCTTGTAAATGTTTAATTAAATATTTCGTTTTTTTCCACCCACTGGTCTATATTTTGCTCATTTTCACACTATACAAGGGGCTATTTTGTATTATTTTTATTAAATTGAACTCAATCAGTACCTACTACAGCTCTGGACATAGAGGCTACAATATATAATTGTACTTGTTAGTAGTGTGAGTATTGAGCATTACACAGAGAGTGAGTGATGTTAGAAGAAGACAATCCATCAAATGAAAACATCACCACAACCACTAAATAATAACAATAATAACAATAATAACAGTAATAATAATACTAGCAAATAAGATGCTTGCAGACAGTCACAGATCTCTCAGAATAGAGTTGGAAAAGCACATAAGTTTATTTTGCCAAATATTATTTAATATTAGTATACATTATTGAGTATGATATACACTAAACTGCCTGGAATCTATTTATGAGAAGTCCAGATAACACCCCTCTGAATCTCTAGGACTTACAATAAACAATCAGATGAAAAAGATCTGACTAAAACAATCAGACCAGTGTTTACAACCAATGAACCCGTTTTAAGCAATCTAGTGATGGTAAGTTGTTTTTAACAACACATCATAACAAGTCACAGGATTACAGGCAGCTTTAGGACATAAAGATGGCAATAAAACAACTTGCAACCTTTTATGAGCAATGCAGGTCATGAATGCATTTTATCCAGGTCACACATGCATGAAGAGTAGTCAGGCATTCACCAAAATATACAGGTAATTCCAGGGAATTTTAATACTGCAAGAGTAGTGCTAACAAAACCTCAAGTCTTTTGTGTATAGCAGATTCTGAATAGGAAGTTGTGATGATTCTGAGTCACAACACTTTTCTATTTCTTTCATTCTTTTAATTTTTAAAGGAGCTGGTTGGAACATTTTTAGTTTATGATGATGTAGGCTGGTGTTGTAACACATTCAGCGCCTCAGGACATCAGGATCTTGAGAATTAAGGGTGAAGAGAGACATATCCAAAAGCTGCTTTTGTTTTCCATGCATCTGAGACCTTGTGAAAACAGCATTTCTTAACATTACTTTGCCCAAAATAAAGTCAGTATTGTTGGATTAATTATCATGTTCAAATATCCACCATAATTCTGATAAAAGCAAACAAAACCAGCTTGGATAAATGTATTGATAGCATTATGCTGCAATCTGAGCACCTACTATCATTAAGTATGAAACCAATACTTCAGCTTCAACTGAATCTACAGCCAGTCTGGCAACTTGTTACTGCATTTTTGTTTTATTATTCCTGTTTTCCATAACCCTGGCTGGGCAACTTAAAAGCAAATTAAGGGCAGCAATGAGAAATGAAAATGTCCTTGTTAACTTTTAAGTAACGTTAAAGTAAATCTTTCAAATTTTCAGATTTGTTGGTATTTGGTTTTCTTGGCGTTTTCTGAGTAAATGATATCTGAAGACCTAAGTCTGTAGATATTAAATGAACAGAAGAAAACAGATGAGAACACCCTAAGAATTTTGGGTGTATAATCTAAGAGATTTCTAAGACTGTAGAAAAGGAGAAAGGATGAAAAGAACTCTTCTAGTATAATGGACTACAATATAATATAGTAATTATTAATAATATTAGAATTATTTTTCTAAGTACATGCTTCTGATGTAATCTGGGGTTTCAGAGCTAAAATAGAAAGTTGCATTTTGCCCAGAGCAGAGTTCATTCTCTTTTAAAACCTGTTAAAATCAGAGGTACATCCATCAGCTATTATACTGAGAGAAGGTGGTGTCAGGATACATCTTAAGAAAATGAAAAGCCAAAGGATGGCAAATGGAGGTAGGATGGTATAGATTATGATACACATTTGTCTGTATGAGAGACATTCACTGAGTTGTAAGATTTTTAAATTAAATTGAACTTCAGATGGTCTCCATGTCTATGGTTTCTGAATAATTCTTATCTTCAGGTGCTTTTACAGGAAGTGGAGTTCACTCATCTTGTGAAAGCTGCCCTGCATAATAAATATTCTATCAGTGATGGCAGTTGGCACTGTTTTTCCAGGGCTATCTTATTTCCAGTTCTTGAGTACTTAATTATTTTGGCAAGATTTTTCCTCTATTAGAATACAAAACCTCACTGTTTGGTATTAAAACAGAGTCAGAGTCTTTTCAGAAAGGGAGATTTCTGCCTGGTTCCTTGAACTGGAAATTCATATTTCTAAGGTTGTAATTGAGTCACTGAAAGTTTTGGGTTGAAAGAGTCAAGAGTATCAAGGTTGAAATTGAAAAGTGTTATCAATGACCAAAAGGTTGGTGAAAAAGAGTCTGACAGGGTGGAGTAATTATCTGGCTAAAAAACAGAGTAAAATCTTTATCCTTAAAAGGAATGCTCACATCCTTCACCTCTCTACAAAGGCCATCTCTTCTTTCTGTGGCTCCTCTCTGTGGTGCTGAGGAGCACTGATCTGGAAGGAACACCTCATTACTCCCTTCTTTGCCTGTGTACCTATGAATTAGTGACACTGTCACATCCAGGCAGATGCAAGGCTGTCCCCTGTTTGCTTCTGGCTGGCGAGAGAACAGTACAAACAGGAAACCGTGCTCAAATATAGCAGGGTAGGGGTAATATTAGCTCATGATGCAGGCTGAAAGGAAAGAGTCAACCTCCCTTTATATTGTGGGAAAGGTGAAAACGTCTTCATTATAAGCTGTGCAAACACAGCAACAAAATTTATAGCCCCTTCCAGGGGGACAAAGTTGAACTGCAAGGTATTTGACATGAACAAGCCTCTGAATAAACTGTGAGGTTTTAGCTGGGTAAAGCCTCATAGAAATGTTCTTCTGCATTCCTGGTCTTCAGCTTTTGTAACCCGCTGAATTTCTCTGATGCTTTTTTACCTGGATGAGGGTATCATAATGCAAAAAATGAGATGGCACATGTTTGTAGAGCTGTTTGGAGTGCTTTGTGGTCTGGGTTTGTGGCTGAAAAAATTAAAGGACAGAAGAGGGCTTAGAGGGAATATGTGGAGCTCTGGGAAATGCACAATTTAGTAAGACAATGAGGGCATAATCTACTTGGTTATCCAGATGGACACAAAAAAGCAAGTAGATGAGTGTACAGACTATTTGGAAAAGATATTCTCAAGGTATATTAGCAGGTTAATCTAGCAGGAAAAGAAACAATATCTGGATGTTTAAAATAATATTTTAAAGTTGTAAAGCATTGGAATAATGTAGCCGGGTACATAGGAAATTCCTCTTCATGTGAGACTCTTCTTTTAAAACTATGCCTCAGATGAATCAGAATTCATCGTGCAAAGCTGAAATCACAAAGGAAGTTGTTTTTTCTGTGCAATGAAAAAACTCAGAATAGATGGACATAAATGTGATTTTATTCTTAAAACCTGTCTTGCCTTTTTTTTTTTCCCTTCAAATGAAAAAGAGTATGTGGCAAGGACGACCTGGGAACTATACTGGTGCATTTGGTCATCTAAAAATGATTCAACATCTGGAGCTGCAAAGACATGGCCAGATGTTGAATCCTAGTTTAGCACAGGAAAGCACAACTTTTAAAGAATTTCTATGCAGAGCTCAGTCACAGCTAATTGTTGATACAGTCATTCTCTTTCTCATTCTTCATGACTGCTGAAGAAGGTGCCTGAAAATCAAAGCACATTTAAAATGGCTTGTTCGAGCACAGAATGATCTCGTGACTTGTGTTAAATCAAACAGGAATTTATCCTAGCTTCTCCCTGTCTGGATTTAGTGCCTACACCAGAAGTCCAGACTTGCTCTCTGCTTAGTGGCACCATGCAGTCCTTCTGCTTTGCCGTTAAAGGGAGCAGGAAGATGAGCAATAATTTACCCAGATTGAGCCCATCTGAGTTCAAACTTCAAACACTGAGGACCTGAATGGTACCTGGAACAAAAGGGAAAGAAAATCCACCTTGTGCAAAACACACAAGAAGTAAAAAGAGCATTTACATTGCAGTAGGTTCAACAAATGTCTAACTGTGGTGCTGTGATTTTGCACATTTTTATGGTAAGCTACAAATTAACAGTGATGTTTCAAGGAGTTGAACACAAGCTACATAATATTTACATCCTGCGGTTTTCTGGCAGTATGGACCTCAATAGTGCAATCATTCTCTGCAGCCACCAGAGAAAATTCAGTAGCAGCAGGAGAAGTTGTTCTTGCTGTGAACAAGGCAGTTAATAGATGCCCAGACATTTGTTGGTAGCATACGGAAGGACTTCTGTGAAAGCTATGAAACTCCATATATATACACGTTGCCCCCACCCTGAACATCTCCTGGGCTTGAGTTTTTAAATGTTTGTGGTCTGTGAAATGTCCTGTTACCATTCATTTGGAAAGGCTATGTCATACTGAGCAGTCTGGAGTGGGAAACATGCCCGATGCCCTCTTCTGTCTACAGACACAGACAGATACAGAGTGGAAGGGAAGAGGCAGGTGCTTGCAGCTCTTTGACAGCCAGTCCCTTGGAAGATGCCTTGTTCTATATATAGTACCTGAATATAGTTTTCAGCTGCTCACACCTTGCAGCAGCAAAGAGAAGGAGGAGCTTTGGATTCAGTTCAGCTGCAGCCCTTTGAGAAGAAAAAAGACTAGGGAGTTTTATTTCTGAAGAACAAGGTTCCTTCAATCACCACTGACTGGGGGCATCCTCTGGAGCAGGGACACTCTCAAGGCACCTCGAGACATAGGTGATTTCTTTAGCCAGTAGTACCTTCTGTGGGACTGGGCCAAAAGACACCAGCTCATTTGAGTTGTTATTTTTAGAAGAACCCTGAAAAGATACGAAAACATCACTGCTTTGTCTCAGGGGCTGTGCAAATCGCAAAGGACACAGTTTGTCTTAAGCTTTCCCATAACATATAAAACGTATTGTGACAGGGTCTCTTTCTGGAGAGTCATATCCTAATCTATTTTGATCCTTATAAATGGACATGTCTGCATAGCCCCAGCCTTGTGCAGTCCAGTTCACCCAGAGATTTGTTTGTCAGGCCCCATCACAAAGCCAACTTCATTTACCTCCCTTGCTCTCCCTTTAAAAAGGCTCTTGTAGGAACATGGAATCAAAAAGCATTGTGCAGAATCAGGGTCCACTTCTGTGTTTCAGACTCTCAAAGACTCAAGTAACTTTGGAACTTTTACCTTCTGAACTTTTATGATACAAAAACCTTCAGAGGTTGATCCATAAATAGCCCCTTGTCAGTTAGTCAGCTGTGAGTATTTCAGCTGTTATTATACAGATCTTGCAAGCTCAAGTCACTGGCTAAATAATACTAAGCACAATGACTTTTATTCCATTGCTATTCAATACACATCTCAGGAGAGGTGACTAAGAGGTGAATGAGAGATTTCCAAGTATCTTAATTCTCTAATTTTGCACACAAAAAATGACTTTGGTGCAGAACATCATTTAAGATTTGGCTGAAAATCTTATATAAAATAATTCTTTGATAAATTTGACATTTTTTCCTCCTAGGGTGAATTTTCACAAAAAAATAACAACAAACCAGTAAATACATTTGTAATCTGTAGCTCTAATCTTATACAAACATGTTTCTGTTTATGCTGCATTCTTGAAATAGCTATTATGAAATCAGTATACAAGGTGTAGAGCTGTGGGAAGTTGGTGGATTTTTGGTTGCCCCTCACTGAGCACTAAGTGAGTAGTTCTTATTGTTAACAAAAATTTGAATATTCATATACAAGTAAACACATCAGTACAGGTGTTTATTCCAAACATTTATAAATTAAGTTTGATTCATTAGTATTACCTGTAGGATATATTGGCACAATATGTTTTTTGTTCTAGATAAAGATACAAGAACTACTTCGTGATCTAAAGAATTTAAAAGCCTATTTTGCCATGTTGATTTTCAGAACATGAAAACCAGTGCACTTAGCTCAGACACTTCTATGTGCTATCCAATGGAGTCATGCACACTGTTTCTCCATGTATTTGTCAATGTTTAGGTAATTTTGTCTAGGACGTGTACTACAGTAAGTGTTGTTGCCATAAGTAGAGAGTAATTTAATTCAGTCTGCAGTGCTGCCAGAGACTTCATTCCTCTGTGAAAAAAGAAGGGCATAAATCACTGTACCAGTGTCCATAGGAGAAAAATACCCCATCAAATGCACAAATATTAATTCCTTTAATGCCTCCTGTAGGCCACCTTCTTCTTGCAGATTATTAATCTAGATTACATTTTCTTGTGAGTATTTATTTGCTCTTGGATATCTTACTGAGCCTTTGATAGGTAGATTCAATTTTGATATATTAGGTATAAACAACGCAAAAATGCTGCACTTACTGCATAAATAAATCTTTTTTCATTTTCTTTTTAAAGCCATCAACATCAACATTTTCTACTCATATCCACTTCTCTCCTCTCCAAGAGTAATATTGGGATGTGTACTTCCTGTCATTAACAACTGCAGTAATACCCAACTTATAGCCTCAATAAGCCAAAGATGGATTTAGCTGGCAGTTTTTTGTGGTGGTGCTGTAAGAAGCATGTGTGACCAGTATGAATGTGTTCCAGGGTCAGTGACACTTTAGCACTTGAGCAGTGCAAAATCTGGAGCTCAACCTGAGTAGGAGCTTCAGAGTCTCCACAAGCACTCCAATGTGAGCTGAGAAATGTTTATTTTGTAGCAGAAGGCATGGAAGAAGCTAAAATATTTCAGCATGTGTTTTTAAGACCGTGACTCCACAGCAGGTTTGTCTACCAAGGTTGACTCACTGCCTTGCCTCATACCGCTCACCCTCAGGCTCTGAATATGTGGAATTTCTGGACCTACTGGTATCCAGCTCAGTTACTCACACTGCAGGATCCACCAGGATCCTAACCTCAAATTTTTAGGAGTATAACAGTTGAGTAGCCATTGATATGGCCATTCCTGCACTGTTCAACAAAATTGAAGGCAGAATTTTCTCACACAAACGTTCTCTAGGAGCAGAGCGGCAATTTATCTGGTATTAAGATGGAAGAAGCAGCTGGGATGAGTGATGGGTCTCTGAATGTGCAAGGAAACGTCTACCAGATGCAATCAGTCATAGCACCAGAGTAGCAGGATCTCATAATTTTAACAGGCACTAAAATGAAGTTGTCAATGTGAAGTTTTGGCAGCTCCTCTTGTGGTGCCTGTCCATGTGCCTTGCACAGAGCAGGTGTAGCAGACCAGGTCATCAAACAAAGGACACGTGGAAGCCGAACCAAAATGTGCTCCCAGTGATGACACTACAGACTCGTTACTCCAGGGATGCTAAGTCTGAGCAGGATTGAGGAGACCCACTGGTATTGCCTGGCTGACCCAGGAGCCAAGAATCACTCTCCACACTGCTGTGCAGGCTATGACCAGGAAAAATCTGTCTCTCTGTGATTTTATTGCAAGCCCAACATCATTGTCAGTCTTTCATGGCTACTGGTTAGGTGCTGAAAGATGAATTGTCAGCAATCTCACTCCTGAATACTGTATGGCTGCAGCATATTTTTTCCTGGCAGTACATATGGGCACACAGTGTATTGCTCCTTTCCTTTCCTGTTTTCTCCCTTTTTTCATCCCTGAAGTTTTTAATGAATAGTTTCTCTTTCAGAATTCATTTTCCCTGAAGGTTTAATATTGTGCTGTTCTCAGGATTAGGAAGAAGGTGATCTTAATTTGGGACTCCAGTTTCATTACTACAATGCTACTATATTTATTAATGGTGGGGAGTAGAGAGAAGCAGGCTGAACATTACAAATAGCATCTTAAAGGATTATTTTTCTCACCTTGGTGTACGATAAAACTTTAATGGCAGTGAATTTTTTTCTCCCTAGCTTCTAGCATTTCACATAATTTAGGGAATTAGTTTTTCTCCTGGGTCTTATTTTTCTCCTCACACATGCTGTAGTTCTCAGAAAGCTATAAGAAAGATTATTATGGAAATAGATGTCCTCAGGGGCCTATCGCAGGGAAATGTGTCAGGAACTGAAAAGCCAACTATGATCACAGCCTTCATTGCAATAGTCTTTGGTGGCAACACTTCGGCTTTTGTTACAATTCTGATATATTTTTTCATTTCAATACAGATATCACTTTGCTTGCACCAGTATTAATTTAAATATTTTACTTTGGTCAAGTCCACAAACACCATCCTTACTACATGGGGTTTATATCGACTCAAGCTGAGCTCCTGGGGTTTCAAATCTTTTCAGGACAGCAGAAAGTAGCCAGGCTGGGAGAAGAGACTTCCCAGATATGTAGTTACATGAGAGAGGATGAAGCATCCTTTAACAAGCAACAAATTTTTCCTTTCCAAAATCCCCCACAATAAGAAAGTTTTTTTATTGTTTAATACATATTTTTACTTTCCTTCGATTTAATTTGTTTTGGAAAGCAAACCTAACAAACAGAGACACTTGGAAACGAAAGGTAGTGATTTGTTGCTGACGATTCTTCATTAATTAGCATCATTTGGTCTGAAAGAATGAGGGAGAGTAATCAAAGAAGATTGAAATGAAAAACCCAAAGTGAATGTAGAAAAATACATCACAACACCCACGCACAGCCAAGAGAGCAGGAGTCAAGAAGCATCCGCAGATTACGCAGGCGAGGAGCGCGCAGCCAGTGACCACACAGACAGATGCAGACAGACAAGTCTATTTTAGGCCTGAGCTCTGGAAGTTTGGGGTAACAGGTCTGCCTTTGCATGCTGCTTCATGCACCACATTGGTGTTATGAATAGGGCCTCCCCAGGGACTGCAGCCATACAGAGGTTCACTGGCCAGAATAAAGCTGTGCTTTTTCAACTACTCGTTACACATTTCCACGAGGAGAAGGGGAAAAGAAAAACAAAGGCAACCTCCACACCCAAACCCAAGTATTGGACAGTTTATTTTGTAAGAAAGGGTTCATTTTGTAAGAAAGATTTGGCCAAAGTTACAAGGGTTATCAGTCTTTGTCTATTTTACAATGAGAGCAATATCATTATACCTAGTGCTTACAGTTGAGTGAATGCAGGTGTAACTGGAGGAGACCGGGAATTGGGTTTGCAAAATTGAGATAAGGTCTGTATTGTACCAGCTGCTGCTCCCAGGAGTGGGACGGCAGGATAACCTCCTCAGTAAATCTGACTGTGTCTAGGACACTAATGAGCAAAGTATTATCTATAATAGTGGTAAGACAGCTCCACTTCTCAACAATTTACAGCAGCACGCAGCTCAGGGAAAAAGGCAAGAGAATTGCCCCTATTTCACAAATGGATAACTGGGAGCAAAATTAAGTGTCTTGCCCAGATTCAGCACTTGAGCAGGGCCCATATGTTCACCAGGAGTAAAACTTGCCCTTGCCTTCATAATTCTACCATCCTGGGAAGATATTTTTAGGTGGTATCTTATTAGCTGGAGCTGATGCGGTCTTAAGGAGGAGATGCAGTGTTCTGTCTCCCAGGGAGATTTGTTTTTCTCATGCTAGTTTTTCTGTTAGGATGAACGAAAAGCCATTTGCTCAAAATTAGTTCTCATTTGGATGTAGAAAAAT
Source organism: Dromococcyx pavoninus (assembly GCA_033558185.1). Taxonomy (NCBI): domain Eukaryota; kingdom Metazoa; phylum Chordata; class Aves; order Cuculiformes; family Neomorphidae; genus Dromococcyx; species Dromococcyx pavoninus. The sequence goes on along the minus strand of JAUMJL010000665.1, from coordinate 875,008 downwards.
GTAATAGAAGAGTACAAAGTAAATGCTATGAAACAAAATGGAATCATTCAGGTAATCTAACTATCCAAGGTTTGGCCAAATATTAAATCAGTGAAGATACAATTTAGCAGGTTCTGAATTATCACTTGAACAGCTAGAAAAACAGTACGATACCATCTCTTGATGTCTTTGATTAGCTGTCACACTGAAATATCAGAAATAAGGTCATAACAGAGAGTTAAATTCAGAACTTCTCAAAGTTTAACACATTTAATCAGAATATATTTGAGAATAATAAACCCTGTTACGCAAAGTCATTTGTTGCACAGTTTTTGACCTACCAGTGTATTTTGAGCTAAATGCATTTATTACCACTTGTGTATGTCTCTAGAACTGAGTAGTAAAAATTCAGCCCTTACTAAAGGGATCCAACATCATGAAGCTGGACAAGGTGGGAGCCCCCAGTCTAATGCAATGAACACACCTGGTACACACTGACAGGATCAGGCTCTTCACAAAGGTAATCAGAGAGTGGAAAAGAAGGCTGAAAGGGAGGTAATAACAGATCCTCTTGGTCGTCTCTTTGGAATGTACAGATGAGTTACAAAACTTATATGTACTATCTCACAAAGCCAGTGGTGCAATCTGTCCTTGAAAGTCCCATAACCTCTCAGAAAAACTGCCCAGTGCTTTATGACCCTGCTGTCTTTTAAGAACAAGTGCACTCCAGAGTCATTGTTGTAAATACCACAAGGGAGCACTTACATTGGACATGAATCTCCTCAGAAGGCTGGTGCTCTCCTCACATGGAGGAAATTCAAATTCAATAGGGCAGTTTCTGGGTAGGGGCACTTGAACCAGTAATCCCCTCAACTCAAAGAGTGTTACACTAGAGCCTTTTACAGAACCTCCATAATGAGACAGTATCAGCTATCTAGCTTCTTCCTGATCACAGCAAGCTACGAGTTCTTAAGATTTACACCTTCTGAATATCCTGCAAAGGGTGCTCAAATTGGAATCTACCTTAAAGCCCCACAAAATGACTGCATCAAAGCTGGGAGCCAGCTCTCCAAAGCACTAATCAAACATCTTAATGACAAAAACATTCTTTCTTCTGGTGTGAGAATAAGCCTTTCCCCTAATACAGAGGTGTATGTAAGAATCACCAGGGTGACTCTATAGTACTCACAAAGTTGCTATGGTGATTTCATAATTAAACATCACTGTAAATTGCCAGCCATGATCCTCACACAAATAAATATTTTTGAAGTGTGTTTTTATTTTGGTAGGCTTTAGTTTATGCTTAAACCTTATCACGCCTGCTGTAAGAGGGATTTGCATGCTACACACAGTGACAACTATTGCAGCAGTTACCCACCTCACTCTTGATAAATGAATGACACCAGGGTCCCTGGATCTGTCACAGCAGGAAAGTGCGTGGTACAGTGCTCTGGGCGTGGGGGTCATGGGGTGACTGGGGAAGGGAAGTCTCCATTCTTGTTCAAAGGCAGAGATAACCACCTACCTCCCTCTCCATGTTGCTGCTGAGCACTCTGAGTAGATAACTAGAAAATCACTTATGTTCACAGTCTGGAAATCTCAAATGCGTTGCAGCTGCACCCTATGGACCTGGATGACTCAGCTTCAACATTCATTATTTTCCAAATGTGGCCACTCAGGGACCTAAGGTGTGATAGACAGGGCTCTGACTAACTGCACTAAACAGATGAAATGATGAAGCCACCTTGAATTCCTCTCAATGCTTTTGATGATGGCTACTTTGCTTTTCTGACATCCCACCACCCTTAACTGCAGTGGATTCTTTATACCCAGTCTAACTTTGATTTTTGGTGCATGGTGATGCTCTTCACTGTAATGAGTTCTAGCTCTCATGACACTTGTCATGCTAAGTCTCTGAACACTTTGGATATAGAATTAAAGCCTGCTGTTTGCAGTGCTTTGTTGTTGCAGCCACAAATGCTCTCATAAATAAGAGCAGTCTTTGTGAGCAAGAAACTCAAGAATGTACACAAAGGAAAGTGAGATTTCTTTCCTGCAAAGAAGTCACAAAAGGTATGAGAAGAAAGCAATTTTGCATAAACGGACTTCTTCACAACTGTCTCATTTAAGTAATGAATAAAGGAGTCTCTGAATGGATGAACTTATAGAAAAGCTAAAACTACCAGGCACTGAACCTGCTGACTGCAGACAATCCAGCTCATACTACTGTGTTGAGGATCCCCTTTCCCATCCTCTGATTTTCTGTCTTGCAGACACCCTGGGAAAGCTGCGGTTAACTCGAGGAATGCGTTTGGCATCCAGCTTTGGATTGGCTGCACATTGTGGACGGGACAGGACTTCAAACACTGTGAATAAAGGATGGGGAACACCTTGGGTCGTTGTTTAGATCAGCAGCCTGCACTGCTGTTGAGAGCTGGAGGCATTTAAAATACACAACTCCCAAACAGACCCATATACAACATTTAGAGCATTTCTAATTAAGTCAGTGATGGAATTAAATTTTGCCTCAAAGCTTGTTTCATAATAACTCTCCAACTGGCAACACTGCACACTCCTAAATTTTCTACCATCTGAAAAAAGATATAGCGGGTAGAAGAACAGCACGACCTTCTAATATTGTCAGTGACTTGCAATCAGATAATAGAAGTACGCAAGGGTTAAGCAAATTTGATCTTGCCTGTCTCCTGCTGTGATGCAGTTTCTCTAATCAAGTATAATTAAAAAAGAGAAAAAGAAACATCAATAAAATATTGTGCACATAGAAATCTAATCACAGTGGCAGCAAAGTCACTTTTACGCAGTGGTGTATTTCACATGCAGCACTAAATACTCACAAGCTGTTGCTCACAAGAGTAATGTCGTTCAGAGAAATAATCCACTGAAATGATCCACCTGCCTGAGAAAGGACTTGTAGAATCAAGTCTCTGAACATAGACAGACAGCTGGTTCTGTCACAAATGTATTTTTCACATTGTGATTATTATGTTAGAGCGAGTGACATTAAGCTTTTAATTTATTTGCTTCTTTTTATTTAGGTGACATTTGCCAGATGAGCTGCAGAAAAAATTGTGATTGTTGGTAATAATTGATTCTGATTCCAGATGAATTCCCATCCAGGCAAAAAAAAGAGAAGAGCTCTGATGAACACAAATGCAACGAGTATTTTTGGTATCATTTATTTTTCTTCAGATTTGTTAATAATACCTAATTATAAAAATAAATATTTTAATTTAGTCATGGCATTAATCATCACCTTCATTCTCATCTCACGTCAGCTGTGACATTCAAATAATCCTCATGACTTCAGTGGAATAATGCCAGATCTACACTGACATTCCCAAGTGAAACAACTCTATGTTAATAAGACTGTAAAATACAATTCCCTTTCTCTGTTAAGCTCCACTGGATGGGATCCTTAAGAAGCGAAAATTTGTGAAACTTTTCATTGTTTCCCAGCTACGTGTGCTAGCCAAAAATCTCAGTTCTCAGTAAGGCTTCTTTACTAATAAGGATTTCTTTGTTTCACAGATTGGATTGTAAGGCTGCTTTTCTTTTTGTTATGGCTGACCAGAGAAATTGTTATGCAGAAAGCGAAAGGCTAAAACTAAAGGATAATAAAGTAAAAAATGAAGACTTCTAGAACTGTATTTCTGTTTAATAGAATAGTAAAACTGCCTAATACATATTTAAATTTTTAAATCAGAGTAGCTCTTCTGCTCTTTAAAAGAAATCAGATAAATTAAGCAGTTTTAATTAAGCTCATCTCATTTTCCTGCTTCTCACCCACACTGTGAGGGAAGGTCTGAAAAGTAATTGCAGAGGAACACCGCACTGCAAGAACAAATTCTAATTATTGTAAAAGAAAGTTAAAATATTTTATTTCAAAATGCGCTCTTTTTTTCCCCTTTCTCTTTAATTTTGAGAGTAATTTCTTACTACTGTTCACCCTTGGTTTTCCCCTGAGGCAGTTTATGTTAGAGAAATGTTGATAGATGGCATATAGATGGTTGGACTAGATGATCTCATCTCTTTTCCAACCTTGTGATACTGTGACACTGTGATGCTGTGATAGTTAGGGGATGATAACAGCAAAATGAAAGCAAACACTGGGAAGCTGACAAATACTGCATTATCATTATTGATAGAGAGATTGCTGCTAGTACTGACAGTCCCATTCTCCACAGGCTGCAGAGCAGGGGCAGCAGTTACCTCACCAACCCCTTGGGCTGAACAGGGCTCTTTCTGTGAGCAGGGGTCTGCCCCTTCTTGTCTGCTGCACAGAGATGTGCAGCCTTGAAATCTATTCCCACCAATTCCACGCCCCAACAGACTGGTGCATGGACATGGCTTTCTGCAGGGAGCTTTCTGTTGAAGGGGGTTGAGTTGGGATTGGGGCTGCGTTGGAGATGGAGGAGGGATGGGGCAAGGCCAGCTGTGTTGCTTCCACTCAGAGCTCCTCTCACTTACAGCCTTTGCCCGTGGTTTCTATACATGTGCTGCTTTGTGCCCTTGCCCGGTCTCCCTCACCCTGGCAGTGAAGGAATGTGACTGGTACCTGTGAGCTGGTGGTATCTCCGCTGCCAGCACTCTTCACCCCATCCCAGCCTCTGCCAGACTGAGCCCAGTACATTCCTGGATCCCAGCTCCTGTCCTCGTTCTGCTGTTCTTCCCAAAACAAAATCCCTTGGTGTCTCACCTGTCCCAGGCCCTGTGTGTGGTCACTGTGCACACTGTTAATCAAAATTCTCTCTTCTGGAATGTCATTAGTGCTGCAGAAATTAAAGCTGCTCGGATGTGTGGTTTGCTACTGGCATTTCACAGGCATTTAGCTCCAGGGATAACTGCATATAAATTAATGTCTCACATAATTTTTGCTTTATTTATGATGTTCTTTATAATAATGATGTATTATTACAAAATATTAATACAAATAGTCTTCATTACTACTACAGTCTGTAAATAAGGTCCATAGTAATATTCCATTTCATAACACCCATAGCAATGTGAAAGAGTAACTGAAATCATGATATGTGATCACCAGTGACTGACAGCTTTGGTTTTAGTGGCGCTCTCAAAGGAGAAGGGTGCTACTGATCAGTCTGTCTATAAAGTAAAGGAAATTAATAGAGGACCTCAAATCCCTCCACTTCTCTGTGGGTTCAGCGTTCAGGGAAAGCTGACAGAACCAAGACTTGTAGGTCATGGTGTTAAAGAAATAATTAATTAATTTTGCCTCATATCTCTTGGCAAATTTTTTTTTGGTTTTTTTTTTCCATGTAAAGCTGTGTTTTTATAGAGAACTCCTCCCAGATAAATATACAGGTGTTTAATTGATCAGTTTTTTGACCAAGGGCCAGAAAGAACTGCCGCTGTATAATGGCAAAGAACTTGAGGTGATGTATCTTTTTGCAATGATGAGTAAACCTTGCTTAGAAACGTCAGTGAATCTACGCAGACAACAGCACAGCAGTTGCCAAGAGTTCAGTGGCATCAGCTAAAATAGCAAGTGAGACCAGTCATCAGCTCTGCAAAAGCATTCAGCACCTGTAAGAGGTCTGCAGATCTCTCCCTTTGAGACTTGTGTTGTTCCCTATTGCACTCACTCTGGCTCAGGTTTTCTTCCTTTATTAGCATTATTTCCTGCTCAGATACGTCAGATAATGTCACTGCCATGCACATTTGGAAATGCATTGAAAAAGGATGCTCTCTCACATTGCTAAAATAAATAGCCCCATGACAATACCAGAGAGGCCTTTTCTTCTCTGTGAACAGAAACTCCAAAGCTTGCAAAGGTCATTGCACTTGCTGCCCTTCTTTCTTCTTATCAAAAAGGGACATATATTTATTTTTTATGTCTCTCCATGTAGAAGACTTCTTAAAGTCTAGTACTCAAATATACACTATTTAAAACCCACAAAAAAGAAGAAAAACACCCCTGCTCTTGTGACATTTAGTCTCTGAGGCAGAGCATTTGAGTTAAAATAACTAATTTTCATTTGCACCTACAGTAGATAGCATGCCATGAGTCTTTTGCATGTCTCAAGGCTAGTTTGCCCATGGGACTTGGTCCTTTCTGCTTAACAAGTTACTCAATAGTTTAAGGAAAATCAGAAACCATGAAAAGCAGTGGTCCCTTGCAGCCCTGCACAGAGCTGAACTCTCTAACATAAAAAGCATAATTGCATACTTCAAAACCATTGATAGCTTTGCAAAATTAAGACAGACATTCCAGCCATCCCTCATACAGTCAGGTCTTTTTGAATCTCTTGTTCTTTAGCTCAGGAAAGAGCACAAGCCTTAACTAGTTTGTCAGTTTGTGTCACAACAACGCAATTTACTCGATGAGGCGTCTGAGGCTTTAATATGTACTTGACTGGCGGTTTCAAGCACAACATTTCTCTACTGGCCAGCAAGCAGAAATTGGATGGTGTAAGAAGCCCAGAGCTTTGGCAAGTTTTGCAGCAAGCTGTATTTGCACTGGTGAGTGTAAACAGGTCTCTGGAAGGAGGCATCAAACACCATGCTTGTGTTTTTTTCCTCTGTGCTTGCCATTAGATGGGAGGGGAGCACAGATGTTTTGCAAAGAACTCTGATCAAATTTAAAGATGTAAAATTGTTAGGGTGGTTCTAATGAATTTTCTGCATCACTTTAAATGACATCTCTATATTGCAGCACTGTGCAAGATGTCCTGAAGTGACTGGACCAAAAATGCCCACTGAATTTTGCTGCATGAAATTAATTTGGCCTGTTCTGACAAGTATGTATACAGAGGATATAATTTCATTGAGTCCCCAGACAAAAAAATGTTTTTCCAGAAGATATTACTGGGAAACCTGATTCATTTCTGTTGTTTATTGCTGTTGTAATTTGTCCTAATTCATTCTTATTGCACTAGCAGAAGACAGAGTATTTTCACAGGCCCCATCACATTTGTAGCGTTTACAGAAACGTATTAGCTGAATCTAATCTGCTTGGCCAGAAAAGAAGTGTTTTAATCTCACTATAGCCTACTATTTGATTTTGACTGGCGAGTAACCCTCGAGACAGAATGCCTTGGAGTGCATGGCTTGCATGAGCTCAGCTCAGTGAGCTCAGGAGTAAGATCTGCCTGAGAGACTCTAAATCAAACAGGGAATCGCTATTTCTGGCAGACCAGTCTTGGGCAGCTGTAAGTATTATTCACAAAGTCTGACCAACAGCACCATTAAAAATATCCCTGCTCAAACTACACATGAAAAGTGCACGGACAGACAACATCACCTTAAATTTATAACCCGTAAGAAACCATACACTGAGAAGTAGTTACTCATGACAAGCTTTGGTGACACTCTCCTCCTGGCAATATCATAAATTTGGACTGGCAGAAAGGCAATCAAGGAAGCTTTAGACCTATGTTCCTAACAAAAGCTAGCTAGAGAAAATAAATTTTTTGCATGATTAACAAAATTTATTATGTTGATCTACAAGTAGGATTTTCCCCCTTAGTAACCCAGCTGGTTATAGAAGAAGTGATCTTTTCCATGCTGGAGCATTTGGCCTGTATTGAAACAGCATTGTGACAGGGAAGTCTGATGCTGAGATTGTAATAATTTATATTGGTTTGGGAATAGTACAGTAATTGTTGTGAGAAGACTTAAATGTGAAACGTTGTTAGCTTATTGCAGGGTTTTTAACTGGCAGCTTGCAGCTCCATGGGGATCCATGGACTACTTCGGAACATCAGCAAAGATTAAGTCAAGAAAAGAAGCAGTTCAATAAAATTTGCTGGGTTGGAATCTATATCTTTGGAGGTCTGAGATGCTGTGACCTTCAAGAATAAGATTTCATGCTATAAAAAGGAATGCACATTTCTTCAGAAACGTTTAGGAAAACACTTTTACATTGCAAAGTAATTACATGCATTCCAGGCATTTATAAATTCATATTTGTAGTTATTCTAACTCAATATTCAATGTTCAAAAGACAGTGTGATAGCCCATTCTGTAGTAAGCTCTCATGGTGTAATTCATCTATAACTAAGCAACATTTTTTTGCTACAAAGCCAGGGAGGAGGTGAGATCAAGAAAACAGGGCCATCACACTTTAGGCAATCTAGTTTTTAATCCAAACAGAAATCCAGGAGTTAATGGAGAAGGTTTATATAAAAAGCTCTTGTTCTTAAAATGCCACAAAGTTTCACTTGAGGTGATCCTTGAAAATCAAGAGAAAAATAGCAGCGGCTGTTTTGCCTGGAGCTGGAAAGTCAGTGTTCCGAAAGAAAGTGTCAGGAAAAATGAGGGGGGAAAGAAGAGGGAGGTGGAGAGAGGGAAAACTGCAGCCCAACTGCTTTGGAGCCTGCAGTGCAAATTCTTCCAAAGCCAGCACTGTGCGTGTCTACCAAAAAAAGCCTTGCAGTGGATCGTTAGCAGAATATATTTTCGTGTGTGTGGATGCAAGTAGGAAGTCATTGACTGCTACCATGAAGGCAACCTTGCTGAGCAAGCCTGAGGGATCCTCCAAAGCAGCCAGGGGCAGCCAAGCTTCACTGTTTTGCAAGTTCATTAGGTAAAGGGTGCTGCAAGAGGAACCAGTGCAAAGACCCTTGCAGCTGAGGTCTGCTTTGAGCCAAATGCATTGCTAAGAATGCTAAATTTAGGTTCTTGAATGCAGTAGAAAACTGGCATGAGAATTACTGTGTATGGGTCACTGCTCTGCAGATGTCATGTGGTCTGAGCTGCAAATGGCAGAACAACCTGCTGTACTTTCTTTCTGAACCGTTGGGTTGAAGCAGAAGAGTTAGCAGGGAATGACAGTGCTGGGGTTAAATTGTGCTGCAGTCATGCATTAGCTTGAGCCACTTGTCAAGGGGAGAGAGACAGTGAAGGCACTAAAGAGATGCTGCTACAAAAGGTCTTAAACATTCCTCTGCATAAGGTTTTGATGAAGAGAGTACAGTGTTTTCTTTCAAGGCAACAGGAAGCTATTAAGCCTTGATTATTATGGGGAAAGAAAAATATTTATCACCATATTTATTCCTATTCATTTCATCAAAGTAAGGTGAAATTTCTGTTTTTGTCAAAGATGAAGATGACTGCACTCATTCTGAGGATGAAAAATTTGCTCCGCAGTTACCAGTACACTGACAAAAAGAATGAAAGGCTGAAAGCTTTTGCAGCAGCAATCTTTGCAGCAGCTTTTTGTTTTCAAGTTAATTTATGCTAAAGACCTTGGAAAAAAGAAGTCTTCTCTGCAGTGCTCACTTTCCTGTGCTCTAGAATTAAATCAGCAAAGTTGATTTTTTAGCCGGTCCTTGCTTTACCTTTCAGCGTGGAGCCAGCGCTCCCGAAGCCCCAGGGACTGCTCAGCAGCACTGTTGGGTTTACCTTTATAAAGCACCTTTTGTGATGGGGCTTCTTTAAAAGAAGAAATGACAGTATAGCAAGTTAGGAGTATTTGTTCAGGAATACAGGAATATAGAGCATCACAGCCTATAAATTATGGCCCATGAGAACACAACAAGGCTTTTGTCCTCAGTCTCGGTGCGCATCAAAATGCTAAAATATAGGCTTTTGGCTGACACTTTCCTAGCAACTTCTAGGAATTATTGATGGACCAGAACTTTTCTGAGTTAAGAGAACAGTAGTTAGTTTCAATGAAACCAAAATAGACACAAACTACTAGGAAGAGAAGACTGCACAATTTTACTCTTTTGCTCTTTAGTTGTTCAAGCACTATGGATACTGTGAAATATGAAGAAAACATCTAAAATACTGTGGCAATAAATCTGTGTTCAGACTTCCTGGTAGGTTCCAGAAATATCCCAATGTCACTGTGATTTTGAGAAGACTTCCCTAGCAGTATATGAGGTCCCAGCCCAGACCCTGGTTCACAAATGTGGGATAATATTTCAGGCGATCCCTGTACAGGTGCAATTAAATATTCCAGCAAACACCACAGCTGGGTTCTCTCCTAACCACAAAGCTTCTCTTCAAACTTGTCCTACTCCACAGCATCCTTAAAATGCACTAGTATTCCTTGAAATTTGGAAGTCTGCACTGACAAGCATCCATGATCTGTGTCATTAGCAACACACTTCCCATAGCAGTGTGCATAGGTCTCTGGACAAATTCTTGGAGCTCTTGGACCATCTCAATCTGAAACCAGATATGTGTTTTGCATCATATTTGGAGCTACAAATGTATTTATTTTGGCCACTCATACCCTACTGAAGCTCTATTCCATGTTTTTGAAATGTGGCTTCATACTCTCAGTAGCACGAACAATCGCACAAACCAGCGGGACAAAGGTTCAAGAGAGATATCGTAGCTGACAAGCACAATGTGGGAAGAGTCCAGAGTGACTAAAGAGTGATATGCCAATGAATTGCTGGTTTTCATGAATGCCCCAAACCAGAAGAATCCCAAATGACGTCTGTGAGTACAATCATTTGACCCAGCCCACAGACACAGATGGGTATTCAGAAACACATGCCAAAATGTTCAGAAGGCAGATGGAGATGAAATTAAATGATATCAGCTAACTGAATCTGAACAGAGCTGTGGAAAGTTATCTTTGCATATCCTTGAATTCAAACCAGTGTATTCTCTGTCTTTGTAGAGATTTGTAAAACAAAATGCTGAGATATTAGACAATCCTTCATTTTTACAGGTAACTGCAGCAACGTTACTTGTACACTAATGGCTTTGGGTGCCTTTCCAGAGTTTCTTGCCTTGTGTAGGAGCTTCTCAGTTAGATATCATTACAGTGGTTACTTTATTGCTTAGTGCCATAGTGGCAACAACGAACATGACTACTAAAACCAAGTGATTTAAGGAAAAATGGAGGGGAAGAAACAGTCTAAAATTTAAAGCATGTGTCTTCTGCACTTCCCGGACAATTTAGGACAACTTTAATTGTGCTACAGCATCATACGTTGCATTGTCCCTGCCAGCATATCTCAGATGAAGTCTCATGATAGAAGTCTCATCCCCTCTTTCGTATTCTTCAAGACCCTCTTAGTAGATGCCCCATTTTCAGGACTGACTTAAATGATTTCTGTTGAGGACTTGGTATAAGTGTTGCTGGACTGCCTGAAAAGGAGAGGATGAGAGTTTGGTTATCAGCTGCTTAATTGCCCTAATACTACTGTCGTCCCTCTCTCATTCTGTGGGAGGTGGCAGGCTGTGGAGAAGGCTGTTTACTCAGACAAGAACTCACTGCCTTGGCAGCAAAAGAGGTCTCTGGTGGCTGGTGACACTTTTACTGTCTCCGCAGCACTGTGTCGACACCCCAGCTAAAAAGGAGTCAGATTCAGAACAGTCTTTGAAGAAATATCAAGGTGAAGCTGTTGAATAAATCAAGCCATCCTGAGGCCTACAGAAGAGGACAGAGTAAGTAATGATTTTTATTCTAGATATGCCCCTTTCTGAAGCACAGTGCTCACTGCCAGATATTTTAGTTTCTGAGACCACCATGATCCCCTGCATTATATAGACATTAGATTTTCTGGAGTTTCTTGAAAGGTTTGGGGTTTTTTCTACTTACAAGTGTTTCTTCTCCTCCCCCTCAACTGCTTCTACACCTCTTTGCTAAAATTGCTTATGACCTAGAGAAAAGCTGGCATTCATTTGGAATTACTGAAGCAAACTGGTGGAATTAAGGAGGCACATGGTAACTTCTATTGAATCCACAATGCAGGAACAACAGATCATTTTCTTTTAATCTGTAGGTGCAACTTTACTTGCTTGAACACTCCTACCCATGAAGCCAAATTTTCCCAGTATAAACCAATAGGGTTTAGTGTCAGGGTGGCACTCCAATTTGCACAGGTACAAATGCTTCTTTCTGAAACAAGTGAGTGTCTGTAACAAATAAAAGGAGAAATAAAGGGAGGGAGATTGGAAGAGAATTCGAGAAAGTTTTTTTCTCTGCAGTGGTCTGTATATTTTATCATCTCCTGAGCTAATAAGACCTCAAAGTGTGTCTTCTCCATCTCTAGGTATGGAAGGGGTGCATTTGGCCCATTACATGTACTGACAGTGAGAAAACCAGTTCATAAACAATCCTGCAGACTCACGAAGCAAAGACAGAACGGGAATAAGGGGCTTCTTATAACTCTGTGCTGTGCCTTTCCATGTTGGGACACATGAACGTTCCCCACTTGCTTATGATAACTGGGCATATATCTCAATGTGAGATGTGAAATCTCTCACTGATGTCTGCTTTTATCTTTTTTTCCCTTGCCTATGATTCTCCTCCTCTTGGGCTATCAGGGCACAGGAGCCATCAGATGCCTTTTGCAGAGCAGAGTTAACTCTTTGCGTCTGAGCAGACTGAGCTGGAAGTGCATGGTCTGGTTCATTGGCTTGTCAGAGCCTACCCTGAATCTGCAGCTCTATCTCCTGGGCAGAGAGCTCCTGCGTGGGCACCAAGCCCAGCACTCTTCACTGAGGGTTTGTTCAGCCTGGATGAAAACTCGTTCTAGCAATTCTCATGCGCCAATTATGTATGAGTTTATTTACCCAGGTTTTTTAATGCCTTCTCCATTTCAACATCTCAGCTCTGAAGTGGGTTGTACAACTTCCATTAGAAGTATGAAGAAATTCTCACTCAGCAGTACCATAAATCAGAGATTTAATCTCAAATGACTACAAAACCAAAAAACGTAAATCAGTCGTAGTTAGCAGATTTACCTGGTTTTGTGTAATGCCTATCTTGGAATAAATATTTCAACTCTGGCATCAATATATTGCTTTGAATTTATTTTGGTTAAAAAGCTCTGTAGTAATTAATGGTTCAGATGGAAAATGAACCTTGGTTATTTTTTTCTCTGGAGATTTATTCATCTCCTTCCTGTATTCATACTCCTCAAGAACTGGATGGCCTTTTGAATGATTTGTATTCATTATGATGCAGTTATATAGGATCAGTAGGGAACATCAAGAAGAGTCACTGACATGAGTTTTCATCAATTTGATAAAAGTTGAACCCATTTTCCTAGGGTTTTTTATTATAAGAATATGTCATAATTTGTGTATTTGTGAAGGAGTTAGATTAGTGGAGAAGGAAAAAGAGATTTTTCTCCTCTGTGTATTTCTGTATAAGAACTACTCAATTATAAGAGTTTATTTTATTATCTTCTTCTCTTCTTAGTACTCAAGGTATGCATTTGGTACTTTTAAATGGAACCTTGGTCCTAATCTCTAGATGGAGATATAGCAGGATTGATTCAAGTCAAGTCCTTGAGGAATAATTACAGAATTTGAAATCTTAAAAAAATCTATATCTAATTATACACCATTTGTAGTTTTCTTTTTTAAATACACCAAGGGCCAAGAACTATACTCCAATAAAATGTAGAGACATGAGTAATTCTTCTTATTCTCTTTTTTCTTTGCAAGGCTCTTTCTTATCTCTGCAGAATTATCTGTGATAAATTTATTTAACTGAACAGCACAATAAGTCAGCAGGACAGAAGTATGTGATACTCATCAAATCATCTCCAATAGGCACAAAGAGATAGTGCAGAACTTTACACAAGTGCCACATACTTCATGTTTGCTGAAAAATTTTTGCTCTGTTGAAAATGAATCTGAGTTAAAAACTAGAGCAGTATTTAAGATCAGACGCAATGCTGTAGAAAGACAGCACAAGCCTGGCTTCCAGAGAGATTTCCGCTGGCTTTTAATCAGCATGTGCTTGACCCTTGGTGTGAAGTGGCCCAGCAATGCTGCTCGAAGGGCATCCTTCAAGGGTGACATTGGAACTGGAGGAAAATGAAGGCAGCAAAGGGGTTTGGGCAAAACACCTTTCTTTCTCTGGCTGTCTCAAAATCTGCCCCGTATCCCGGTACGAGTGAAGGAGCTCACCCTAAAGACCCAACCAAAAGCCCATTGAAATCTCCCACAATTTGTATGGAAATCATCAATATTCTGAGCTATGCCCTGGGCTAAGAAAAATGCACAGTCTGAATAGGCTATTTTTCTTTAGTTTTGTTCTTTTTATACTATTTCATTGATCGTTTTTCTGGTTTAACAGTGGACATGTGAAAAGAAGTTTCATGTTGACTAGAGTCTAAAAGGGCAAAAATAATTGCAATATTTATATCTTTAAAAAAATGAAGCTATAACTGCAGTTTCTGAGGGATTCTGTTTACTTTTTCATATGTTTATTTCTGTGTAGTTTTCACATGAACCCTGTAGTTTGTTATTCATAACTGATATTCAATTTCACTTGATAATAATTATTTTAATCTAAAGAAAACATATAAAAATACAAACTGTGACCTGACTACTTTGATAAATTTCCAAATAAATTCACTTCGAAGTAGGCAGCATTGTGAATGTCAGCTATCTTCTGGATCATAATAAATGTCTGGAACAAAATGATAAGTATTTTCAAGAAGATTACTGAGGAAAATTATCAGCTTAACAGAATTTTTACCCACTTGGCTGCCTAAGTACTTAGGTATTTACTCTGCAACTCTCACTGGTGCTTTAATCTTGAGCACTAACAAACAAAGCATTTCAGATCAGGCAAACTTGGTGTTCCTTTTTGTGGTCAGCGGTGACTTGTTGTTTAGTGTGATGGTAATTAATTGAAATCTATTAGATTCCTAAGACTGTGGCTTGATATTAATATACCAATCCCATGCAATTTCAAATTTCCCTCTATTATTTTAAACATATTTTCTCATATTACTTCCCTTAAAACAGCCCTAGCGAAAGAAAATCTTAACAAAAGAAGTGTGTCAGTAACCAGATCATGTAAAAACACTCAACCAAGTCAGTCAGTATGAAAATACAGAAAAATTTTGTTATCATCATAGCTTTCATTAACTCATTTTTGTAAGCTGTGATTTATGTGACATACCTAAACTGCAGTTTATACAGGAGGTGTTATCACAAGCCCTGTGCTACCTCAGTGCACAGCATTTGTGGGAACTGGGCTGAGCCAAACCCAGTACTGTTGGTAACCTAATAAAAAGAAAGAGGACATACTAATAATTTAAATTTCACCCAAGCATCACCCTTCCACACACAGAATTCAGAGATTCTGCTGTGACGCTGTATGAGCTGTTACAGGAAGAGGAAAAAGAGAAGTGCTGGAGACTATCAGTGCTGCTACTGTACAGAATTTGGTACCTTTGTTTGGTCTATTTATATGTTTTTTCAGTATTTATTTTCACACAAGTGTTTTCATAGACCATGGCAAGGTTAAAAAAATTCAAAATCATATCAATAGACACAATGGCAGAATGGTAGAAACTGTCATAGCATGGTAAGGTGTGTGCACTGTGTTTTACACAGACAGCTCTTGTTCTCTCTCAGCCATTATCTAGGGCAATAACTGTAGGGCTGGAAGACCTCACTGATTCATCTAAAAATAGGGTATCCACTATGTCAATGCAATTATCAGTTGTTTCCACATGCAGAACTCTACCCTAACCTTACAGCCAGAGAGCTTTGTTTAAATATGTTGGACTCTGAGCACTTACAATGCCATTATCAGCTTTCATTCAGCCAGGGTGGTCATCCATTGATGTGTGGAACTTGCTAATGGGGATTTTTCCCATGGTAGAGTTGTCGATAATTACACCCTTTTGACCAACATGTATTAAGTGGATTATGCTGTTGAATACTCGTTTACAAGTGTCCTGGATGAAAACTCTATTGCAGCTGAACAGTACAAAATCTTTAAGAATGTTACAGTCATTGAGAGTTATATCCAAAGAAACTGAAACTATCTGCAAGCTGACCTTATGCATCTCATGCCATTCCTGATTTATTCTCTTTGTCCATAAATTATACCGCTCTTGTCAAATTTTACCATCACCACCATTTTCAGTAGACATTAACAAAGCAGTGCTCGCCTCTACTCCCTCCTCCCACTGAAAGCAGATCAATGACAGCTGCAGAGTAGCTCTGCTGGGGAGTCACTTTCCAGAAACACAATGACCAAAGCAGCTTTTAAAGAAGTGCGTGAGCCTGGCTTAATTCTGATTCAGACTCAGTCAGAAACTGGGAAGGTTGGCAGATCGGAGAGCAAGGATTCTCCTAGGACTGAAACAGACTATGTTAAATTGGACATGATCAGGAAAAAGCAGAATGCAACTCAGTAGGGAGCAATGCAAGGCTCTGTACACAGGCATGAGTAGCATTTCTTCAGAAAGGGATCTTGGAGGTTAATCACAAGTTGGACTGGAGTGAATAATGTCTGGCTGTGGAAAAGCCTCAGCACCACCTTGAGACCTCTAAATTGAAGTAATCCTGCAAAGGCAGAATGCTGCGTTCAGTTTGAGGCACAATTTTTCACAAAAATACGCATCTGCTGGAGAGTCCAGGAAAGATGAAATAGGGTGAATGAAGGACATGACTTAGGAGGAAAGACCAAAACCTGCTGTAGTAGATTTGGGGTTGGTAGTGTCAGCACAATGAGACCCCAGGGCCCCATTTCAGCCTGTTCTGCCCTCAGCCTTTGGTATTGCAGTTGCTTGTTTTGAGAACCTATATGTGTGAAACAAGGAGGAGTGGAATAGTTCATACTCCATAGCTTCTGCAGTCCATATATAAAATAACAGACATATATGGTGGTGTCCCTCAGGGATCAGTGTTGGGTCCGGTCCTGTTTAACATCTTCATCGATGATTTAGATGAGGGGATTGAGTCCATCATAAGTAAACTTGCGGATGACACCAAGTTGAGAGGGAGTGTCGGCCTGCCGGAAGGCAGGAGGGCTCTGCAGAGGGACCTTGATAGGCTGGAGAGATGGGCTGAGTCCAACGGGATGAAGTTCAACAAAGCCAAGTGCCGGGTCCTGCACTTTGGCCACAACAACCCCGTGCAGCGCTACAGGCTCGGGACAGAGTGGCTGGAGAGCAGCCAGGCAGAAAGGGACCTGGGGGTGCTGATTGACAGGAGGCTAAACATGAGCCAGCAGTGTGCCCAGGTGGCCAAGAAGGCCAATGGCATCTTGGCCTGTATCAAGAACTAGGCCAACAGAATTTAAAAAGTTTTCACCACTAGTGCTCTCATAACTTGTGTGATGGAGTGGGGAACCTACCTCAATAGCTGCTCTGCTGTACCCCCTGCCTGATAATATTTAATATGCTAGCAATCTTTTTTCATGAAAAGAAATAAGATGATAATAATAAAGGTGAAGTCAAACAGTACTGCTTCTGGGTTGGTTCTTTTTTTTGTTAAAGGAGTAGTTATCTCACTGACTTGCAGTACATTGAAAAATCATATATAGCCTGAAACCTACATATTATATATGCTGGAAAGCACATTACCAATGCAAATGCCATGTTATAGACATTGTAGAATTAACATATACAGCCTTTAGGAATGCTTTATTATAAATATTGTACCTAAATACAGATAAGAACTCCATGTACATTTATTTTGTATATAGAATACATAATTTTATTTAGTATAGGGAACTGGATACTGGATCTGGCTGTGATAACATTTCCTTGTAACTCAGTAAGGGTGTACATAAATTGGATCTTACAAATTTGATCCTATAATTTGCTTTAAGATCTGCGGGTAAAGCTGGTAAGAACATGCAAAAAATTGCTTTTTGCATAACTTCTCATTACATCTATGTTATCTCAGTCATCACACTTCAGACAGCCTTGAACCTCATTCTAAACACACAAATCAGGATTCCTGACAATCTCAACTCATTTGTCAGTTGAAACTAAATGTAAAATAACATCAACAAAGCCAAAACAATTTTTGATGCCAGGGTACAGTAAGTGCATTCACTACAGGTCCCACAGAGAGCTGTATGAATACAAAACAGGCTCAGTTCGCGCTCAGCTTCTGCATCCCAGGGATAATGAAAATCAATGTTTTGTTCTTAGAAGTATATTCAGGGTTTACTTATCTTCATACATTTGCTGTCCTCTTGTTGCTATCTAAAATCTTGGCCCTTCAATGTGACTATATTATGCTGATGCACATTTTTGTCTAGTCAGAACTTCAGGCCACTGGGGATGGACACCAGGCAGGGTCAGAGGAGGGTTTTGGGAGCTGGGAGGTGTAGGAGTTTGGGCTATTTCCAGGGATACAAGTGGTACCCAGGGTTTCTCTTTCTCCTGCAAATGACTTTTACCTCATTCAATTTGATCTTGGAATGCCTGTAGTTTCTCCACAGGCATTAGCAGGAGTCTCCCATTAGAATGAGGATTTCCCTTGTATTTTACATTGGAGCAGGACACGGTCAGTGTACAATGTTGGAAAGATAAACAAGATTCAAACATATTGCATTGATCATTGAGTTTTATTAATTTGGTCCCATATTTGGACATGTTTTAAACACAGTCCTTGAATTTAATTGGAAGACAGTTTATAGTAAATTTTGTCTTTAATTTTTATTGATATTAAAAACAACTCTGTAGAAAACAGTCAGATTCTTATTGCCTCAAACAATGTCAAGGCTGAACCTTTCCAAAAATCATGGATACTGAACTGCAGGGGGGACATAGGGGAAAATATCACCTGAGGGATAACACAGACTTACTTTTCTGTTCTTATGCTGATTATCTGATACATGAAGTGAAATAGCTGAGAGGTAACAACTGGGATATTAATTTTTGAAGAGTCTAATTTAGTGGTTTTTAGTCTGTGCTACTATCAGTACTGAAAAAACAGTACTGAGATTTCTGACTCTTTACAAATTACTCAGTGCTTCAGAGCTCTGAAAATATGCTGTCCTGAAGGAATTTAATTGGGAATTAAACAAGTGAAACACCAAAAGAAAGAGTCACTCCTGTAGTAGTCTGTCCATTACAAATTCACATTAAAATATCTGGTTATTAAACCCACTCAAGATTACTCAGAACTCTTCCCTTATTTGTCTTCTTTGTCAGCTATGTAAAGGTGATTTTGCTTTTTTAACAGCTTAAACCTTGGCAAAAATCCTTCCAAATACAACTGTGTGCAATGTTAAAAAATATAAAGTTACCTACTTTAGCTACAGGGTGATGAGAGACAGGAGAGAAGTCAAGGAAAACACAGTTCAGGTGTTGTGTTGGATAACATGAACACTCATCCTGGCAATGGTCCGTCAGGAGCTGCTTTGCAGGCAGCCCGGTGAGGTGCACAGCAGCAGTGTCATATGCAGTTTATAACTTCCCTGGAGATACCTCAGAGCACAGGTTCTCACACCTCCTGCTTTGTTGATCACACATCCTACCAACAAGATTAAGTGTATAAAAGAGCAAAAGGCCCTGCCTGTAGCATGCACTATTTCTGACGTTCCTTTTACCCAGGTGGAGCTCTGGATGTTGGTGCTGCAATGACAAGCTGAAAACCCATCCCTGCAGTAATCCACTCCCAAATCATTTCAGTTCCTCTACCTAAGAGAAGGGGCTGGGGTGGGCATTCACTCTTAACGTAAAAGAGCATTTAACTTTCCATTTAAATTGAAAGAAATTAGATTAGTGAGTCACACAAGCAGGATATTACTATTGTTAAAGGTAAGTTTTCTGTTTTGCTTGCTCATTAACTTGATCTCTTTGAAGAGGATTGGAGTCTCCCAGAAGTTTGCTGGTTTAATCCTCACAATTCATCTGAGGACTGAGTGGTTGTAGTTATGGATCTGATACTGATGTTAAAAGCTTTCAAGAAACAAAATGAAGATCATCAGTGGAACAAGTTTTTCCTTTAAGAAAATCTCATGGAGATCTGTTTGTGGAACATGCAGAAGATAAGTTTTTCCAGTTGATACAGGCAGTGATAAAAGGAAGGAGCATATTTGGAGACGTTATAGATGAGTTCAACTAGACCAGGTCCTTAAGGGAAGATATGCAAGATGTGCTGCATCAATTTTTATGATACGTGCCCAGAGGCAGCCTCTGACTGTAATACCCTATTTCTTCAAAGGTGCAGTTAAAATACTGTATTGTATTTTAAAAATGTGTTTTAAAAATGAGTATTTTAAAAAGGAGTTTGTAACTTCATTTTTACAAAATGTCATCTAGAAAATCCTGTCTGGACTCCTCCCAGTAGCAAGACAACAACTTTCAGTACTCCTGCAAACACCTAATGCCTTTTACCAGCCATCCAGAGCTCTCCAAAAATACTGGAAACAACCAGTTTCGGAGACAGTAGTGACATAGACAGGCATCAGTTTGATTTTCATGTCTCATTTCACTCACAAAGTAGTTTTGAGAGATTTACTTTGTTTAACACTACAGAAAGATTTGCGTAATGCATCAAGTGTGGCGTTTATTCTGAGCAAGAACAATAATGTCTGTACTATTAACTTATTTTAGGTTTGCTTAACCTTGGAAGGAAAGTGAAAGGGGAAACAAATGTTATTCATGTTTAGCTACAATGACAGTCCGGTAAATAAAATTTATTTGTCTTCTCCCCATTTACGATTTCCCCAGCTGCCTCCATCAGCTCTCCCTTATTCTTTTTCATATTTCATCCTTAATTTTAAATCTTACTCTGAATGACAACATCAGCTTTCTAAACTACTCAGCAATATCAGTTCTCCCCTAAAGACTTCCCTGAGGCTGATTTGTACAGGCTGCAGTCATCCCTCTCTTTTTTTTTTTGTGACTTACGTTGAACAATATCCTCACTAATGACATTTCCCCAGCAATGATGCACCAGAGAAAAGCATGGAATGAGAAGCAGGACCGATGAATACAGCCTAAATGGATGGAGGAGGAAGTGCTACTATTTGCTCATGTATCACTCCATAAAATCTACAACTCTTGTCTCTTTCCATCTACCGTAAAGATGGAGCACTGTGCCGTGATATTCTTAGACGGATATATCAGGCGCAGTATTGCATAACATATTTTTGCATCCTTATAAAGGAGATACATGCCTAAGCTTGCAATATGCATTCTGTGTCTGTCTAGATAGCCTGATAAGTCTTAGCTAAAAGAAAAGACTGAAATAATCTTGAGATGAAAATGCAATAAATAACTTCCGGCAATGAGAGCAGGTGATGTGCAGAGGCAAGGCCATTCCAGCTTGGCAAAAGCAGTCATGAAAAATACCTCCAACAAGGCACAACCCCAACTGCTTTTGCTCTCCTCCAAGAGCTGCACCTTGCAGTATCTTTGCCTTGGTGGATGATTTCGTCCTCCCCTCTGCCTGTTTGCTCAGGGATAGATCCTGAAGCCCCAGCTCTTTTTAAAGGCAACAAGAAGGACACTCTTCTTAGTGAGGCCTGTTCTCCATATGTGTGTGGCCCTTGGCTGCTGCTGGTATTTGTTTCATAGCACATACTCTGAAAAATAGCCTCATGCTCTCCTTTCTCCCCTTGCCCCTTACCATGATATAATAGATGCTACTTGCCCCCTGCAATCAGCGACAGCTGGTGTATCGACAGAATGGACTTTAATTCAAGCTCTGGGCTCTTTGGAGTGTGCGTGGCCAGTTTTGCTGTAATGGCTTACAGTTTTAAACTTTTAACTAAAAAGGAAGTTTTGAGGAAACCGTCCCCATGAAGTTCTCTGAAGTTGGTGCATGAAGTTGTTATCTTCCTTGTTTTCAGTCAGGTTGCAAAGCTCTTTCGGGTGGAAGACATTACAAATGCTCACAGCCAGGGACTGAGCAAGAGGTGTAAGAAATCTGTTTTCTGTTCACTTGTAATACTTGCTTGTTATGGCTGGAATTTTATCCATTTGAATTCATTGACAGCAGGAGCCATGCTGAACTATCACATGCTTGCACTGGAGGATTTCTGGGTTACTTAGCAATGTCACACAAGATAAAAGAAAATGTCACTTGTACTAAGCCATCTCAGGATGCCTTATAGAGCGTGTTATTATTACCTTTTTATCTTCACTTCTCAAATAACATATATATCTCGAAGCTATGAAATCCTGTTTAGGATCCATCTAACCCAGAAAAGTAACAGAGGCAAACTTGAGAGGACACTGGTCAGGACCCTTCATGTTCCCCTCTGAAAAATGGAGACTGCCTGGGCTGCTCAGCGGAAATAACTGAATGGATGGTTTCCTTGGAATCAGAATTAGATCAGAATCCAGGAATTCATCTCTCAGTCCTCAAAGATTAGAGCACAGTTCACTTCTGAATTTGCCTTCTTTTTTTCTGTGGTCCAGTCTTTCATTGTGGAGGTTAAAAGGAATTGTGTCATGGAGGGAAAGGACAAGGGAATAAAATCAGAGGAATGTCTCCTGTGAGCAGGATATTTCCAGAGGTGCAAGCAAAGATAGATTGGAGGATCAGTCTTTAATAGAAAGTGTAGCTTGAACTTTTAACTTAACCAGATGAAAAAGTGGCTTTGTGTTTGCATTTCACAGACTTCCTTTTCTAAATGAGGTGTTAAGACCATGAATTTCACAGGAAGATTCTGTTAGTGAGACAGAGGAGGAAGGTTTCAAGGTTTTGGAAACAATCTTAAGATCTGTCTGAGGTTTTTTTTTCTAGGATTTCCCTGGAAAGCAACAACACAGAGGGTTGGTTTTCAAATTTAGAGCATCTAACAACCTCTGCCCTGTTCCTTTAATTTCATTCTGACAGATTTAAAGAAAATAATTTCCTTTCAATTCGAAAAGATTGTAAACATGGGAAATTAATTTTGCAGTCAATGAAACTCCAAAGAGAAAACAGAAAAATAAAACTTCTCTTTTTACAACAGGTTGCTCTATAAAGTCATAAACAATAATTACCTTCTACTTACCGCTTCTTATTCACTTAATCTCAAAGTGTGTTATGAAGAAGAATATGTGATTATTACTCTAAAATGAAGGGTGTCTAAGGCACATCGAGGCAATGTGGCTTCTGGAGATCGTACAAACATTAGCCCAGGAACAACTCTAAACCATGTCCTGCATGATAATCAACAGTCTATTTAAAGCAACTTTCCAGGTGAGAAACTCTTCTTCCTGCTGAACAGCAGACTGGACAAAAAAAACAAACAACAACATCAAACAACTCAGTGGAGCTCAACCCACCCAAGCCAAGCCCCAAAGCTTTCTGTTTAAATGGCTGCAAGGTTACATCCAATGCCCTCATGGCCACCGGCTATGACAAGCCATGGAGAGGCTTATTTATAGGATAGAGTCTTAAAGTGATTCTGCACAAAGTGTTCTCTTAAGTCCTAATGATAATCGGGCTCATTTCAGTTTCATTAACTGCAGCCATCTGTTGATATGAAGTCTGGCTCTCCTCTCTCCTGCAGTCCATCTTTTACTTTGTGCTCATTCTTTACAAAGCTTAGAATTGATTATGCCAATATTTTGTTAGCAAACACTGGGCTGAAACCCCTGTGACACTAGTGGGTCAATAATGTTTGATTCTACTTGAGAGTCTATTTTAGGAACTCATTGAGCTGTTTTGGATCTATGTCATGTACACAGCTAAAATTTGCAGCAGCATACAGCAGTCAGGAAGCATTTCTAAATATTTATGCGTGTATGCTGGGACAAGCAAAAATACACATTATCAAGCCCACAGGTCCCTGCTCTGCAACTGTTTTTCTTTAAAAGAAGTGCTAGAATCAGAGTAGAAATGACCCCTCTTCAGCCAACGTCCTCCTTTGGCCAACTTTGCTTATCTGTGTGCTGGGTTAACAGAACATAGATGGGTACAACCCTGACACAATTGCTGGCAAGTGTTGACCATGCAAAGGAGGATGCTGCATCTGAGAGCAATGACAGAACTCCCAAAACCATGCCCACAGCCCACATTTCCAATCACTGAAGGCACTTTTACTCTTTTTTAGACTTCAGCAGAGGGTTCTTTGAAGTTAATAAGCATCAATTTCAGCCCCAAGAGTCAATCAAAACATCAAAGCCTTATAACCCAGTGCATTGATATAACAACTGAAGAGGTCTTTAAATACAACTGAGCTACTTGTTTTGTCTGTCTTCACTTATCTAATATTTAAAACACCTGGGTACTAAGTGAAAGTGAGGTTCTGTCTGTAAGGAGGCTGACTTAGAAGAGATCTCTCATTTGATAAATTCAGTATTTTGAACTGTCTATAAGGGATTACTGTGGTAACTCTTACTTAAGAATAGATTTTTCAGGCTTCAGAAACTTGATCGTCTAATATGCAGTAACAGTGAACTGAATGAGATTGGTGTATAGGATTATCATCTATGAGGTCAGTTCCAGTTAACTGTGTGTTATGAACTTGAATCATTCCTCTAATCTTTTTCTAAATGTTTCCGTTTGCCCACAGGTAGATATGGCCATGCAGGTATACATGTGTTTCTCCCATACATGCTTTATTTCTCGAGTAGTGAACAAATGTCAAACCTCAGAATCTACGTTGACATGTTTTGATTTGATTGAAACCTTAAATTCTGTATTATTGGAGCCAAGTGATGTGAAAGGTATTGACGCATTTTGTAGTGATCACATAAAACCTTTGATTCTGCCCCCTCGGTTATGAACTGCTGTTAGAGATGAAGAAAGCTGCTCTTCCTACCTAAGTGGAAGCATTTACAGCAGTGTGTGAACTGACCTGCTGAGAGATTCTGATTCACCTAAATTCTCTATTTTAACACTAAAACCTAGTTATTTCAGAGCAGATATTTTCATTTTCTTTATTAGTCCTTCTTATTTCATTAGCTCTGTGCATAGCAAATAGTCTATCTCTCAATGAGAATGAAAACAGAAGACCTAAAGCAGAGTAAGATTGAAAGAATAGGCACAACATTATATTCTAAAATTTTCTTGCTGCTTGTTTCTTTTCTCAATTCCTAAAATAATTTCTCTCTTTACCCCAGGGTTTAAAAGAGAAAATATCTGTCTAATTTACACTAAGCCGTTTTACCACAGTTTTCTTAAGACTTTTCAAAGAAGCACAGGTTTGCTGGGGGCAATATTAATGAGGGGCACATGTATGCAGTTAAAACCTTGATTTAAGCACTTCCCAGAATTTGTCTGGAAATAAAGTGGAGATAGCAAGAAATACAGGGGAGAAGCTAAACCACAAAATACCTTTTTTAAACAGGCATACTGAAAACAGAAGGAGTTTTTTTTTGTGATGTTCATGTTTAATGGAGAAAAGGAAGGTAAGTTAAAGTAAAACAAGCATGCTGAGATTTTTTTCAGTATTTTAATTTTTTCATTTGTTATCACTATTTACTTTTTTTGAACCCTGTGAGTAAAGTGACATAGTTAAGACATTATGGACTAAAGTGGCCTTTGGGTGAATGTGGGGGGTATGGGCAGGGTGGGAGCAACTGGGTACCCCAGAATAATCCTAAGAGACAAATGATAAAGACTACCTGCCTACAGGGCAGTTTCAGGCAATGGGAAAGCAGTCAGGGCCCTTTTCCAACTGATAATCACCATGATGCAAGTAGAGTTAGATAATCTGTAAATGCAAAAATCTGCAATCAAAAAAATTAACATAAGCTCCATGCCAAGTTGTAATTAATGATAATAATAAAAAATAGGCATCAGCTTGGAAATGCGAGGGCTTAACGCTTCAAGAAAAGGTTAGTGGAAGAGAAATATTCAGTTTTAGGGATTTCTGGTTACAACTGTCAGAATTTAGAAATATGAGTGTGAAAGGTGTATAAAGCAGTTCCTGCATATCGGCTCTTATGGCTCTAGAAAACTTGCTTTTGTTTCTTCTATGTTTCTTTCCACTGCTTAAAAAGGCGTCATTGCTAAACTGGTAGAGTCACTCCAGATCTCTGCTGGTTTAACTGGGACCAGAAAATCTCAAGTTTCTAATTACTTACTGGCTATTAACTTCTACAAGCTTGCGTTTCCAGCTCTGTTCTGTGCTTTATTTTCCTCTCCACACTCCCAAACTGAGTCTCTAAGGTCTTCCTGCTGGTGTGCTGTGGTGGGAGGTTGTTTTGAGGCTAGGCTATATGGGAGCTTTATATTCTGAAATCCTGCTTTCTCATTACAAAATATCTTAATCTTTTTCACAGAGTAGCTGGAAAGAAAGTAAAAATGAGCTGGCAACAAGATATACTTTGAACTACTATGGCATGAACACTGAGACTAGTTATGTCTAACGGGAGCCAGAAACTACAGCTCAGTGCACAAGCCAGAGTTTTGAGTGTGTTATGATGGTAAAATAAAAATATCCTTTACCCATTCAGGGAGTAGTCAATGGCCTGGACTGTGAAGACTAAGTGTCCCTCGATTTTAATCCTTGCTATTATGATTGATGATACTATTCTTAGTCATAGAAATGTGTCATCCTATTTTAAACTTAAGTAAGCTGTGTGCCTCCTTTGCAGTTTTCAATTGTGAATTCCAAAGAGCAATCGCTGAAACATGCTTCAATGACTCTACTGTTATTGTTTTATAATATTGAAATAGCAAAAGCTGCAAACAGAAAAGATACATTGGCTAGACATTTTGGTACCTTCCCCTTCATCTTTTAATGAATTTAATACATACCAAATGTATGCTAAGGACACCAGTCCTCATTTTTCAATTAATGTAAAACAGAAACGATTTAAAAAAAAGGATTTAAAGAAAACCCTGAAGCAGAGAGGATTAGATCTCCAAGACAGGACTATGAAGCCGTCTTGTCCAAATTCAATCTTGCAAGCTGATTTTTACATGGGACAGTTTCTTTATTCACCCAGGAAACTAAGAGTATATACTGTTTGTACTGCTCTCTGTCAGAGAAGCAATGAGGTAGCCAGTGTTGCCTGATTAATGCCTAACGTACTGAAATCAGTGGGAATGATCAGGAAACCTCCAATGTATATAATCACCAAGGTTATATAGATTTCTCATAGAAACAGAAACACTTCAGCTTCTAGTGAGAGACCTATAAACACAAAAAATATTTCATTATACCAACCAAGAAACTTTTATTAATAGAAAAAATAGAAAAATAACTTCAGCTGGGATTGAAATTGAAGAACACAACCATGCTGTTTCTAACAATTGTTACTATTACTAGCTTAACTTCAAAACTACTTTTGTACTTTTACCTTCTGCTGCTCTGGGAGCATGTAATTATCATTGCTTTTCAATTGTTCCTGCTTCAGTTGTATGTTTTTTTTTTGCAAATAATATTTCTTTCTCTGTTAGTTTGGTGACTCAGAACATACCAGGTATCAGTTTAGCATCTGCTTTCTTTGACTACCAACTTTTCTTCACAAACTCCACTTCAGCCCTTCTGCTAGGTGATAATTAAATGTCCTGTGGAAGCCCCAATAGGATGTGCTTCACTGTCCAAAATGAGACAGAAGTGTGCGTTTCCATGATCCTTCTAAAATATATTGTTCTAAAATGTGTTTTATCTCAGTCTGTCAATTGATTGCCTTTTGTGGTGAATTTTTTTACCACTTGATCCCTTTTTTTATCTTAATCGGATAAAAGCTTTTAAAGGTAACTCCCAATTCAGTGATGGATAATGGTTAAACTGGTTATTACAAAAAACATTTAATAGATACTGCACATTTCTTTCTCTTTTATGATTTATCTACACAGGGAAGCTTTTGCACAGCAAGGTAGAAAATGAATTTAAAGCAAAGTGACTATTTTGCATTAGCTTCCCACAAGGATACTGGCATCCTGCACACGAATTTCACTTAATCCATTTCCAAAATTGTCTAAGAAAACTTGCATAAATGTAATCATGCTGTGAAATGTTGTCCATATTGAGAATTAAATATGGAATATCTTTCCCAGCTCCTTTCCATAATGACAAGAACTTCTGTAGCTTTCTGGTCCTGTGTGCAGTGATATGAGAGTACCTTGGATCCTATAATGTATTTATTCTCATTACACTCCTAAGAGGAAGGAAAGGACTTTGTATCTTTCCCAAGATTATGCAAGAAGGCTAGAGTAGAGCGCAGAGATGAATTTGGTTTTCCTGAAGTCAAAAATGTTTTTGTCACTGGTAGGTCATCCTTTAACTCCATGAAAAGCCTGTAGCTCCTAATCCTGCCTGCTAAATCATAATTCCGTTTATCCTCCAGACAGATGTGACTCAGCTGCACAACAACACTCGTGGATCTTGTAAACTAAAGTTTTTACTTCCTGACAGTGACTGGCTGCGTGGCTTTATGATATTTGTTCTCATTTGCATTCAGTGAAGGTAGAGAAAAACTCTGTGATGTGTTTTGATCTGGATTCTCAGAGGTCTGATGTACTTGCGTACATAAGTCCCGTGGACTCTGTATAACTTTGAGAATCTTAGTTAACTGAGATTTCTGGTTTTTAGCAATGTACTGAATAGCCTGTTTTAAGTGAATTTCTGCTCCTTGTGCTTTCTCTGCTCTCAGAGGAGTTGCATTTGCATAGAAAGGGGATTATTTAAGAAAGGTACAAAGTCTGATTTCTAAAGAAAAACTCAGCGGTCAAAACCAATATTAGAATTGAGCATTGCCCTTCCAGCTCAATAATGGACTAAGTCAAAACTCCATAGTATTTTACTGAATATTATAATCAGATGGAGTTTTAATTATATGTTGATCCAGCTATTCATTTGCCTTATTCTAAGCAAGCAAGACTCCTTTCATCTTGCTATCCAAGACCTGATGTCTAGAACACAGGAGGCCTGTCTTGCTGTATCTTAGAGGGCTGACAACCCTGCTAGCAAAGATGAGGATAGGGGCTGGATGTCAGTTCACCAACATTGAGCTTCAAAATGCATTTGATCATCAAGATGCATTTTGTTAACTCTGAAGAATTTTCTTTTTTCCTTGTGGCACAAATGCAATGAAAAAGTGAATCTGAAATAATCTCTTATTTGAAACCGAGGTTCCTTTACCTCATTTCTGTTAAGAATTTCCTCCCTGTGCAGATTGTGATTTAGTATTTCCTGGCTTAGGGTCTATAACATACACGGAACGTGGTCAGAAACCTGCCCACTGTAGGCCACTTGTCAAGGGAAGGTGAATGCTGAATACATCAGGAAGGGACTCCCTCACAGTTGTCGATTGTTTGATTTTGGGTTTTGGTTTGGTTTTATTTAGTTCTTTTTTCCACAGTTTTTCAAAGTTGCCATGAGTGTTTGGTTAGCACTATATTCTTGTATATAGAGAACCATCCTGCTTACAAACAAGGTGCTACTGATTACTTTAAATCCCTAGGAAATTTTTCAGCCTGATATGTTACTAATAATAGGAATAACCACTCCTGCCATATATTGCCATTGATGTGTGATTTTGTTTTGTGTATCAGCATTAGTGATATTAGTAATCGCCAAATCCTCAAGTCTCCATCCAATGCCTCAGCTACACAAAACGTGTAGGCAGTTATTGCATGGTCAAAACCTCCTGCTGGCACATGCAACAGGAATCTGTGGGGCCTTTACTGCCTGCGGATGGGAATGCAAATTCCTGCCCAGACAGAGTGTGCCTGGGCTGCCAGGGCACCTCACTTCTTCTCTTTCTGATTGTGAAACACTGCTCAGGGGTAGACCTCACCATGTCATCGCTTGCCATGTTCCTGGTCTCTCTTGGTCTCTGTGCTATTTTATATCCATTACCAGTCCATAGATGCAGTTTTAGGGTTTTTTTTTATTTAATAATTGGCTCACAAACAGTCACAGCAATGTGCAGCTCTTGCCTTTTACAACCAGATAGGTTGCGGGTTTATTTGTGTATTTTGGGTTTTTTTTTAAATACCTGAGGACTCTAACTTCAGGTGATTAAAAATCCTGGATTATTTTTATTTTAACACTGAAAGAAAAGGTTCAATCTGTTTGTGATAATAACACTGACTGACATTGTTTCAAAGCAGATTTAGAGATAAGTTTGGTCCTGACATTTAGTCAGCAGGTGGGTGTTGTTTATTGCCTAGCAATTAGAACTTATATTAACATAATATCTCCTCAACTTCAAAAATTTCTGAGAGCACTCTGTGAACAGATTCCCAAGAGCTCTCCCCTGCTCTCTTCCCTTTGTCTTTTCACTTTTCCACCTCCACACCCATCCACCCACCTGCCTTTAAATGTGCTGTTTCAAATTTAGAGTTCAAGAAACTTTGTTTAAGTCTAAATCGTGAAAGATATTTTCTTCTAGGGCAGAAGCAGCCCACAGCCCCTTTATTTTAAACCAAGTTAAACCAGAGCTTTTTAGTCTTCAGAAACTTCTTTTACTTTTAATATTTCTCTGTGAGCACTCCACTACAGAAAATGATTGTCGAGGAGGACAGGCTTGGTTGCCTGTCTTGAAACAGTCCAGGTGGGATACATATTTTCAGGGCTCCCTTTTCTTCCAGTATTTCCTCTGTTGCTGTTGTCACTTTATTATGGAAGCACATCCACTAGTTTTATGTTGTATCTGTTCTTTATGAGATTGTCATATTCATTTTGACTTCTGTGCTAATGAGTTTTCTGCAAAAGAATGTGAAAATGAGCTGGCTTGAGTTAAAGATGCAATGGAGGCAAACAAATGTGAAAAATTAACTGACTAGAAAGCCTTATCTAAACATAATACTTTTAAAAAATAATTTGTAATTTACTTCAAACTCAAGTCAAAAGACTCTGTTATCAAAAGTCAGACATGTCACAGCCTTTGCTCATGAAGCTGGATTAAGCAAAATGGTACGGATTTCTAGTGAAATGGAACAAAAATAAACATTAGTTTGTGTATTTTCACCTCTATATATTCTCATATGCACAGAGATTGTTAGAGCAAATTTTCATCCTTCCTTTCAAACATTTTTTTAAGATAAACCTCCATCAGTATTGTTATAGCACTTTGTGACACTGTTTTGGGTTTTTTTTCTATTTTTTCCCCAGCCCCTTAGAGTGTACTTTTTTCCACCAAAGACTAAGTGTTCCTCTCTTGTCTGGGAGGAGGTAATTATGAGATATAAGGACCCATCTTTCTTTTCAAGCAATCATAATTAGCACTGGAACAAAACATCTTTGGAGAGCAATCAATGCCTTGCTCTGATTCTGGGGCGAACCCTGAAAGATCAAACGATGATTCCTTCCCTTGCAGCCATCACCATAACCCAGTCACATGTGACTATTTTAACAAATACTATCATCCTAACTCTCCACAGCTGTCACTTTGCTGATGACCATGAGCAAGCTTGTTTACTATTAGATGCAGAATCACTGATCAAACTCTGATTATTAGGAAGAGGCTAATTGGATAGGAATGTGATGAAGAGATCAAATTCTTAGATCAGGTCAAATCCAATAAGACTGTTCTATCATATTAACATCTTCCCACCCCTGGCAACAAAAATAAAGTAGCTTATCCTGAAAGAGGGCAGCTAATTTGATATGAAGGTTGCCAATATAAGCAGTTACAATGCTGCTTTACATTAGGAGAGTGAGAGTAAAGGGGGAGCCAGCATGGTGGTCGCTCCCTGGCCCCGGCCCTCGGGAATGAGGGCATCACAGCTGGGTTCCTCTGCTCACTTATGGGGGAAAGGCTGATCCCTTAAAGGGTTGTGTGTGGTAACAGCTAGGAGTGATGGCTTTTTTTTTTTTTTTTGTGGTGAATGGGAAAATGATCAGCTGAAACATGTGAAGGGATTTTTTTCAGTTTCATCTGGAAATGAGGAAAGTGATTTCTCTGTTCATTAAGTAAAACGTCTCCCTTGAGGTCAGAGTGGTGTCAGCTTACTGTAACCCACACTTTCATACAAAGAGTTGACCACAACCTTTATCCCCCAGATAACAAGTTGGACATGTACCTTTGTCATTTGGGCACACTAAATTCTCAGGAGGGCTTCACATGAATAAGTCATTACCTCTTTAGTAACTATCCAGAATTAATGATCCCCCCACCTTTTTTTTTTTTTGACAAGCACTTCTTTTGCTTTCGGTTGTGACTTGCAACTCCTTAGAGAATGGTGACAATTGAGGAATCATGGAGGCTTTTACTTTCTCCTTTTTGGATATTGCAATAACTTTTCCTGTGAGTGAATATCTGAAAATACATCTATGATTGTTATGAAGGCCAGCATTTTCAGAATAACAGCATAGAGCTGGGAGAGGAAATCCCAATAGAAAGGAAAACCATCATGTTAGATGAAAGTCAGAACCAAAGTGAAGACAAAACCTTCTGGAGTTGAAAAGTAGGATTTAATTACTGTGCATATTGGAGCACTTCTTGCTTTTATTTTTAATTAGCAACACATTAAGGTCTGACGAAACACCTTTGTTTAGATAAACATTTAGTTTATTATGGAATTATATACTTGTATTGTTGGGATAGCAAATAAACATCAGCCTTTAGTCCTTGATTTTTACTTCTATCAATGTAATCTGACGAGCGATATGAATGTCAGACTGAACTGCAACATGCTTTTCTTATGTTTGTATCTCATTTAAGATGATGCCTTTATAATTTGGATTGGAAAAGTAGATAACTGGCTCCAGGAAAAAAATTAAGATCAAATATGAACTTTCCCAAAATTCAAGGTATTTGGATCTTTGGTACTGTGAGAGTTATTTCTGTCACAAAGCGTGACTGTGTCTTTTCTAAAATGACTTGATAGATCATTAACATATCTTTAGTCTTGCTTTACCAGTGTAATTCTTAAAACTTTGGTGCAAGTTTCAATGAGTTTCCACCACTCTGCTCTTTAGGGGTTACACAAGTAGCCATTCTAATAAAGAGGAAAAAGTGGGTAATATAACTGGAGACCTCACCACACTGAAAACAAAATAAGAAGTAGAAAACATCCCAAAATCCCTAAATATTAAGACATTCACTTTGGAGGGGAGGAGAAGATGTTTTATCAGTGTTTTAACATTACCAGTGGTGAAAAGAGAGTAAAATTAAAGTTGCCCTGAGACTCAATGGGTCCAGAGGAGCTACTAACTCTGCCAACCACGATAATTCTCAGATGTACAAAGCTAAAAGTTCAGTGCAACAAAACCTTTGATGTTTTAGTTTTGCTATGGTGAATGCTGTCTGTAGAAACTCTACTTGAGTAGTGGAATGAACCTTGATCTGGGTATATTCTTCCCACAGTTTCAAGCTGTTGTTACCATGTAACCTACATAGCATAAAATCAATATCTGTGTTTTACAGCCAGGTCTTACCAAGGAGGAAGATGGGGAAAACGGATGATTAAAAACTTTATTAAATCTTGGCATATAAAATTTGCTTTTAAGTAATGGTTTCAAAAGCATCCAGCAAAAAAAAAGAGAGGAGAAGCAAAATATTGAGAATAACCACTTTCATGACTGATACAGAACAGCTTGGTGTCAAATGTATTCTCTCACTTCTAAATATGTTTGTTTTACGAATTCAGACCTAGGTCAGAATCTCATTATATATTCTTTATCTTTGTGTTATAAAATCTAGCCTTACATGGAATCATGAAGTTTTAAAATTATTATTTTTAACATTTAGATTTGGTTAAAATGTACTACTGATCTATGTCAGGAAACAAATTAACATATCTTAAAATGAATTTGCATAACCTGAAAAAAAGATTTGCACAGGCTAATATAAATTTACATTCCTAATAAAGTATTAACATATCCAAAAATGGATTTTTAAATAGTACCTCTATATCTTAAATCTTTCCTGTAGATTCCTAATAAACAGCTTTGATTTGCATGTCCTGACTTTGCTTTGTAACACAGAACTAATAATTGACTGGTTTATAAATGAGCATTTTAATCCCCTGCTGCTGCTACCTTTGTTTGTACCGATGTGAATTAACAGTGCAAAAAGGCAACAATTTGCTTTCCCTTTTGCTAGTAGTAGGATTGAACCTAAAACCAGAGTTTATAGTGGGAGGATGATTCAGGGTCACTAGACTCAGCTATAAACTTGGGTGTAAAGCTCAGACCAACCTTTACACATTCAAAGTCTCGCCCTCAAATACAGAGCACTTCTCTCTCACACTTATCAGGTGCAATCAGAGTGGAGATTTTGGGCTGCCCCTTAGGTGACTCTTCTAGGTTTCATTCCCTGTGAGAGTACAAGAGGGAAGTAACTCTGTCTACATAGTATTTTTTTTTTTTTGCTGAAGCCTGGAGAAATTTACAGAGAGTGGCAGAAGTCTTGACTCCTGAAAGCCAGCAGCTCACCACAGATGATATTTGAATATCACTCCTTTGAGTCTGTAGCCACAAATGCATAAAGGCTCTGATTTAACAAGCTACTTAATCTTTAGGAATCCTACTGAAATCAACCGAATGATGCATGTTTTTAAAGTTACCAGCATAAAATCTTGATGTAATGGTGGCAAGAGCAATTTTCACTGAAATCTACAATCAAGTTGCTTTTTTTGCTGCATCTGAAGCACTGCCTTTTTAATGTAAAAGCAGGAGTGAGACAGAGAAATAATGTGTTGCCTTCAGCTGTTACAGTTTGCTAGAAGGGATGGTACAAGCTGGCAGTGAAATAAGGTGAGGCAAGGGCGGATACAACCCTTGCTCTCACTGATTGTTGACCCCAAATCCTTCCCATGTGTTTTAATGGCCCTGATCGGTTCAGCTCTGTGCTACCACCTGAAATGTTGCGAAGAGACTCAGAGCACTAAGCCAAACCCTGTGACTGGGTACATAAAGCTGTCTCTGTGGATGAAGGTGTGTTGGGAGGTTCTTAAAATAAAGTTATGACTTCAGAAGTAGGAAAGCAGGAACAAGCATATGGTTTAATTTGTTTCGCCAATTCCATCCATCACCCTCTCAAGATTGTGCTAAAGTGAGCGAATAGCACGGACCTCAGATCTCTGATGGAATATTAGGCAGCTCAGAGCAGGAGTTTGAAATATCTGGTATGCCAAGTGGACTACTAGCGTTTGTCTTTACAGCTGTCTAACTGTGCCAGTCTGACTGTAGCCGTCGCAGACGGATCCTTTTTAGCGTTGTGCGTGCATGGATGAGACATGTGAGAAAATAAAAATTCCAAACCATGTCTTCAATGGCTACAAGCCCAGGGACCAATACCACATGCACCAAGTGAGAGCCCAATGCTTTGTTTTATATGTTGGTCTGTGATTCTCTTCAGCAAAGTGGCCCCATGGTAGGAGCTTTCTCAGCCTGCTTATTTTTTCTGTCTTCTTTATCTCCTTTGCTTTGCTCCTAAAACCGGTCAGTCAAACCGCCAGCTCAAATCTGATTACTATACTACTACTCTTGCTAAAGATAGTCAAAGCAGAAAAATACAACTTGATTTATTTTATGTTTCTAGATGAGTTTTTTCTTCATGTAGTTAAGAAAACTTCCCTTCTGACTGGTAAACAATGTGGAAGAAATGTGTGTAAATATTATGCGGACACCACTGGGACAGAGTTAATGCAGAATCTACATGGCGTTATTTATAGTAGTTATGATTTTGGAGCATAATATCAGGTCTTTCTGAAGACCTTTGTTTGTCTTTGTTACATAATACTACTGCCCTCTCCATATGGCAGGTTTTGCCTGTGGTTAAGAGCTAATAAAGCACCCTTTGGAGATGAGTCCACAAGGAAAATCATAGTAGGTACTGAGATGATAAATTTTTAGAAGGTGATTACCTCTAGTTATTCCTGACATGCCCTCGCTTTTAAAACTCCAGGAACAAAAACTAAGGACTGCATTTGAAAGGGATTTAGCCTCCAGCTCTGAAAATAAGGGCCTGCCACTTCAAAATGCCAATCAGACAGATGGGTTGCACTGGTACCTTATCCCCGGGGGCCAGACATTTTTAAAAACCCCAAGAGTTCTCCCATAGCTGGTGTCATTAATGGTGCCTTATACTCCAGCAATTCTCTTGCATTCATGTTGTCACAAACATGGAAAAAAAGCAAACTGAAGGGACATTCTGTTTCTAACACTCCACAGGGAAATATGCATTTGACCTAGTTGTGTATATACTTCATGCACACTGCCCGTTCCAGAACACAGGCAGCCAAGTAATAATTGTATTAACTATTGAAAGATGCAATGCTAGTGAAAATCATACCTTAACAAGGCCTGAACAATGATACCAGCCTCTTTGCAGCCTTGGGAGAAACAGGTACAAGACATGAAAATAAATTTATCTTTCACTAAAATACATAATCATAACACAAACTGTATTGAATCATTAATCAAAACTGTTATATCAGATTTTTATTGGACGGGACCATTTTATATGTGCTGTACTTAAATATGTGTCCCTTAGGAATGTCAATTTTATTTCTGCAATTGGAAGAGCCAAATAAATAAAACTAAATTCCCTCTGTTTACTTTGCTGTGGGAATCAAGCTGAACTTTATGTTCCATAAACAGAAGGAAAGCAAACTGGTGAATGAGAATGACAAATGCTTAGATAAACACATTTTAATCAAAGTCAAATCCAGATCATAAGTTAAAGAAGATGTAGAAAAGATGTTCGTGCAACTATGTGAAATGTTTTCTCCTACTATATGAAACAAAAGGTCCTACCTCTTTCCTCACTTGTAGGTAGATGCACTAATTCTTCTAATTGCATCTGGATCTTAAAACATCTCTCTTGTAATTTCTCCATAGTAGTATCTGCACATTCTAGACTTGCTTATTGTTTTTTCACCTCTAGTCTTAAAACACTGTAGAACCACTATACTGTAGGTCCCAAACTGAACCACACTCTGTGCAGTTGATGCCCTGTTACACGGAGTGGTGGAATTAGGGGTATAAACACAACCCTCTAGCTCAGGTAGATTGGGTGTTTCCTTGAGTAAGGGGTATAATGAGGTGTCAGAGAACGGCTTGAGCTCTAACTTCATGTCACCTGCTCCAGGAGACACCATATAATTGGAAAAAAAACAATGATTATCATGATTCAGCTCTTCTTCCTATTACTCCTCTTAACTTTCCCTAATACTGGGCTCTTCTTTGGTCTTGGCAGTGTTGTGATTCTCGTGTGTTGTCATTCACACAGCAAAAGCCAAGTCCTAATGATAGCTGCCTTGCTGACAACTGTCAATAAAATCTCTCCCCCACCTTTGCCTGTCCCATAGACAGTACTACACACAGCCTGTCATTTTGGCTAGGTATGATAAAAGCTGCCAGCAGGTGTGAATATATATAAATATAACACAGCACAGAATCTATCTGAGATACTCTACTAGCTTTAAATTCTGAACTGTCACTTTACTTCTCTAGCAGACAATATAATTATTCTAGAAGAATTAGGAAGCATAGAGACCCTTTACACAATGGCTGGCTATGTTAAAAAATAATAAGAATTTTCAGAATGTATGAAACATGAGAAAGCTTTATACACAGAAACTGCAATTGAATATATTAAAATCTGAGACAGGCAGAGAATGAATTAATTAATTTCAAATGATGGTATACAGTTTAGTCAAGTTCTATAATTTAATTTTAGTGAGGACTGTACTTTCTGACTATCTGTATACGGCAGATTCAGAAATCGATTTTCTTTCTTGTAAATGAAGTGTTCACATAAAAAAATATCCCAAATACAACATTTTGGTAATTACAGTGAAAATAAGTCGACTATAAAGCAGTGGTGACAGGCAATAACGACTTTATGTGAATGAAAATATTCTCACAAAGTTTTAAAGCATCTGAAGATGAAAATAAATTCTTACAGTTCCTCTGTGAAGATCATGTAGTTTATGCATGAAAATTGGAGGTACATGGAGATGTGCTTTCTTGTGAGACAAGGATTGTAGTTAATTTTTTTGGTAGAATTGTCTGTGATGTTTACGGGAACAAAGTGGAAGACAAAAATATTCTTGATTTTGTGGCTGAGCCGCAAAGTTTATAGCTTTAACAACTTGTATGGAAGACCCAAGAAAAGGTAATCAAACTGCAGGTACCTGTCTGAGCAGGTGTGAGCCAAAGCAGAGAGGTAATATAAAAGAGTCTGTTCACCTTTTCTGGTAACACCATACTAAGAATTAGAACCTGCTCTGTTTTCTAGGTGTTGTCCTGTTAGAAACACCATGCTGAGTGCATTAGAAAGTCAGTTTAAGGCAAAACAAGCTCTTGGCTTTCTGGAGTTCAACGAGCAGTTTTTAATGTAGTTCGAGGTCCAAGAGGGGTCTGCAGACATAAAGACTGTCAGAAAACGCGACCAGAAAGGTATAGGTGGATGATGCACCGGGAATAACATTTTGTAGCATGCTAAAAAATTTTCAGGACACTTTTCTTGCATCCTTCAGAACAGTCAGGAAGTAAACAACATGGTAAAAAGTCAGGCAAATGAGAGAAACAGAAAGAAATATTGACTAAAAATCATTATTTTAATAAGTTCTCCTTACTTCTCAAACCTTACTTCATGACAACTCCTATCAATTGTGTATCAGGGTAAGAGCCATGAGTATTATTTCTTTCAGCTACTGTACTGGGCAGATTGGGATGCCTCTGCTGTGATGCTGTGGTCTCACTTTCTCAGCCTTTGCCACTGTTACAGAATCATCTCCCACATGATGTAAGCACCTACAGGAGGTTAATGGACCACAGTCTGACAGCACATGTCTTTAGTAATGGTTGTTCATCATAACCACACAGCAAGCTAAGGAACCTGGAATATTGTCTTGCTTCCTCCTCTGCAAGAATGAAATAACACAGAGGGGACTGAAAATTTTTGTTCTGCTTTTTCACTCTGGTTTGCAGTATTCCACTCCAGCTGTAGTACAGATCATTGTGATTGAATCAGTCAGCAGTAGCTCAAAGCCACCGCTGGTTATCTTTCTGCCCTGATAAGCAAAGATCTTCAAGAATACAGGCTTTGGAAAAAAATTTGCCTTAGGTCAGTTACTTTGCTAGCAAGGACATTGCAGTATTTTCAACAATATGCTTTACTTTGAGAGGTCAGTGACTTTTATTGGGGTACTTTTGTTCCAAATATAACATTTATCTAAATGTTTAGAAAAATCCAAGTCTGGAGTGGTCTTCACATAGCATTTGAAGTAACAATTTTCTTAGCGTCTGCTAAATGCCTTGTAATTTGCATGAAAGAAATAGTATCAAAG
The DNA here is from genome assembly GCA_033558185.1 of Dromococcyx pavoninus. Classification (NCBI taxonomy): domain Eukaryota; kingdom Metazoa; phylum Chordata; class Aves; order Cuculiformes; family Neomorphidae; genus Dromococcyx; species Dromococcyx pavoninus. The sequence continues at coordinate 836,215 of JAUMJL010000665.1, read as the reverse complement.
TCAAGCAATTTTAGTTTTCAGAGAAATAGGAACTACAAAAGATTATTTTAAAATACACTTAGAGATGTCTGGTTTGAGGTGGATTCTTTTAGAAGTCTGTCCATCTAGATTACTGGTTAATAACTGTCAGGAGAGTAAGTGCACAATGCTGAGCTGTTTGTGGTTTCTCCTGTGAACTGCATGGCCTCGATTACGTGTCTAGAGCCATTCTGCACAAGTCGGTACTCCTTTACCAAAGAAGGCAAGTGTTGGGGAAACGCTGCTGCTGGAATTAAAATAGATCTCAATCAGAATCAAAATAAAGCATTCAAAATCACCTGAAAGAAGTATTCCTTTATCAGCTTCTTTAAAATGTTGCTTGAACAGAGTGCAGTTCCTCTCTCTGTGTGACTCAAGTGCAAGTGTTCTGCTACACCATAAACCGCACAGAGTTGTTTTCTTTGAAAACCTGATATTTACATATCCCAACCATAGTCCAGCTCACTGAATAATTAATAGCAGTGAACTTTTTTCAATGACTTTTTTTGCTTCATTTCATGGAAAAAATTAGGTTTCTTACCAACTGTATTTACTGCTTGAAATTACTGGATAATTTTAGCAAGAGCTCTTGCTAAAGAGCTCACATTTTCTGTTTGTTGAGTGAGTATTCACTGTGCATATTTAGAATTCAAAATTGACGCAGTTTTGCCTGCAGATGTAGAATTTCGTTGCAGACAGGACATTTCACATCTATGCAGCTTTGGTTTTTGATTTTAAAATACTAGGCAGTGCTCTCCCTTCACTCTCCAGTTTTAGCACAAATGCCAGGTAGATGTGGGGCTCTCATTACACTGAAATTTCAGGAGTAATCTCCAAAATCATGGTTCTATTCTGCACACACGGATGAGGTTCTTTTCATATTATGTGTCATAATCATCAAATTATTGTTTAGACAGATACACAGCATTACAAGCATAACTCTGATCATACTTTTACCCAACAACTTTCATTTATAACCAGGCTTATAAAGGCCTGTTATAAAAGGCAGCAACAACATAAGAAATAGAGATCTGTGTAATTCAGCAGCCTCAAAGGTGTTTTTTCTTACAGTATAGAAGAAATGACACGAGATCTTTCTGAAATCTGCTTCTCTACAGTTTGTTATTCATATTTATCCAGAGGCACATGCACCTCCCAAGAAAATTTTTGTAACATACCGGGTATGAAATCCCATTACAGAACTAGGGTGAGGTTTTCAAATGCAACCAGTGAACTAGTGCTGCCCTCACAATTGAATCACAATGAAGAGACATGCTGCAAAAGATTTGCTGAAACTCCAGTCTCCACACTTGATGAAATCATTTTTCTGAGGAAGAAAATGAGGTCCCAAGAGGCACTGATTGTGGGTTTAGATCTTGGCCATAGTCAGCGAGGCAGTGATTTCGAAAGGATCTTTGTGTGAAGGGGGTGCCATGAGCAGGGGGTCAGTGTGTGAATGTGGTTTTGATGATTATCAGCCCTTGGCAGTGAGATGGTTAATGTTACTGTTCTGAACTCACTGTCATCACCCTCTGTGCTTATGGTGGTTTTCCTTGAAATTCTATGGTTTGTGGACACCAATTTTTTTTTATCAGTGGAGACATTGCCTCCTTTTTGCAGTTTCATATACATGGATAGATAAGTGGTTTTTCCGTGCCACAGTAGAGGTCATTTGTGGAGTATTAGAAATGTTTAGCAAGAAACAATTCTACAATGCTGGAAAGTCCTGTATGGCAAAGTTTTTTATACTATATTAGTATACAGTGTACAGTATTCCTTAGTACCTGACTTTTTTAGTCTGTCAAGTTTCAGTAATGGGATTTCAGCAAACAAAAAAGACAGCACAGTGCATATATGTTATTTTCTCCAAATTTTATGTCTTCTTGACAAAATAATATCTAGCCACAACATTTTGATCTAGTTAAGTGCTCTTCTGTCTAGGGATATTTGCAGCAACGCTTTACAACAAGGACACATTTATTGGTGCTTTGCTTTTTTCTTAACTAGAAAATTCTTCCTAGAAAAATGCTCTAAAACACTTGAAAAAACTTGGTGTTTCACTTGGACAATCAAATGTGAACCTATGTGTTTAAATTGGCGAGAAAGGAAATTATTTTTCCCCTTCTTTGCCCTTTTTGGAAGAAGGAGTTAGTGGTGATCCCAGCGGCTGTGCCCAGCTCGGTGGGCAGCTGAAAGCAAGGGATGTGAGGTCCATAGTCTCTTCCTTGCACTGTTACTGCTGAGCAGCAGAACGTTGAGCTAATTTGGAGGGTTCCTGCACAGCCCAAACTGCCCCAGGTGAGGCTGTGGGAACTCTGTGGAAAGGACTCTCTTTTTATCTCTGGTTGAGATCCTGCAGCTGATGCAAAATGCTTGTGATCAAGTATCACACCCATTTCTGGGACCAGACCCAGAGCAGTCCCAGGTACAAAGTTGCCTCCCTGGATCTTAGAAGCGGCCAGAGGCGAAAGGTCTGACTGTCTTTTTGCAACTACTGGTTGCAGTATTGGAAAGTATTAGGCTTTCCACTCATATGCTTCAGCTTTTTGAGGGTTTCAGGTAGGACAACTTGTGAGCAAGCTGCATCCTTGACGTAGTGGTAAAATCTGATGCTTGAATGGCTGAGATAGAGAATATAAATCACATTTAAAAAATATGATTTAAAACTTGTGCCTTGCTGTGTGCAAGAAAATTTTCTTGAACAAATAAGAGAGCTGCACAGAAGTACAGTCATTTAATTAAATAGAGTTAAGAATTGAAAACCAATTAATTTCTGGAGAAAAGGAACTGTAAAGTATTTTTCATTAATTGCGATGTCATTAACTTACTGTGCTACTGCAGCAGTTGAATGTAGAATTTAAGTAAATTTAAGTGCATTGTGTCAGATTCAAGGCTTTTTCAAATGGGTTAGGAAAGAATGAAGTGTTATACTGAGATGACAAGTATAAGGGTTAAATTTTTTTTAAGTGCACAATTTGCATGCCAAATAGATGGATGTTCACAGAATCAATTCATTTCTGAGACCTTTTATCAAAGATTTAGGGGGAACCATAAAGAGTGATTCTCTTAAAAATGTTTGCTGCTTTCTGATGAAAACTGACACCATTTGGGGATGTAGATGAAAGCACACTGAATCTTTCTTTTTTACTCCTCCTCCTTAATCATACCCTTGGATTCAGAAATTAGGCACAGCAGGAAGAAAGATTGAGTACAGCACATCTCTGCACTAATAAACCAAGCTGTCTACGTCTTGAAATAAGTAGATATTTCTCATAGAGGAAGTCACTTATCTGTGGGTGAACGGGATGAGAAGGCAGATTAGGTTAATTTTCACACAAAATAGAGGAATAAAGATTTGGAATCATGCCCATGAAGGCTGGAATAACTTTAGCCTGGGATAAAAACAGCTCTAAGCAATTTGACTCTGATGCATAAGGAAAGATCACGATAGCAGATTTTCATTAGGGTTAACTGAAAGAATGAGAAAATGGAGCCAAAATTTCATTTGCTCTTTCCCGCTTTCCAGACGATGGACAGAAAAATCACGAGGATGTGAGTGAAGCAGGGAAACTGATGGAGCTGTGAGCAGACAATCCTGTATGCCAAAGTGTGCTCATCTCCTAAGATCAGAGCTGAGATGTATAACCCTGAGAAGGTCCCACAGCAGAAGACATCAACATTTCAGCTCTGAGTTAAGTGTAATCATGTCCTGCACAGCAGAAAGTATTCCTTGGTGGACAGAAGTGGTGGTTTTCATCTTAAAAATATTTTTGTCTCATTCTCACATGAGCACACCATCAGCTTTCTGGAAAATCTTTCCCTTGGCAAAATGGGAAGAGTGTGATTTTTTTCCAGCTACTTTTGCAGGAGAACTCTACACCCTAATTCAGCCTTACATCTGTCACATGTTCTATGGCCCTGTGTGCTGCCTCGTACAAAGCCCTAATTGCCTGTCTGACTGTCTATATTGGCTTGATCTTTTGTCCTTCAATGTGTCATTTGACCCTTCTACTGGAGCCTGTCCCTCCACCCAGTATGGAGAAAACATTCCAGGAAGATTGTTTTCTCAGTTTATTATCACTATAATTAATATTTGAGGATGAGGACATTCTCTCTGATTGTCTGGAAACACACGATGTTTTGTCACGATAGGATTGAAAGAAGATTTCTTTTTTTATTTATTTAACAAAATGAAGACATTTTAATCAAGTAGATCCTATAAATTTGGTAGTATTTCACGTTAATGTAGCTGACGTTTCTCACTCATTTCTAGGAATCTATTAGCTCTTATTTTTCTTCTGACTGGATCAGATGATCCAGTAATATCCACTGCTGTGAACTACGTGGCCTCAGAAGTTTTACGAGTCGTACCAAAGTACGAAAGTTAAGATAAATTAATCCAGGGCAAATCTTGTAATGAAACCACTTGACTCCAATTAAAATTTGCTGCTAACACCATTTGGAGTTGTGGTTAACATTTGAAATTCCCATATCATTTAAAATGACATTGTGAAGCGGTATGGTTGCTTTAAGACATAATTTTTAAAAATAAGGGTGTCCATGACATTTGCTACAAAACCATAAATCCCTGGAGAGCTGAGTTGTTTCTCCCTATTAAATTAAAAGACATTAATCTTTTCACATGCAGTATCCCACATACAAAATCTTGCTCTGTACAGCTAGAAAAATATCTCAGTCTCAGGCTTGTCAGGACATAAAAAATTGGAAAAAAATAAACAAACAGTACTGTCTGCCAGGAAGAAAAGACATGGGATGCATTCCTAGTTCAGCCAATAAATCCTTCTCTACAAGGGTATGATACACATCTAAAACTAGGGCAATAGCCTTCCAGTGACAGTCATGTCATATGCCTTGCATGACCAGAACTGTTCCTTGGGTATGGAGGCTGCTGAGCATCATGCTGTGTCTTTGTGGCAATACCTATAAATAGGACACCCACTCTGTTGTTTTCAAGATGCAGACTTGGAAAACTTTCTTGTGTCTCCTGTTACAGGACCTGGCATAAAAATGGATTGTATAGAAAGATACAGATCAAATTGGTGCAAGTCTGATGGTGCAGGCAGATATCCCTGATAAATTTTCTTCCTTATTCAGCTTTCCTTTCCATCAGGTTTGTGGTACTTTGTAGTCATACTTCTCTGCAAATTATTGTCTTGTTCAGAGCACATTATAGCTGTTGGGAGTCTAAAGCAAAATACCAATGGATATAGCTCTGTGCTCCATCAAGTTTTGCCTCTTCTTTCTCATCTTTGGTACCAATTTTGATTTTATTTGCTCTTTACGCGTCTATGAGAACATCAAAACAAAGGAAAGGGTTTAGAGTGTGTTTGTTGGTAAATGAATACACGTTAAATGTATGTTGATGTTTTCTGCATGATACTGCCTGTCTCTTGTTGATCTACTATCCAGCCTGAAATTTAGTGCAGTTGTAATGACTGCATTGTAGCCTGGGGCACCGTACTGAGGAAAAAACAAACTGCAATGCTGAATCAAGTCAATTCCTTCACATTTGAGAGCAGATCTATGGGCCTTTGTTATCATTAAATGAACTTCAGGGAGCTGGTGAAGATATGCAGAGACAAGCTTTGTGGTGTTCCTTGTATTTCACGTGAAAACAGGATCCATCTCACCCTAGCTGTGTACAGAGTGAGGGACTGTAATGTGCATCCATTTCTGCTAATATTCAGCATAAAATGGAGACATTTTTAAGTTTAAGCATCTCCATGTAGGTTATACATGTAAGCAGGGTGTCTATTTTAGTCAGAATTCCTATTTTAGTCTAGGAATGGAAATCTGCCAATACAACCCATGAAAGCAGAGATCTGGGAGCTCTTCTTGCCTGAAAGAACATGGAGACACCCCCATCTCCAAGGGATGATGTGAATCTTCCCTTTCCTTTTTGTCTGTGGGGAAAGCTGACAGCAATTGTCTTCTGAAATGGCTAAAAACATTAAACTGAATACAATGTGTGATAAGTTAATGTGTGCTAATCAAGATTAGTGCTCTGAAATCGCGGAGATTCATCTTTTCAAGAGGAGGATAAATCAGAGGGAAATCAAGCTGCATATGTCTGATAGCTGTACAAGATTGCTCTAGATGATTTAATGGGTCATTTTTATTATTTATGCTCTATGCATTCCAATTCAGTAAGAAAAAGTTTTATCAGAGTGAAATTAAATGAGAGAATATTGTGTTGACTAATGCATGAAACTGGATCTCAATTCTGTTGAATTCACCAACTGTATGAAACACTCAGAATCAGGGCATATTGGGTCCTGAGAGTACCATTCAGTGGGAGGGCACATAAGTTGTGCAATGCAATAAGTGATAGGTCTGCTCAGAGGTTTCAGCAACAAAAGAAATATAAAAGTAGATGATGATGGGGTCAGAGAGAGAATTACAGGAATATAGTGTTGTAGGGAAAGAAAAAGCAGGTAAAAGCTGTATAATTTAAGACATGAGATTTTTTTTTCATAGTATTTATCTCTCACTGCAGGAGTTCACTTTATACTTATTTCATATGTATGGAATAGGAAAAGGGAAAAATCTTTTGGTATTTAAAGAGCTTGTACAAGACCACTTTTATTGCTGAGACCTAATATCTCAGTTCAGCTGTTTGTCAATGTAAATAATTCTATATGTTCATTTTAGAGAAACTGACAGTGGAACGCTACCTCTATGTAATCAAATACATTCAGTAACACAGCATTGGTAATCTGTCCTATGCCTATCACATCTGGTTTGGTATTATTCTGAAAGGTATTTCAGCAGAAAATATTGATTTATCCATATTTGTAATTATATTTATTAAAAGAATGGATCAGTTTTGACAGAGTAGATCACTTTTAATTTCTATAAAACTTTGGATTAAGTCTTCTAAGTTTTTCTTAAGTGAGGAAATCAGTTTTTCAATTTTTAAACCAACTTTTATTTCAAAATGTAAGTTATTTATAAGAAAATGAAATGTTGACCTGAATCTATTATTTTTTTTAATTCAAATTTTCAATTTACAAAAGCTTTTTTACAATTGCAGTTTCTCTGCTTCAAAAATTCTATGAAGTATGAGAGAAGCAGTTCTGAATGTATGAAACCTCATGCTTTAAAGAGATGAGACACCTATCCGGACTCCTCAGATGAGACAAGCTTAGAATAGATGAGTTGTTTTTCACCAGGATAGGTAATATTTTGGCGTATCTTTTTACTTTTCATTGTTTCTAAGCTGTTGGGACACTTCAGATTCTCATCTTCAGGAAGCTGAAGTGGTTTTGTTGTTTGCTTTTTTGTTTTTTTTTTTAAACAGTTACTGAGCCTTTCTAATGGTCTTTTGGTTTCTGGAACTTTAATCGAGAGGAAAACCCCCAAATATCATGAAGCCCATTGTAGAAATGCAGACAGAAGCCTCACTGTCTTCATCTGCCCTTTTGTTGAGACAGCTAAATGTTTCCACGGAGAAAATGATGTGACATACTGTGATTTTTCCAGGTATTTTTCATTTCCAGTGGGTCACCCACATACCATGATGACGCAGGGGAGAGCATCTGACACTGTCACCCAGATAGCCTGGCTGTGTGGACAGGTATCGGAACGGAGCAGCTGCTGGAGCTGGCATGAATTGCAGAGCTGCTTTATTTCCCTTCACAGACTCTTGCTTGACCCATTTAACATGATGTAGCTTGGCTTCCTGTTCCTAGCTCTCTCCAAACAGCTGAAGTTTCATGATAAAACAACACCTCCCCCCCCACTAGGCTATAAATTGGACTTCCCTGACAAAAGATACACCAGTGCTATCATTCAGACACCAGTCCTTACTGACTTTTTAGCGGACTTCAACCATTGTCACTTTGGCAGAAACGTGGTGCTGTGTGTTATTGTAGGCACTATTTATGTGGGTTCTGCTAGTTCAAAAGCAACCAGTGGAAAGAGATTGCCAGGGACCCTTTCTTGTGGATGCTTCTGTATAAAGATACAGCTCATGTTGAACGTGATGCTTAATCAAAGATTTCTGCATCTAGTTGATATCTCATTGAATTTGGCACTTTTCATGAGACTCATCTAATGGTTAAGTAAGCACAACACTTCCCATTCACTCTGCTATTACAGATCATTTTGTCAACACGGGTAGAACCAGCAGCTTTCATATTTAATATCAGCCACTGGAGAATTTTGATTACTCAGGTTGGATGTAGTTGAAAAGCAAATCCAGGTAAAGATTCTGTGACTCGGTAAAGCTGTCCCAAAGTTCTCACTCTTCCAGTGCATTTTTGCCCAGATGCGTTGATTTCCTGGTCTGTGACAATCACATACATTTATATCACAGCTATAGGTCGGACATCAAGACGAAATCTTTGCCTGACTTCCGGACATGTATCAGTGAATACAGAAGCCTACATTTATACCTATTAAAAAAAATAAACATACTTCAGACAAGAAATACAGACCAAGCTGAAAAAAGCACAAATAAAATACAAACTAAACAGTGATTCCAGACTTTATGTTATTTGATTGTAGTATTACGCTGAAAATCCAATTAAAGTAATGGGGAAAACAACTTTCTCATTATTTTTCAGACCTTTCAGTTGTACAGCAAGAGTGCTGTTAACAAGTAAACCAATGGATGTTGCTATAATAGATGCACTCATTTCAAAGCTCACTTTTGTGGGCATAAAAAGAGAAGAGAAATAATATTGATAAAGGATACAGATACACACACTTATGGAGTTTTTCCTTGGCAGATCTTCATGCGCTCAAAAGATTAGGCTCTTCATCACTACCCTTGTTTTCTGTGGGTAAGGGCATAAAAGACATTTCTCTGCTGTAATCACTGTGCATGGCTAAGCTTGCCTCATATGAACCTATCCTGAGGGTAAATACTGTAAATCATTAGCTCACACATGTCTCTGCAACTGGACTGTTACCAGCAGCTGAGACATACACAGCTGAAGATGATTCTGTATTTAGATAATTCTATGCTATGTTGCAACCAAAGAAGTGAAGTAGTGATGGCATATAAAAAGCCATGATCTGGAGCAAGAGATGCTCAGCATCAGCTAAATCTTGGTTCTCAAGAACCCACAGAAGTAGACAGCAAAATTTGTGGGCACTGGTGAAAATTTGGTCCAAGGTTTCTTGGCCACAGTCACAAAGTAAGTCCATGACAGCTCAGAATAGGCAGAAGATAATTCTGTTCCCTGACAGCTTTTGATTCTAAAATGTGCTGTATTTCCAGGCAGAATCATTACTTTCCCAGAAATATGGAGTCTCATCAAAGCACACTCAGATGGTTTTAGGTCATCTATTTTATCCATTTGTTTCCCTGGAAATAACCTCATAAAATTTCTTGTTGGAAACATTGTTGATGCTTGTACACGCCCACTAAAGATATCTTTGGTGAAAGAGCAAGTGCATTTTCCTTCCAAAACTCACATGAAGTATTCCCACCATGAATTTTATGTCTCAAGCTTGAAGAAACAGTAGGTTGACCTTTCTTTAACCTATCCCTTGAGCTACACTACTGCTTAAGTACTGATACTATATCCCTAGCAATGCCTATTTGATCAGAATATGTTTGGACAAAATGTGGGACCTGAACTAACTTCAGCCTTCACACAGTCACTGAGTATAGGAATATTCCTGTATAGGAATAGAATATGATATAATAGTTATCGTGTCAGTAACATTGCAATGATACAATATTATTGTATTCTTCCCAGAAAAGGTTGGGAAGAGAGAAATTGCCATTTCTGGAATGTAGCCATTACGGTCTTCTCTGGTAGCACTTGGGTCCCTGGTTTACCTGGCTCATTTCTCTCTCCTCATACAGCAGAAAGCTTGTCCCAAGTTGCTACTTACCTCTGCAAGGAGAGGGAGTGGAAGGAGCTACTTGGAACTAGCAGGTTTTTTTGAGATCCCATAACACATAACATCAAGCGTATCTCCACCGTCACTGGGATGGCTCATCCTTATCATCAAAGACCGTCTCACTCTGGTCTGTTATTTCAAACAAAGGCATAAATAACTGCATCCACCACTGCTCTAGAGTGCACAGTCCAGTCAGTATGAGTATATGTTACGACAGGGTAATGACCCCAGAGTGTCCATTGTTACAGGGAAGATACTGAAGACAGTAACAGCAAACCAAAGAACACATCCATAATTTTAGACTTACAGCTTCCAGCAGCAGCCTGAAGGTCTTATTGCAAGAGGGTTTTATAGATACATGTTAACAGCAACTCTATTTCCTGTATACTTTGATCTTTTTCTTTCTCTTTGGGTGTAACATTCCAGTTTCATAGGGAACGTTACCTTCTTTTTGGAGTACAAGACATTATGGGGCTTCTCCTACAGCTACACCTTTTACTGGATCCTAGGGGCAGGTGCTTTGATTTACCATCATATTATATAAATTTTGTGGTTTCAGGGACCAAGTTTTTCCAATACTAGAACAAGTGGCTTTTTATTTAGCTATTTTTCATGTAACTGTTGCCACGATATAATGGGACTAAATTTGGTTTCCTTCTAAATGAAATTCACTGTCATCTAGCAAGACTGCAAAATTAACTAGATGCAGCAGTTCTGTGCTCCATAGCAGGAAGCCAAAAGCAAAGATATTTTAGATTAACAAATGAGGTAGAAATGACTTTTCCCCCACGGACTTATTTCCCATGGGAAAATGAGTTTCCTCAGAAAAAAAAGGCCCTAAAAATAGATTGTGTCACAGAGTTCTGAGCCAGCCTGCATCTTCCTCATCCGTCATGGAAAAGCACAACATGTACACATGCTGTAGTCTCCAGAAAGACTTGGGCAACTCAGAAGCATTCTAATGGTTTAACAGCAGCAGCAGCAGCAGCACAGAAGAGTGGGCAAATAGCGATGTGAAGGTAATGCAGGTGTGCCATTTACTGGTGTGTTAATTAGGCTGAGCAATTATAAAGGATAGAGAAATTCAGCTGGTGGAAAAAGAATTTTCCTGCTAGCAAAAGGACAGTGTAAACACTTTGCTCAGGCCTTGTAAAAGTGATTCCTTTCCTGCTGTCCCGGTGAGTGTTGGAGATGCATCAGAATGTTCAGCCTCACAAAGAGATGAGCACTTCTGCCAAGCCACTTGGGATCCAAGGATACCCAGTAAAGTATTTCATACCTACTGAGCTGCAGCCTGAGTGGGGAGGAAAAGTACCAGAGACACTCAGTCAGGACTGATACCAAGGACGATATAGGAGAAAGTGGTATAAAGCCCTCAAGACTTCTTCTCCTGAGGACTAGGCTGCAAATAGCAGAGAATGACTGAGATGAAGTGAGCTCATAGTATTTTCACTGCTGGAAAGGGGCAAAATACCTCATGCGTTTATATAACTTTGCTGTCCTGGGTTATGTCTGAAATAGGTTTGTATTTGTCACCAATGATTATTTATCTAGAGGGCTGAGCAGGTGAGTCAGTGTTTACTGCTAAAACATCAAAACTCCGTTACTCACTGCACTGTTGTCAGAGGCCTCCATATGAGCAAAGCAGTTGAAAGAGGAAATTCACATTCAATATTTTAGCTTCAGTCCCTCTATATTTATAGTTCATGTGGTTATGAACATGCAGATATTGGCTATCATATAACAACTTATTTCAGCAGCATTTATACAGTCTGAACACAATTATGGAATTAAATAATTCGATTGCATTATTAATTACTACTTTTCTCCTTGTAAAACCTTAGAAACAGGGTAATAAAAATACTGCTTTTACTATTATTACCATATCAACAGAGATGGAAGTTTTCTAAGATACAGACTTTTCAAAAAGGCTTACATCTTAAATTAAAATGAGATGAGGAAAAACTAAATGGTTAATCTACACAGAAATTTAAGAATAAGGAGAGTTTCAACTAGTAGTAGTATTATTCAGGAAAGCAAACAGGCAAAGGTAAGCTGGGGAAAGGTATTCTGATTTTTCCCTTAATGGTACTCAAAGCTTGATAAGACTCCTGGTGAAATGATGAAGACCCAGAGAATTTTTGGTACTAAAGGAAGCTGTGGTAAAACAACCTTTCATGTAGACAGAAGAACATCCCATTCTGACTTCCTTAGCTAAACAAAAGTTGCCTGAACTTCTGCTAGAATTGCATTTGTCCTCTTAGATGAGGAAAGTCTTTCCTTTGCAATAAATCTCCTGTTGCCTCAGTTTGCTGCTTACGCAGGATTTCAGCGCAGTGCTGGGAGGAAGGCTGTCTGCCCCTGGAAGTGCAATTGATGCAGGCTTTTTATCTTCAAGACCTTTCTCTAGTACAGGGCCTCAGACCTAGGAGTAGCAACTACTTAAGAGTATTGGGTTATTGTAGATATCTCAGAAGTTGAGTATATACCCTGGGAAAGGCAAAGTAAACCACTCGTACCAGTCACATGTTTTGAGAGATGAATTGCAGCAAAAAATAACTGCAAAGTTACAGGAGGTTTATCATTGAAAATCATATAAAATTTATTTTATATCATGAAATCAATCTTTTTAGTGATACTCAATTAACAAAAATATATATGTAATTGATACTTATGTAGGTATTTCAGCAATCCATTTATTAATAAATGAAGTGCCTTTCTGACGTTTGGTCTCTCCTCTCCAGTACATAATTCAGGAATGACTCAATGGAGACAGAAGACAGGAATGGACCCCTGGGTCAGCTCTGAATCACAAGTATGTACTAATGCATTTTTTGGCAAAGTGACAGAATCAAAGAGAGAAAAGTGTGTTTTGTGTGAGAACACTTCGATGGAGAAAAATACTATTAATGTCAAAAAATTGTACACCCAGGATAGAATTTATATCAAAGTTTTATCAAAAGTCATTGAGAAATAGACAAACAAACCAACTACAGCAATTAAAAAGAAGAAAGCTCATTCATGCCCACCCTCAAAACTTTCATCATTGCCCCACAGGTTGAGGTTGTCTTCAGATGCACTGATCTGTTCCGTGATGAACACGGAAAATTCAAGATGTACACCTGGCAGGCTAATAAAAACCACAGCAGTCATGAAGGAGACTTATAGGTCAACCAGGCAGAGAGTATCTTAGGTTTGCCTATGCTTAAGAAAACACCTTGAATCTGAATCAGTTTCATAGCCAAATAATTTTGGATTTGGATTAAAATTTTAGGCTGGCCAGAGAAAGGTTTATGCAGTTGAGAAAAACATATTCTCTAGTCTTAGTGAGATTTTGAAAATGAGATGATGCTCATGTTCACGTATATTGCTTAGAAATGGACTTGGAAGCAGAAAGGTAAGGAGATAAAAGAGGAAAAAACTCTTTTAAATATATCACAACATTTTCTGACTCTAGTATGTGAATACTAAAAGGGCTGAAAATGAAACGTAAAGAAGTTGTTCTGGGCAATGGATTTAGTCTTAGAAAACTTGGCTCCTCTGTGGCATTTTAGGCACTGTTAAAGTGAGAATACATGTCCCAGCCTCAGTGTGTAGTCTCCAAGGCATTGTGGAAAGTAAACAGTGGGCCTATGGAGGCAGAATACCTGGTAAAAACACAGCCCATCCATCAGCAAGTGAACATTTTTCACCTTACCAATTAGTCCTGATGGCATATGGACCCCAGGTGAGTAAGAGGAGTAACTGTCTGCTTTTGTAATCTGCATTTGATGCCCGTACATCTCTACAAATACCTCTTTGCTTTGGTCCCTTGGTAAGAAAGATGCCTCTTCTGCCTCTGAGCAGTATCTCAAGGTGAGCAGGGTCACCGTGCAAGGGGCAATGTTCTATGCGGAATTTTAAGATACACTATGCAAGTGTTAGAAGTCAGAGCACCATCTTTTTCTTGTTATTTCTCTCCAGTTATTATTCATGAATAAGAAGGCTGGTGTACAGTATCCAGGATGTCCTGTACAACCTCCCATGCTTATTCCCCAGACACAACTCCTTTAGGCTATGATCATCTCGAGGAAGAGAATGGCAAGATAGCTAAAGGATGTGCCTCCTATTCCTAACTGTAATGACTGATATGATATTGTGTATCATACTGTAAAAAATATTTTCAAAGTATTCTGATAGGGAAAAGAGATTTATTCTCAGAACTGAAGAAAAATTTCTTTTGTTTCATTTCTAGAAATATTTAGAAATGTACAGTATTTCCTCAGAAGATACTCTGGATTCCCACTGACACAAATACTTCCAACTGTGATCAATGCATGCAACAAGGTACCTTCTTAGCTTAAACAACTGCACTGAATTCCTGTGTTAATTAGGGAGCTGTCTATGCTAATTACCAGCTCTGGTAGTTTGTTATCAAACTCAGGCTATTTGTGCACACAGCTGAATCAAGTGCATGTAGATCTGAGACAGCTGCTTGCAAGTGCTCTGTGAATGTATAATTGTCTTTCTAGTTCCTTTAGGAGAAATAGAACTTCTGTCTGAAATACAAACCACAGTAAATAAAAAAAGGTGGTCATTCAGTGGTTGCCAGCTCTTAAAGCTGTATTTTCTTCCAGACAAAATTATTTTATCATAACATTTCAATTTAGTCAGTAAAGCAAGTTTAAAAAAAATGTTGCTTTATAGAGCTATAAACCTTGTTATTGCATTATCCCATAAACTCACAGAATTTAAATATTTAGTTGTTCAGTCATTCTAGAAAATGAGCTCTGAAAACCTTAAAAATAATTTTTAGTTGGTATACTCAAGAGTACTTGACATTCAGCTCTACCTCCCCATTTAAATACAGCTCTTTTCATTCATGTACTATTTGTACTGAAGTATTTCCTGGGCTTCCAGTCACAAAGACAGACATCAAAATGGTGTAATATTGGTTCTATCTTAAGAATTAAAGTGTGACTTTTGTTTGTCTGTGTATGTCTCTGTATCATCCCCTGTCTGGGTATCTTTGGATAAAAAAAAGCATTATATGCATGCATACTGTTGTTATAAGTAATTTTTACCTAAAAGAAAAAAAACCTCGACATCTGTAGGCACTTCATGTGTTCTCCTACCTTCCTATCCATAATGTATATAAGCTTTGATCAGATTTCTTCTCCAGTCACAATAATTGATTGTCATTCAGTTTTATTTCAGTTGGTAACTGCTATGAAAGCTGATGGGGGTGGTCATTGCCAATAGAGAGAGCTCTGGAAGGTGGATAAAAGAGAGAGGCCGGTACAAGGACCTGAGTGCTTCTGCTATCCTTCTCTTCTTATTGACAAGAGACTTCAATACCCATTGTATCCAACAGTCAAATCAAGCCTTAAATCTTCTTTTGGCTGAAGAATGAACTTAGGTGGCTTTCCATCCCTCAAATCTTCACTGTCAAGTCTCATTGCACATTTCTTTGAATCACGTTCAGTACTTTGATGGTAATATGGATTTTTTTTCCCTGTGGTGAAGGTTCATTTAGTGAGTCATTTTGCTCTCCTACGTAAAATAGCTTCTACATCTTTTTTTTTGAAATGCATAGCTGATTAAATCACAAGTAATTGCTCCTCAGAAAGAACAGTATTTTAAATCTCTTAGACTTTCTGCCTTTCAAATCAGAGTTCAGTGAATCATTAGGCATTTCAATGTATTAACAATTTCAGTGGTTTGAAGAAAAAAACCCTCTTATTTCCTTCTCTGTTAAAGTTACTTTTGTTCTTACTTATTATCTGCTCAACAAAATTAGTGTTGCTATCTCTCCCAGGGTATTTGCCTGTGATATATTCAAAATAGAGCACTGACTTCCATTTGTTAAAGCCACAAACAGGTCCTTGAGCTCTGTATGAGAAGCTGACCCTCAACTGCTGACCTGTGAAAACCTACATTACAAAGAATCACATCTTGCTTAGTTCTAAATACTCACAGGGGCTGCAGTGACAGTATACAACAACAACAAAATTTGGGGGATTTAATATATATTTCCTGAGCCTACACACATAAGCATATACTGGCTGAATTGTCAGTTAGAAAATAAAAACTGCTGCCAAGGGACTGATGTGTTGAAGTTTTATATTGTCGTAAATAAAAAAAAATCTTGACTAAGGGAGTCATAATTGTTATGTATCTTCAGGCTAAATGGCTTTTATTTTAAGCCAAGCTGCTCAGTTTGCCTAAAGTGCCCTCCAGGATTGTTTGTCTGAATCAAGCAAGCGAACTCCTTACAGGTCTTTTGGATTGCACCTACTGTAGATCCTCACTGTTACAGAGCCAACTTTTTGATTTGATCAAACCTGCTGATTTAATTTAAATCCAGCTACATTCATATCTTTGCACCCAAATAAGGGGTAATTGAATTCCTTCCATGAATAAATTATCCAGTCCTGTGAGATGCAGAATATACGGTGCAATGTGTTTAACACTCTTCATAGACTCCAGGATGTACCATGGTCCCCAAACCTTCTGGGGACTAAAGAGAACGTTCAGTTTCAGCTCAGAAAAGCCAGTATCTTTCATAGAGTATTAGAGAAGTGGAGCTGCTCTTGGTAGTGTTCATAGTGACCTGCTGTGATCATTCAATTGCCTGATATATCATTTCTCTTGAAAAAGCTGTTTAATGCATAAATAGTGGTTTACCCAGCTGGAAATGTGTTTGTATTACTTTATACTTCATGGCAAGGAGCTGACATTTGTTTTAATTAGCCACACATCATTTTGTTACATGAGGCAATTGTGCATAGTAAGTTTATACAATACCTCTCCTCAACTGGTGTGTTAAAGCTGATTTCCCAAGCAATCAATATTGACATTAAAACCATTTCTTTTCCTATGATAGTGACATTTTGTCTAGATCTCACACAAAATAAACGAAGGAGAAAATTATCATACGGTTAAGTTTTTACAGGATTCACTATTTGCCAAATAAAAGTCATGACCCATTATCTGTATTCCTCAGAAATGAAATTATTTACTACTAATAGAAACAAATTATTCAATAAATGGACAAGATATTCCACACCTCCCTGAACTGAGAAATATAGTAATCAATGAGTACATGCATACTTGTCTTTTTTGTTTTTTAGAGGATACTTGCAAACCGGCAGGGAGTGGACCTGGAAGAATGGGCCAAGATGCTGTGAGGTAAGTGAAAGGTTCAACTTTTCTTAGTACATCCACTAGCTTGGGATGGGATTAGCACAGTGCTGAGTGACTAAAAACGTCACCAGGCAAGTTCAGGTCAGTTACTACAAGCTCCTGTGGATATTTATATAGGCAGCCTTTGAGACTCAAAGGGAAAGTATGCTTAGAGCGTGGTGTGTCGTGGCTCTGCCTGAGATAGATAGTTGCTGAAAACCAGTGTGATTTAGTCCTTGTTTTCAAAGGAAACACTGAGGAACGGTATATGTCTCAGCAGGGTTAAAAATAGTCCTCATTAGTTCATTGGTCTTAGTCTATTACTTCTGAATAATGCACAGTAAAGATAAAGTACAGAAGAGACACACAGAATTCACCAGTCAAGCGGAATGGATTGTTCCTTAGCTTATCGTGGAGCATATCTTCTCTTAGCTGTGGATTTCTACAGCATGCTCTCTAATCTCCTCATAAAGGACATGAGCCTTGTTCTACAAGAACAGAGAGGTAACTCCAGGGTGGTTGATTTTGCTACTTTAGCTGTCAGCCAGTGCTCATGAAGTCAACACAGAGACACATGCCTTGGAAGTTCTACTCAACATCATGCAAGAGCCAGTGTTAGAATGAGAGATACAATTCTGCATCTAAATTGCCAACACTAAACCCAAAATAACTTGTGTTATAAAGCTGTACCATTTTTGTTTTACTTTGCTGTACTGTCTGGCTATTGGCTCATTCCATGTCTGCTTCTCAGCTATTATATATCACTATCAGCTGGAAGATAAAATTACATAGATACCAAAGAAAAGGGGTAACCCCACAGGCAGTGGCCTTGCCATGTAACAGTAATTATTTTTCCTTGTTGCGGTTTTGTGATATCGGATATTTTTTTCTTTACTAGCTCATTCTTTTCTTATTCTTTCTCTTTCTTTCAAATATTAAGAATTGTTCCTCCCCTCTTTACATTCCTCTGCCTACGGTTTCTCACCCACTATTCATCCTTCAGAAGAAAAACTGGCGCTAAACTAATTAGCAGTGCTGTGCAATACATGCAGAATATGAGAGTGTTGTTATACATTTTTCAGGTGCTATTTATTCAGAGGCAGAAGGATGTCCAAACAACTTCCTCTAAGACTTAGGTCCTTTACACCTAACAGCTCTGTTGCTAGGGCCTCTTTCAGATTGTTCCACTAATGCTCTCTTTGCTTCGTGCTGTAATATTTGTGATGTGATAGGAGAAGATCTTAGCAACACTTCAACACCAAGTGGTCTGTGAATCTGTACTTTTTTTTCTGAAATGTTGTGAGAGTTTAGAGCTGACAAACTGGTGAGAGAAACCTCATTAGCGGAAAATATTAGTTCTTGGCCACTGATGAAAAGGAATATAGTTAGCCAACTGCAGAGCTGACTTTTTCATGGTAAAATATCATTTGGTCATTCTAATAATAGTAACTACCCCTTCAAAATAAATTTCCTAATTTGTACAGCAGGGGAGAAACTCAGGTGTTCTTTTAGACGCTGTGAAGTACCTGATCTTGCCTCATGCTGCTGCCTCAGAATTCTCACTAGGTCTAAGAACACATTTGCCATTCTTGGGTAGAAATCTCAAACACACCAGATCACAACCACACAAAGTTGTGCTGGGTGTGCTTATTTGAGACTCTCCCGAATTACTGTCTTGCTTTCTATTGTGTGACACTATCACTGCCTGTTTCTGGACCTTTATGTCTATTTGGTTTTAAAGTCTCTGCAAGTCCAAAGTGTATTAAGATCTACGGAACAGAAAATATCTCAGGTTAAGCTTTTTCTTGCCTTACCTGTAGTGCTTGGATGCATTATATAGCGTGTTCCAATGATGTTGTATTCATTCAGGACATAACTGCTAATTGAAGTCTCTATTTTACCCACTTCACAGTCTGCTGATAGACTGAATCTGTCCAGAGGACTTTTTCATCCAGTTGACAGCCTTTTTCTAGAGGAGATGGGGGTCAGCGTTTTGCACTCTTCATGCTGTGAGCACCCACGGCCTGACCCAGGGTAAGTCCCATTTCTGGGCACAGAGGCATTTCAGAGCTGCTGCCAAGAGAGACGGGAGATTCAGCAGATGAGGAGAAGCAAACCTCAGTAGAAGTTGATAAGCAAGTTGAAATAACAGTAAATGACAATATAACTCAGGGAGACTTACCTTATAAAGTTGTAATTAGAATATTTAATAGTAGATGCTTTTAAATAAGGGTTGAAATGAAGACCCTAACTCACTTCAGGTTTCATTACCTATGTCTTATTAATACAGGGTGAAAACCAGATGCTACTGAAATTAGTAGGGGCAATTTGATTCCAAGGAGTGGATTCATCAGCTTGGCTTTTCTTCGTGCTGATGGTTGCACCTCCATTCAATTCAGCAAACAGCGTTGTGAGGATAAAAATAGTGACAGTTTTAGAGGGGTGTTCTTGACTCCCAGGATCATTTGCCACATTTTCATAGCCAAGGTATTTCTTTCTTGTCAATACTCTCTACCCGATGATTTTGCTCCTGGTGGCTCCATCGTCAAAAAAGGCTTCTTCATAGATTATTTAGTTGTGTTTTCTAAGTTTGTTTTAATCTCCTTCGTTGAACCAGTGCCTTTTAGTTGGCTGGGGAATCTTTAATCAGATTGTCTAAACTGTCACTCTAGAGCCATCTCTGGGTGACTTTTTAGTAGTAGCATGACTTCATTATGTCTTATATAGTAAATTCAGGACATCTGCACTTGGATTACTCATTTTGCTCCCACTTTAAAAAAAAACCCTAACAAGTCAATCCCCATCCCAAAAGACCCATTTTGTGCTCTACTCTACAGCAGCAGCAATATACCCTAACGACTACCTATGGGCTCAACAACTAATTTCAAACTAAGTGCTATTATTTGACACTGGGAGATTCATCTTGTCTTTCAAATCCCCTTAAGCCTGGAGGATGGTAGTGGTGCGTGAAGGAATAAATACCCTATACTTAGTACCAGTAATCACTCTATGACCACGCTTGGTAGCTGACTCACCTGAGGCAAACAGTGGAAATGAATGGCCTGATTCTGCTCTTCCTTGGCTGTCTGTGGGGTAAGAGCAAATTCACTGTAGTTTGGTACTGGGTACTCCTTGGCTTGAGAAAAACCTCAGGTGACTGGAATCTCCAAGCTGAAACAAAGTGTCAATTTTCCTACCGCACTTTGGAGATCTAGTCCTTATTTAATGCATCAGAAGAGAACAACCTTCCTCCCTCCTAGACAGAATTGTGGTCTCTCTTGTCCCACCGCAACATAACTAAAATTTTTCTTTCGTGACATTAAAAAAGAAGAGTAGGCTCTCTGCAGGCTAATGATACAGAGCCACGAAAAATCAATACCTCAGAGAAAGAAAAGATAAAACAGTAACTTTACAAAAGAGGCTTAAAAGAATTTAGTTTACTGTAGTCTTGGGGGAGCCTGGTCCTTCTTTCATTACTGAAGAGGGAATGGACAGGAAAGGCAGACAAGTCCAGCTCCCCCTCACTGGGGCGGGAACAGGGCTCTCCAGGGTCAGGGCTTCCTCCATAGTTTTGTAGGAAATCCCTGCTGGGATTACAAAGTACAGAGAAAAACACCTCCACCTACCACAGACAAGAGATTCACCTGGGTCCAGAACCTACTCCACAGCATGGCACCCCAGTGGCTCTTGGAGCAGACAGAAAGGGGCTGGGAGGCCACTCTAATGACTCCACTGGCTGTGAAAAATAAAAGCAGGCAGGTCCTTTGCAGCTCATAGACTTGTTGTGTTGAGCAGGTATAAATCTCTGTACTAGTTTCCCTGTGTGATGCTTTTTTCTTTTCTTTATGTTAGTTCCTGCACTCTGTTGGTAGCTTAATTACACACTAAGCATTGTTGTTTTGCTCATTATTTTTCACTATGTCCATTCAAACCACAATTCAGGCAAAAATTATGAAGCATTCCCAATAGAGAGTGTAGATGTGGGGCTGGGAGGGGGCAGTCACTTAACTAGCAAATGTCTCTGCCAGTTTAGACAATTTTGCAACATCGACTGTTCGGCTCGTGTTGATACTCTAAAAGAAGCAGATGCACAAGACAGCACTATTTATTTTAATCTCATAGATACAGTCTGTTCTTTCTTTTTACAGAGCAGTTGTTTTTTTCATACAAGCAATTCCACTCCCATATAATCTTTTTTTTAATGCAGGACAGAAACATATCCCTAATTTATATTATCTTGACATCTATGGCTTCACTGGTGATTCTGTTAAAATTGATTGAAGAAGTCACAATTTGTCTCCCTAGAACTTCAATGGTTGTGACACTGTTCTTGCAAAAGCAGAGAATTTTCTTTACTTTTGTTAGTTTTTTTAACTTCTCCTTGCAATTCACTCTTTTTGTTGACAGCCCAGTTGGTTCAAAACTCTGCCTCTTTCCTCCTTGAAAGAGGGGAGAATGAACTATTCTCCAAATGACAATGTTTCTGTATTAGAGTTAAATTTCTTGCTCTGACTTCAGCTTGTTTCCCTCCCATTCTTCTCCTCATTTTTCCTCTCCACCCAGTGTCTCATTAGATGTTCTCCCCCTCTTTGTTCAAGTGCCTCCATAAGACAAATTTATCTGTGCAACTTTCTGAAGCTCTGATCCAACAAAGTGCTTGACTTCTGTGGGATTTCTGACCTGTTTAAAACAGCACAAGTGCTTTGCTTGGAAGGAGCAGCTCTTTGTCTGTTACATTTTTTGTTTCTGAACTATAACACATTTTAGAGCAAACCTGTAAGCACCTCTAAGTGCACTGCACTTTCTTTTCTGTTTCTACAGCAAGCATACTTGATACTCACTAAACAGCAGCCATCACCCTAAGAGTGTCACAACACAAGCTGTGGCTCCAGAAATCAATGCAATGTCATAAATGGAGAACTATTAGAATTAGATAGCGGATAAAGGGGAAGAGCAGGTTTATTCAGAAGCAATATGAAGTCAAGCTTTTGTAAGTGTTTTCTGAGATGTGACAGAAACATTCAAACCTTCAGGAGTGAAAAAAGCAAGGCTGCTGTCAAGTAGAACGCTCTTTAGCATCTCCCATGGAGTTTTGACCTATAGTTAATGCATCGGAAACTACAAATCCCATAAAGAAACTCAGAAAAACCAGAGCACTTTATGTCCCTCTGTCTTTTACAGTTGCTATTACATGGTTCCTTGAGCAAGTTTTCATACTGAACACACATAAAACTCTTTGTTAAAGGAAGTATTTAACTACTGTGTTAAAAGCTGATCATATGGAGTTGAGGTGTGGTATATCTGATAGCTTACTTTTCATGGCCCATTTAAATTTGCAGTTGTGGAATTTCCCAACTACCTTGTGGTAGAGGGAAAGAAAGAAAAATGATCAAGAAACAAAATTTTTAAAATATCTTTGCAATTTACCTTTTTTCTCTTAAGTAAGAAGAAAAATAGAAAATAATTTTACTGCATCCGTTTTCAGCTACTTCCCTTAAAAAGGAAGCAAAATTAATGCTGTTATTCCAGCTGTAAATCTTACAAGTTCCCTTTCTCTCTCAGCCCTCTACTAGGTGCAGGACAAAGACAAGTTAGCCAGGACCCTCCACTGAAAAACTTCTAAGAACCATACAGGAAGGAAAATCATGGAAATGGGTGAATTGAGACTTAAGACTAACTGGTTGCAAAAGCTTGCTGTTTTCAAAGGCAGGCACATAGGCACTACTCCCAACCTATCTGCATTCTTGGGACATTAAACACCCCTCAAATCCTGCCCATAGGAACCTGACTTTGCTGCTGAACTACACTGTTAGGTACAGGCACACGAGCTACAAACAAACTAGCTTTGGGGCCCAGATTCAACCGAGCTGTGTTGTGCTCAGTAGCAACTAATTCATCTTGCTGCTCAGAAAAAGCAGCAGCAGTTGCTCATGTGGAAATCCAGACAATGCACACGAAGACATCTGAATGCCCTTTCATGAAGAAAACACTAGGCTTGGAGACATTTCAGCAGGAGTGTGCTAGCAGAGATTTATCTTCCACAGGTACTGGGATCATGGCCAAGGAAAAATCTCAGCCTGCTGAGGCCAATATCATAGACTGGGTGGAAAAAAAAAGCCTGTTTGCCTTCATCTTGTCACCCAGTAGTTTCCCCTGTGCTCTCTATATACATCCCAGGGAGGTGGTTGAGTCACCATCCCTGAAGGTATTTAAAAGAAGGATAGATGAGTCTTTGAGGGACATGGTTTAGCGGATGATGGGTGCGGTTGGACTCGATGTTCTCAGAGGTCTTTTCCAATCGGAAGATTCTATGATTCAAAGGCAGACAAAGCTTTGTTCAAGGTGTAATTAATATCTAAACTTGTGCAACCTTCCTTAAATCATGCCAGCTAGACGACACTGCAGCCACTCAGAGATAACTGGAGCAACCCTGTAGCGGCCAGTACAGCTACTGGCAAAGCCAGGCAGGACTCCAGCCTCTGAACCAGATGATGCTCTTGCTAGAAAGGAAACCTTGTGTAACAGCAGAATTCAGATGTCTCCAATGGCTAATGAAACTTACGGCTAATGAAGCTCCTCTGACAACTGAGGAGTTAGATAGACCAAGTGTTCTCACAAGAATTTGACTTGCTTATGTGAAATAAACAGCTACTAACCAAGGATTTTAATATTGGGCCAATAGGTAAAACTAATTGTTGGGCTTGTAGGATTTATGAGGTACACAGGTCTACTAATGGTTTCTTTCACATGTAGTAAATCCCAAACACATCTCACCCATTATTCCTACTGTCAAGAGCAAATGTTGAGTTAAACAACTTTGCATATAAAATAGATTTCCAGGTAATCTCCAATGAATTCAGTCTGCATTGAATTATGTGTAGTGACAGGCAATAAGCATTTACTGCTGCCTGCTTCTTTCACTCCTCTAGGACAAATTAATTGAGTTTCCTTCTGAAACACTGCAGCTGTTTGGGTAGATCCTGCTGATCACATGCAAAGAACAACATAGAATAGAAAGCTTACTCTTAATTTCTTTCAGTGTCCTTTAGACAACAGAAAGCAATAAAATAAGAAAGAATAAACCTGAAAAGGCCAACAGAGTATGTATTTGTCAGTCAGCAGAGACAGCAAACTGCCTCTCTTAACAGTTAAATGAAGAGTCATTGCATTCACAGAAGTGTGGGAATTTGCCTACCCACTTCATCCTCTTCTTGCAGGCACTACCTGACCCTGAAATGCACGATAATATTAATACAAAAAAATGTCCATGTTTCATCACAAAGCAAATTTTTAAGCTATAAAAGACAGTAAAATTACACCTGCCCAAGACCAGATCCTGATTCGCTTCTCTCCGCACTCGTATATAAATACAGAAACCACACAACACTCCCAATCTTCTAAGAAAATAAAAGCTTTTCATTCACAAGTCTTAGAGCTGCAAAATCCACAATTTTCTCTGCATATTTCTAGGTAGAGACCTAATTTTATAGGGCTGAATGCTAAAACAATTGTGCTGAAGAGTATTTTTCTCATTGCTTTGATGTCTTATTGACCACTATCACCTTTCAGTTGATGATAGTCAGAGCACAGTCATCAGAGCTGGTCTCTGGCTATGTGACAGATAACAACAGTATCTATCCTTTTGAGAGATTTAATGCAGTGGAAACTGAAAAGACTTATGTGGACAAGCTTGACAAAAATGCTGTTTTATACCTGGATAAACTGCTACTCAATGTCAGGCACAGATAAAGGAAAATCCCTGCACATATGATTTTGCATTCCTAGCTGAATTATATGTGTACATTTATAATAAATACATGAATACACATATAGTCACCTACGGAGAGAGATAGAAAGAGAATGAGTGTTTTCTCAAGATTCAAAAGTGATTCTTCTCTCTCTTTTTGTGATACCAACTTTCTATGACTTTAACTCTGACCTTTGAAAGACTAAAAAGGAAATATATAATTATTGCCACTTACTTCTGGCATGTTCCCCCATTATGCTCTTACTGAAGACAACCTGCAATGTTCTTTGCAGTGGTACTGTGGAGTTTCACCTTTCAGCACGATCCTGGCTGGAAGAAGGGGGTTGGAGAGCAATTTAATAACTGCCTCCTATTTCTTTCTGATAATTGATGTCTTCATAGCAGAATGGTTGTATCAAAAAGAAGTGTTTAGCTTGACTTAGAAAGCTACACACAAAGCCACATCCGAATTACTCTCATCCTCAGAAAAAGACTTTCCAGTTCTAAACCTATTGACACAGTATTCTGTTTGATCATTTAGATAAAAAATCCTGTCCACAACTTAGTTTATCTTCAAATTTATCAATTTAGCTTTTGTTTCCTCTTTGTTGATTTTTTTCTCAGGTGTCCTTTTTTATGCTACCGATCTTAAATAGTTATGCTTAAAAGATACCCTGTCTCCCAATTAGAGAAGTGCTTCTTCCATTCCCATATCCCACTTTCACTCTCTTCTAGTGCTTTTATAATTTTTCACGAGATGTTCTGGGTCAAAGGTTGTGGCTTTTGTAGTAGGAAGCAACTTTGCAGCCATTGCTGAAGGGCTTGGAGTACCTTTGCCAGTTACCATACTGGCCAGGTTTAAAATCACAAATTTCCCTTGGGTAACAGTTGCACAGTGTTATCACCACAGAAA
This sequence comes from Dromococcyx pavoninus, assembly GCA_033558185.1. Lineage (NCBI taxonomy): Eukaryota > Metazoa > Chordata > Aves > Cuculiformes > Neomorphidae > Dromococcyx > Dromococcyx pavoninus. Next base: position 810,494 of record JAUMJL010000665.1, on the reverse strand, counting down.
TACATTTGAAAAAAACCTGTTTAAATGCACACTTATTTTTTTGTGTTCCCTCCCTTCCCCCCAGCCCAGCAGTGCCTGATGCACTTTGGACCTGGTTTATATAGTGTCGTGGCACAGTTTGTATCTGTGGTACAGCACTGGGATGTTGCAAGCTTGAAGAAAAAGCAAATGCCATTCAGGTAGTTGGGTACAGATTAGTGGAAACTGCTGCTTCACCTCCCCTTGTTCCATGCATTCAGAAAAATACATAAGTTATTCTTGGAGCAGAGGTGGGAGCCTCTAATCTCCTTTGTCTTGGCAACATGCTGTGCAGTTGGATCAGATGTGGGCCCCTGCACTTTTCAAACTTGCCACCATGCCTCCTGAAGTCTTTTCAGATCTAGAAATCAGCTTCAAGAGAAAAGTATTTTGAGGTTTCCTAGGTGGAGGGATAAGAACTTGAATGGCTGGCTGCATTCAAGAGGTCAAACTGCTGAGGTTCTCCTATGTGTTCTCCTGTAGAGTGTTATTTGAGAAGAAAGGCAAACTTCTGGTTTTGGAAGATATATGCAAATTTCAAGAAAATATTGTTCTCCCTTTCTCAAATCCTGTAATAATTCATCCAGAGGTTAATTTTTCCTTCTCTCCTGGGCTGGTTGAACTGCTTTGATTCTTTCATGAAGCTGAACACTGTACATCCAATCTCAGATGCAGCTGCTCCAGGACACATTTAAGATGGGAACTCATTTTCCTGTCAAATTCCAGATGAGAAAGTCTGGTCTTCAGACCATCATGAGTAACCTTTCCACAACTGTGCAGCTTTACCAGAAGTCCCAAACAGATTGATGGACATCTTTGCAAAAGATTGGCTGCTACATAAACCTAGTGCAATTCTACACAGTTGTTAGGTGTGAAGAACAAAGGGTCTGTAATGGGTGGCATTATGTACATGGTACGCTTGTGATATGTTGGATATTCCTTTTGTTTCATCATATGGCACTGTCCTTTTTTCCTCTTTTTTTCCACCATAGTTTCCCTATGAAACTTCCTGACATTTCAATATTACTTTTTCCCCCTCCAGTTTTTCTTCAGCGGTGGATGGTGTTTTTGTAAACCCATAGGAATGGAAGTAAAATGAATAAATGGTAAAATTTTCTGCTTTTTGACACTTTTAAGAGCATGAGAACTTTTTTCCCTCAGTTTCAGGTAAGCAGAAGGAATAAACAATATATAAATGAGTGAATACCTATCCCCTTAGAAAGTATGATTATCATTACCTTCAGCAGCAGACACCTGTTCAACTATTCTCCCTTTAAAGGATGAAGTACACAGTTTTTGACAGCAAATAAAGCAGGCTTTTACTGCAGTTGATAAAAATGTAAATTAGCTCCTTTGCACATTTCTAATTACCTAAATCGTTCAGCATTGATCTATGTGCCTGTATTGTAAAACTGTATCTGCCTTTAAACACAGATGTGACAAATGTACGCACTGGCACAGAGAATGAAAGGTGAAACAGGCAAGTAACCTCTTTCACTATGCTTCCCTGCACCCATGACAATTCTTTTAGGTGGCTGGGGTGCAACATGACGAGAATTGTAATATCTACTCCAGGGAAAAAGCAGACATTTCAAGTCTGCATTGCCACAAGTTGCTAAGAAAGAATCTTAAAATTTCAACTTCAGACACAAAATGATTGGAGACCTAAATGCCTTCCTCCAGTACCAGCTCACATTCGGGACGTAAAAGTAAGATTCTAGTGAAAACGGAACTGTTTGTGCCTCACTTGATTCCTCAGCACCACGTGGCTGTTTTATTTTCTGGTGCAAAGAGCTACCAGGTCACAGAGATATGGTGTTCTGAAGATCCTTGAGGCAAGGATAGACTCTCTCCTACTTTTCCTGTACTTGAAAGTATGTTTCCAGAGAAGATGCAATGTTGCAGTGTTTGTGACTACAAACATGTCACGAGATTGGTATCACCACAAGATTATATGATATAGAGTAGCCCGAGACGTACGTAAGCCCTCTGGAAATCATGCTATGAATCAAACTATCCCCTGAAATGCCCCAGGTTTCAGGGAACTCGAAGGTGAATTAAAGGCATGTCTATTTGTGTTTGATTTCACTGCTTATTTAAGCACTGATCTAACCTGACAATCCCAAACTCACTAGCAGAGATAGGCGTATTGCAGAAAAGGAAGATAATTTCCAAGACATGCAGTGCCCTGGCATTCAGAACCCATTTCCATCTTCCTTTAGAATCAGCTTTGCCACAGCCATGAGAATTTCACTTCAGAGGAGGCAGTCAATACCTAAAAGTGGATCACAGAACTGGCATGGAACGGCGGAGGGCAGATTTTACTTATCTAAAAAAATGGCAACTGTCCCATTTCTATGCCTTCTATATTTCACCTACATTTGTATTCTTTAATATGCACAGGGAGACAGAATTGGCTGTTGCATGCGAAAAGAAGCATTTCAAGCTGAGACTTTGAGCCAAACTAAGGCAGCACAAATTGTTTCAGTTCATAGAAAAGATATGTCACCATGGGTGCTCTAAAAACTGTATTTTTGTTTGGGAAATAGGCCTTACGTTTTGTAACAAGTTCTCAGGAGGCCAAAACTTCAGTTGCTGTTCAACAACCATTCCTTCAGGGAGATAAGTGAGGTGACAGTGTATGCCTAAAGGAAAGCTCCCACTGAAATTAAGTGGAACACACAAGAGTCACTGTGAACACTAATGAACAAGAACCACAAGAAACCTAAAATGTAACATTTCAAAGGTCAGCAAAAATCTCCATGATACACGTATTTCCATGGGAATCTGGGTATGCATGATCTGTGATTGCCTGAAAAACTGATATCTAGAGCATAAAATATGAAACCTGAAGGTGCAAAGCCTAAAGAAAGAAATAACAAGCTAGCTGAGCTATTGTAGGCAGTCACCAGTTTGCCCAAACCTAGATGATTGTAAGCCTCTCACCCACAGCAGGCAGCTTAAAAACAGCTGGATGCCTTTTTAAAAAAAACTGCACAGATTCTAAACCAGCAGAGGGAAAGGCAGGACCAGAAAAGCCTTTTCCTGCTCGCCCTGTGGGAAAGAGATCCTACAGCTGACCTACATTTGCACAGAAACCACTGTGAAGAGCTTTTAAAAATGCAAATTTTGTTTTTTCTTCTTCTTCTCCATCCTTCACCTGCCTGCTCCCAGCTCCCAAAGCTGCCTGTGTGGTATCCTACTAAGAAAAATCCTCCAACAGCCATCTCTGTCTGCCCTAACAGACTGTGAAAGATTTAGTCCAAACTTCTGTTCTGATCATGTCATGTCAGTTCTCTCCTGGCACGAGGGGGCATAGACCAAGTAAGACAGATGCTTCAATCTTCCAAATAGTTGTCACTTCCCATGACTGTCACTTCACAGAATGGTGACTTTCCAATATAGCAAACCCTGTAGGGAGGGGAAAAAATAACTTGCTCATCTTGTTCCTGACCACTTTATGATTTTTTTAACTCTCTGTTGAGAGTGATTGAGCCTATCAAGCAAACGATGATTGAATGAGGGGCACCGATTTTGCTGCCACAGGACAATGAGCACAATACATTTAAAGTTCTTACTCAGCTGATCTGTGATCTAGACACTGTCCCATTTCTGTAAGCAAGGAGCACAGACAACCCAAAGCACCTGCAGGAAGGAGCAGTAAGTCTGGAGGGACAGATACGAGTCACAGGAGAGATGCTATAAGCACAGCTCCTCTCTTTGTATTTACCTATATCTGTGGAAGGATATTTCTTTGTTGTGTCTTTGCTCAGTTTAACACAACACAAATTTCTACATCTGCAAGTGGAGATGGAGCTTGTGCAGACTTTCAGTACACGCGCGCACACACGATGAGGCGTTTCCTTGGCAACAGAAATGCTATAAAAGCTATCTGAAGAATTCCTTAGGGCTGTGCAACAAATAGAAACATTAACATGACTAGACCTAAATATAGCTGCATTTTAGTACTGTTCATCCAAGCCTTTACTTAGCTTCAGCTTGTATCTGAAACAAATGCAGTCAACAAGACATACAAGGATGTTTTCAATATTTTACAGTGTTTTGCTTTCAAATAGTGCAAAAATAGAGATGGGGAAAGGGAGGGGGTTACAAATGGTACCAGCCTGCACTTTAGTGTTGCATTACTGCCTTGCTTGACTTTGCTTTGAAGGTGCCCTTGATTACCCACCCAAGTCTCCTCACTTCTGTGAGCAGAACAGGTTGAGCCAATGTGGGAGGTAACTGAGATACTCTCATCGGCCTCCATAGCAATTTCAAAGCTTATTTCTTATTACTAACACCAAGTTATGCAAAGAGTGTATGCAAAGTGTCTGCAAAGAGGCTTTGGCTGGGAGTAGTTTGTGGTTTTTCTTTTTCACTGCTGTGAAATACTGTTACAGCTGAGACTTCTTTCACCTAGCTTTGAAGTACAAGTACTTATTTAGCCATTTTTGTCTGGCAGTGCTGCAAATATAACATCATGGTCTACAGAACAAATAAGCAAATAAAAGGGTGGACAAACAACATTCAATGACTCACAAAATGGCCAACAGATGAACATTTCCTCGGAAACGAGGCCTTCAGACGTCTAAAACTGGATCTGGATTCACTCCAAAGTTCCTTGAACTAAAGAAAAAACAGTCAGAGATTGGTTTGTGTTACAGATTCCTAATAAATCTAAAATAATCTCATTGGCGATCCTCATAATCTCTCCTTGGTCTGTTTTGTATGCTCTTTGTGACAGGTAGGATACAGGTACATCACTTATACAACAGATTGTCCTTCACAAGCCAAACACAGGGCTGGAAAAGCAATTACTGGTTTTTGTCTCTGTTGCTGCTCCCTGGCTCGTCTCTAAGTCTCCTTTTTGCAAGCCAGCCTTCCCATCTGTAAAACTCCAGCAGTGAATCTTATCTTGGAGAAATACATGAGAAGTTGCAAATCAGAAATGTTTTATGAGAGTGAAATGTTACTTAAAAATGGTGAAGCTGATTTTGAATGACCAGTATGCAGGTCCTCATGCAGGCACTATTGCATTTGCCTTGATTTCACTGTGTAAGTCAAAGGGAAGAGGACAAAGGCAGTGGAATTAACAGGAAGATCTGTTTAGTAAAATATTCACAAAACTGTCTTGTGTAATGATTAGTGCATTATATTCAGGAGGATTCTGGAGCCATGGGAAGCCTAGGATGGAAAAGATTATCGAACTCTGGTTGTATTTAGCCACTTTGAAGACTGTAAAACTTAAGACACTTTCCCATGGATGCATGGTCATCCTTTGAAATGTCTTGGGCATAGAGTGCTATGCAAATTCCGTTTGAACTCTTTTGAGAATACCCAAAGCCTTCCCAAATCCACAGAACAGAGCATGACATCCACAAAGCTGCTTGAAACCTCTTCACTCTGAAAGCAAGATCTCAAGTGTATCTTCTCCATCTTTAACAGAATTTTCTGTCACTTATTCTTAAAAGGAGACAGGGACTGATGTTCTTTCAGTGATTCGTGTTAAAAATGTTTTGAAAAAGAATACAGCTAAATTGACTCAAACTTTCAGTGGGAACTTGAACCTTTTGTGATACGAGATAATTTCTTTAATTATGTTTGCCTGAAGATTTAGATGTGTTAGAAGTTCAATGCAAATCACTGAGTAACTAAAGAGTTTCACAGAGTGCAAAGAAGAGAAGTCTAAAATCAACCAGCTCTGCTTTATCTGCTTTTCCCTTTGCTACATTTTATATTAAAGATCAGATATTCCTATGATATTGCCCCTACAGCAAACCTCCTTTTTTAGAAAGTACTTAAGCACCTGCTCAGTTGCCGGTTTGAACAAAGATGGGATGAGCACACATAGAGGCCATTCTGAACTGAAGCCATGAATTTCCCTAACTCCCAGGGACAACAGAGCACATCTCTGGCAGGTACTTGGGTGCAGAGTAGCTCTTGTCCAAGCACAGGGCTATGGGAAGATAAAGCTTGCCGAGGGTTATTAACTTGGAATCCGCAATATTGAAGTATTTGTTCAATATATAAGACTGAGACAGAGGCAGACCCAGATCAGGGCTCTCTGCACTACAGACTGTAGCATTGTGGGGCTCACCTTGCACAGAGCTGGTTAAGGTGTTTCCAAACCCAGAAGCTCCTGATTCTGGTAAGGGCTGATGTCCCATTACATACAAGCTGTATACAAGCAGTGAAAGGTTGTAAATTTAACAGATGCTGCAGTTTAGGATTGACAAAGATATCTGCTCATGCTTAATTTGACATGCTGTGACTTTGGTTTATGGCACTTCAGCTGGAGGTAAGGCTCTAGATATATGAACATCCTGTTGACTTGAGTGCTCTGCTCTCAGCACGCAGTTAGGTGATGTGCAGAGTGGAACTGAGGGCCTGAGCAAAGATCAAAGCCTGAGCAAGAAAGAATAACAGAACAGGCAGAAAAAGCACTAAAAGTACACATGATAATAAAAGCAAAGAGCCAGTACCTCACGGGATAAATGAAATCTTATTCTAGAACCGTGTACCAACGTGATTCCACCACAGCTACAAACAGGCTGTGCCAAGGATCACAAAACCTAGGGGTATAGAGAATGTCACCTTAACATTAGTCCTGATTCACTTTGGCCTGGAGGTACCTTAACTGTAATTGTTACTAAATTAGCAAGTAAATATTAAGGTAATATAAATGAAACAGCCTACAATAATTTGGGTTAATTATACAGAGAGAAGTTTAGTATGAGAATAAATAGCTTTAAAATTGCTAAATAATTTAACTCTCCACATAATTGCTTGTATGATTCGGGTTAATTACATGTCAAGTACAGGTTTTCAAATATTAATAAATGCTTAAATATTATTAATTAACTTTATTGAATTACATTTAAATAATCTTGCAATGGCACAGATACCAAAGAATGATTTTCCATTCCAAAGGTTTTCTCTCCTCATTTGCTAAATCTTTTTCAATCCCACCAGGAGCCACATACCCCTAATATGATCTAGGTTATTTCACCTTTCTCTTTCACTAAGATTTGCCACAGTAACCTTTCTATTAGATACCAGTTTCTGGGCGAAAAAAGCTGGGCAAGATTCCATGTGAAATTGCTTTATGTTACAAGGTAGGGAGCATGGATGAATGACGCAAAGCTTTCACATCTGTCTGCTTTCAGCTTTTCATAGCATGGCCCCTGCATTACCCACTGCCTTATTCAGCTGGGGAAGTACCAGTTAATAATAACTCCCAGTCAGAACTCTATCTCTTGCTGGAGAACAGAGCGTTGCTGAAAATGTCTCAAATAAAAAAATTCAAAGAACTGCACAATAGGTTACTTATAAATAAGGATACACACCAGAGTGGCTTGTGCATGGATGAAAACCTTCTCATTATTTCTGTTATTATTTAAAGACCTCCACCCCACCAACCCCCACTCCTCAGGTTTTACAAATTCTGTTGCTCGAATTGCCATCAGAGCTCTGTGGCCTATCACAGACTGAAAGAAAAATCACTGGATAATTATCAGATTAAAGTGGCAAAAGCTGTAGCTATGGGGTGGCTTCCAAAAAGACCTCTTTTCTTTCAAATACGGCACTGTATAAGCTCCTTTTATATATTTTTGTCACTTTATGGGTGTGAAAGGGTTCCCTCATTGGCTGCATGACTCTAGTGTAATCTTTTAATCCCTTGTTGAATTAAGAAATCCTGTTTGCTATATTTGTCAAGGCTATGTTGCTCCCAACAGCTGGAGAGCTTCTTTTCATATTTTTTAGCTTTTCCAGTGCAGCAGGGAGGATTTTCTACGTAAGTATGTCACCTAAACTTTTTGCAACAAATTAACTTCCCAAAAGTATTTAGAAGTAAACCACCACAGTCTTAAAAACAGAGAGTAAAAGGAAGTGGAATAATGGATTCGATTCTGACTATAACATATTTGACACATCACTTATTTTCTTAAAAGAGTAGGGTTATTTTATAACAAATATAATACTTTCATTGCCAAGGTTGAAATTCATACAAAAGTATAGGGAATTAAAGTTCTTATCTTTTTTTTCCAAAAGAAAATACAGACAGCCCAGTATAGCCCTCAGTATTAGAAAATAATGATGCAAAAATATTAAAAATATTAACAAATTGTAGTTAGTTACATCCAACAGTTTGTATCCTCTTTCTTGCAGAAAAGAGCTTTATTTTTCCTGGGACATTATGGTTAGAAATATTATGGCATCCCCAGTATCTTGGATCCCCATTTATTATCAAAATTAATTGTTTCATTTTATGTAGATTTGAGTGAATAGCATTATGTTACATTATTTAAATGGGAAGTTACAGAAAGTTATCTGCTTTAATTGCAGATGAGGTCAATTAGCCCGGATTGTAATCCAGTACTTCCAATGCTGTTGAGATAAAATTTTGTTCACAATCACACCCTGCTGCCAAAAGCCTACTGAGATTTCCTCAATTTCTCTCTAGTTACTGCTGTTCTGCACTGGTGTCAGATCAGACTCAATATACTTTACATAATCCTGCCCTCAGAACCACGATCGTGTCAGTAGTTTGAAGGGTCCTTGATTTAGTCATTTCAGATGAGTTGTCAATATGCAGTGAAGGACCAATGTAAAGAATGTTGCACGTGCTATCAGTGCAATGATCTAAGCAAAAAACATTGGATTTATACCATTTTTATTAGCATATATGCTTTTAATAGTGATTTATCACACAGGTCAATGAGTAGATGCACTGGGATATGTCACTTCCTTTTGTTTAGTTGGGTACTTAAAAGACACAATAGAAGTGTCTCTTGTCAATAACAACCTATTTCAAATTAAGCATTTTCATCACAGCCAAAACCTGCTAAATATCTTATAATAGGGAAAAGTAGCCATCCTCTGGTTACATGTTGAAAACTCTCTCCTCAAAAAATCCCTCAGATCAACAAAATCTGAATTCCCTGGTTTGGCTATGAGATCTAAAATCAATTGCACAGGAAATACCAATAAATAGAACTCCTGTTGTACATTAGAAAGGACCAGAAGTGTCTCTCCTGTATATAATAAGTTTATATGCTGCAGTGGTGAAATACTTGTTGTACAATGATCTAACATCATTAAATATCTTGGTCAGTAAGGTAAAAAGATCTGTAAGTACAATGGATTGTTTTAAGGAATCCCTTCTAGTGAAGAGGTCATACCTTTTGTAGAGAGAGTTTCTTGCCACGGAAGAGGCAGAAATCAAAGGCTGCTAATCAGTGCTTGGTGAAAGGCAATGCTCATGGGTCATCTCTTTTCAGAAATGTGAAGTTTGGTCCAAAGATTGCTGAAATCTTTCAGAATCATAGGCAAGATATTTATGGTTGGGGCTATAAACAAGGAAGATTGAAGGTCAAAATGAACTTATTTGAAAAAAGGTCTGAGGGTTTGAAAGCAGAGGACTGGCCAATCTACACTGTCTTCAAATTAATGGTCACTGTTGTGATATCTACAGCACAGAGATAAAAGCCATTTAGAGAGAATCGAATGAAGATGAACCCTGTAGCAAGAGCATGGAATTGCTTCTTGAAAATAATGAGAGTCATTTTGCAAGTACAAGCCTGTACCAGAGATTTATGATAATATTATTTTCTCAAATTGCAGTGAAGTGTTAGGACCAATGAACACAGAAATGCATTTTCAAGATCAGAAAGCTTTAACAGAATGAAAGCACCTGTGCAGATGTCAAATATTCTTTCTGTCTAATTTACAGCTTGACTTTAAATGCACAAAAGACAGTGTGTAACTCCATTACGACAAGTAATGAAAGCAATACTTTTTCAGACATCAATATTGTTTGGGAAGAAATCTCACTTGGCTAGCAGAAGAAGAGAGATTAAATCAGTTGGAAAAATAGCTAACAAATGGAGAGAATGATCCTCTTATGCTAAGTTTATATAGCAGTGTCACTCAAAAAAACCCCATTGCCTTCCTCACAAAGAACAAAATCCAAATAGTATTCCCAGAGACATACAAATGACCTGCTTTCTCTTTTCTATATTTTACTCACCCTGATACTTCTCCAATTATTTGCATTTCTGTAGTGTCTCCTCTTTATTTCCAGGGTTCATCAAGGACCGGAAAAAAAAAAACAGAGACAGAGGAGAAGAGAGGAAGAAGACAGGGGGGAAAAAAAAATCTCATGATAAACCATCCTTAAAGACATCAGAGCAAACCTAGAAAATCCAAGAGCTTCAGATGATTCATATAATGGAAAAAAACCCCCATATTCATTGGCAAACTCTGTTTTCAGAGAAGCCAGTGCCAATACAAAATTACTCTGTTTTTATTAATTGACCGAATCTACATTTTCGTTGTTGCAACAAAAATCCAATTTTAGTCGCTGTTTTGGAGCTAGGAACATCTGAAATAAAGTCTTTTCTTCTGTCACTGGCATAGGCCAGACTCATCTAACTCCAGAAGGCCACTAAAGCAAATTTTAGTTGGCTGTGTCACAAACCTCTGCAAAGATGCAAAGAGCAATAAATGTTGAAATCACTAATTGGGACTGCTGTCCACCCATCTAGATAAAACTGTCCCTGCTCAAGTGGATACTTCTGCCTTGGAAATCCTCTTTGAAGCAGTGCACATCTTGAGTGCATGGATAATTTAGGAATGCTATTTGTTTTCTAGCTTCCCTCCCATCCTCCTGCAAAAGACAGTTCAGGCCGTAGCTGTAAGCACTTTGAAATTTCCTCAAGTCATCAGCTGAGCCACTCCTTGCAAAGCACACCTCTGTTAACAGTGTGTGCTGATGCACACCAAGAAGGCACTTTTGCTCCAGGACTCTGATTTGCCAGTGAAATTAATATTTAGCTTGAGAAAGCTTTCTTGCCTCAGTATGGGAGGTGATGTACGTGCAACCAAATTTAGCATTGCTACAAACCTGGAGTAACTGTGACACAAACAGAAAAGGACTGGAACATGAGGCAAATCCCCTACACCCTGTAGCTTTACATAAACATTCATAGAAACTGAGGTACAAGGCTGTCTTTCTACTTCGCCAAATGAGCTCTTCAATCAACTGCATGGTGAGGCTGAGCTTATTTAGATCGTTGTCTTATTTTGCATTTAAACAGATCTGAATCTCTGGCATGCAACATGTCTTCTACTAGCAGCAAGTGTGTAGATATTTTGTAAACAGTGCTTTTACTGATTGCAGAGTGAATACAATTGGACACTCTTGCTGAGCAGAAAAGATCAGAACATGTAAAGGAACCAGTTACAGAAAATGCAATTGCAAGGGAACAAAAATATCTCCTAAATGACTCATCATGAACAAAAAGTGATGCTGAGAGATCAGAGGATATCTAAGCAAGAAAGCAGCCAAGGAGAGAGTTTTGCCACACCTGCTCACAGCATAGCTGGAGAAGGGGATTTATGTTGACACTGTGTTGCTGGGCTCTTGGAACAGCTACTTGGGCATCAAGCTTGCTATGAATGCCCCTGACTCACAATGGTCTAAGTGAAGTTTATGCTGCTGATGAGCTCCTTACTGGCACCAGCCAGTGCTCAGCTGTGCAAAGGGACATGAGCAGGGTGACCTGGAGGTGGCAGTGGTACAGGATCATTTCTGCTCTCCTAGAACCTGTCAAGAACTGGGGGGCATTCAGTGGTACTGGGAATTTTATAGCAGGTCAATAGATTCATTTACTGCTGAATTTTGAGCATATTTTAGCAAGTTGATCTTCTAAATTCTGTTAAAAACCTAGAGTGCCTGCAAGTATCTGCAATCACAAGAAGAGTGACCTTGTTCCTTGTAAATCCAGCCTGCCCTGGAAGCCAGTTCAGTCGTAAAGCAAGGTGTGAGACAGATTGCCACTAACGACAAACAAAATTATTATAACTCCATTTTAAGGCATAACAGCATCATAGAGCCTCTCATTTTTTGATTCCATTCAAAAGACAGACTTGACATTTTTAAGCCTGTTTTTCAATTTCTTAACAACACTAGATCATTTCCTCCAATGCCTTCTCATGGGCACCCATTCAGAAGATTGCAGTTTCTGCTTTTAAGCCAGTACTACTACCTCTCATATGAATTTATTTCACCGTCTAATATCACAGTATTAGAAACTTGGTGGGTCCTGGGGGAAGACAAGCTGACTTATTTTTCAGCCTGAGAAAATTGTGCCTGTGATGTGAAAATACTAGTCTGGATACTCAGGTGTGCTACCTGTGCACCAAGAAGTATATGAACCCACTACACTCAAAGTCTCTTACAAACACAATGTTTCCTGACCGTGCTTTCCCAGAAATAGCTGTGGTGTGTGTAAGATTGGATGGCAGTTTTGTGCATTGCTTATGAGTCCCATAAAGCAATTACAGAGCCTTTAAATGTAAATCACATATTGTTTTCCCCTTTCCATGGCTACAAAAATCAAATGATACTGTGTTTTCCTCCGTAAGAGTCTGAAGATCCTGCCTGTTTGCCTCTAAGGCTCAAAGTCCTTGAGCTTAAGCCTCCGTGTTCCTGGCTGTAAGTCGTCTGCAAACATCTTTACATTGCAATGACAATATAAAGTAGCTTTAAATAGGGTGGGAATGCAACCACATTACTGTCCCGAAGTTCTCAGATGTGTATGGATCAAGAAGCAAGGTATCAGGCACTGGAAGTGAACAGTTCATTATTCCTTGGCACTGTGGGTCTTTTTCTGTCTAGAATGGGAGCTGTGGAATCGGCAGTGCCCTTAGAGCAACTGTCAGCACTAGTGGGAACCCTGGGAAAGGTGTGCTTGAGGACCTTCCCTTCTCACTCTGACTTGTCCTGGTATGCTGGGCACCTGAGGAGGGGGACATGTGGTCCCCCAGCCAAGGAGCTGACATGTAGCTTCCTTTATCCTCTGTTTTTCTCAATATGAATCTCACATTTTCATGTTTAGAAGAGATTTACCAGGGCAGATACTTTCCCTCAGCCAAAAGAGACTCTTCACCATTAAAGAAAGAAGGAGGGCAAACACTGCTATAGTCTTGTTTTAGACTCAGCATTCAAGACTGAGTATAAAATCAATAGCTGAAATAGCAGAGAGACCAAAGACCCTTTCTTCATTCTTAATGTTCTCCAAATTAGTATTTGCCTCCTGTTTTATTGTGCTTGAAAGGCAGCAGAGCCCTGCTGGTGCTTTCAGCCTGCATTCCCTGAGCTGTGAAGTTTTCTCATTTAAACAATGGCTGCCCAACAGCCCTTTAATTTGTAGAACTTTCCTTTCACCCACTGAGTCTACCCTGGAAGAGCTGAGGCCTTTTCTTATTTCTCATAATTAACAGCACTGAGCCACAGTGTTACCAGGGTAGGGTTTACTAATTGGCTCTTTTGCCAGAGGGCAAGACTGAAAAGAGCAAGCTTTATCTATTTTTTTATTTAAGAAGGAATTAAAACCAGGAAGAACCCTACAATTAGAGTACAAATGACAGCTCAATGCATTGCCTAATTACGTGTTACAATGCAGATACAGTGCACGTGTTCAGCAAGGGGTTAAAACAGAAAACCATGCTCATATTTGCTGGGTATCAAACCTCAAACATCTGTTTCTCTTGAAAGATATTTCCATCTCCCAGTGCTCTCTGAGACGTGGGTATTGAGGGTGGAAGAGATGATGCAGTTCACTCAGATACAAGCCTAACAAATTACACTTCATGTTTATGAGGCCACTGGTGATATCAGCCCCCTCATAAATCAGCTGGAGGCTTTGCCATGGGGAGAATCTCAAAAGTTACATTTTCCTTACACACACTGTCCCCCACTTATATTCTTAGAGGCAATTAGAAGAAAAGTTTGCAGAATGACAAAAAATAACAAACCAGGTTGCATCATGTCGAGTGAAATACTTTCCATCTTCTTTGCACTGTTCACTTTAAAATACTTCCACCACTGTTAAAAAACCTCCTACTAGCACCATGGTGTCTGTACTCTCTAGCTGGGACAAGAGGGAACAGGGCTACAAAATACCTGGCAGTGCTGCCACAAAGGCCCTGCTGGGCACTGCCTCTGGCAGCTACATGAGCATCAAAATTGCAGTCATGCTCCCTAGAGAGGAAGCCAAACAGCTCCCTGCTGCTCCTCCACCTCCCACAGGCCTTACAGATTCGTTGCATGGGATAAAAATATATATACTTAATTTTAAGGGTTAAAAAAAAAATCAAATCAAAGCCAGTACAAACTGCTAGAAATCTACACAACTTTTCAGTCTTAGAGCAATGTGTTTGCAGATGTTGAAGTCCACAGGCAGCTCCAGTCTTGACTAAATAGCTCTAATGCAAAATTTGTCAAACAAGAGAAATGCACTTATTTTGCCAGATAACAATGAAGAAAAGGGCTCATATTTTTTGTCCTTTCCACCTTTCCTTTCAGATTTACAGCAATGAGTGAACACCCGCAGAACATATTTTGAGGTTCCCATTAGCTTCAAAAGTGGAATTCTTGAAAATCCCCTGGTCCTTACTGTTTAGATATTTGTTTTTTATTGACTCAGCTCTCACTGACTCTGTGTATATTCTTCAATTAACAGTTGACACTTCAACTTATTTTTTCAAATCCAAATAAAAGTCTATTTTTTCCTACTGAAATAAAACCCCATAAACGTTCAACCTTCATGAATTATTGTATTAACAGACCTCTGTTCACAGCTAGTTTTCTGCAACAGCTACCCAGAGGATGGTCAGGGGGTGAAAATTCATGCAAGGCAGATGGACAGTTTCACTTGCAAACTAATAGTTTAATAATAACAAACTCCAAAGAAAGAGAGAGGAAAACTCTGGATTAACTAGTTTTAGCATAAAAGAGGGGAGATGCTGGGACGAAGGCAGGGTCTGCCATATTTTTTGAAAAACAGCTGATGCTCTACGGAGAACTTTGAAAACAAAATACATTTGCATAAGCTTCTGATGCTCTTCAATCTCTTCTAGTTTTCGTGTTCCAGGAAATAGTACAAGAAAAGAGAGTATCAAGATGCACAATGTCAATAGAAATGTAGCAGGTATCATGAAAAGATTTATGACATTACAAATCTAAGCAACAATGGAGTCTTCTGTGTTTGACACATTCATCAACACCACTCTGTAGTAGACTATTAAATATTACTGCTGTCTTCAAAAATTAAACTATCAAGTAGGATTGTCACCTGGCCAAGCTGAACACATTTTAAATACCTCGCTTTCCCCTATTATTAAGAAAACTATTTCTTATACAGTTAATGATTACATGCCATTAATAACAGACACTCGAGAGAAGCAGAGTGACATTACAATACTATGAAAAGGTTGATTTCCCATAGAAAGATCGTTTTAAATATGGGCTTTAACATGTTCCATGCCTGTCTAGTTATTTGCAACCATGGTATCTGCTGGCAGCAGCTATGCAGTTGGGGAGTAGAAGCAAAGGGACTTATTCAGTGTTGGAGCCTTCTTCCATAATGTTGGTGGGTGGCAAACTGGTGTACTCCCACGTTCACTCACAACTTGCACTAAGGCACAACTGCTGTGGATGTTTACCCCTATTATATATAAAGACCTAAGACTCTGGGCAAGGTTTTGGAATGTTTCCACAAATACAGACAGAGTTTTCTGGAAATGCTTAGACCTCAAAATTTATGTCAGTGACACTTGCAGGAATACAATTTTTCTCAATTTCCATTTTGACATAGGTCTCACGCAGTTTATAAGAGCAGCATGGCCTGGCTTGAACTTGTCTTGAAAAGGCTGCAAGTCAAGAGCTGTATTTCCATGATTAGATGCAGATTGTTGCCTGCCTGCCGGAGTTTGCAGTTGCAGAAGTGATTGGGTACAGCACAGCATCTACTAAGCTGCTCTGCATGGGCGCCTGAAGATCCATATGCATTTGTACAAGGAACCAGACAGCCCTGGCTGCCTGCTTGGGGACCCCAAGCGTGACAGAAATAAAACTAAACGTATGTAACTGAAACTCTAGATTCAGTTCTAATTTCACTCAAACAGCAGAAATATCTGTTGAAAAATCAGACTCTGAAAGAAGGGAATTTAAACACCCCCCCAAAAAGCGAGAAACTAGTGCAACTTGGACATTATTCCTGTGTTAAACAAAAATAAATATTGCCTCTGTAGGCAAACACTTTCATATTGCTCTTTCCATTTTGGTTCAGTGGGCTTGTTCTCGTTCTGTATCACATTTATAATTAATGCACTTGGATTAAAGAATTAGCCAGGAACTTATTTTTTAATCCACAGGGTCCCTTCTTGCATTTAAGGCATTGATTGTTTGATGGGAAACACTTCAGACATTTCAGTAGGTTAGACTTGAAAAGTTCTGCAGCCTTAGCTGAGATTTCCATAGTAAACAATGACCCAGCTTCATTGTAGACTTTATGTATCTCTCTGAATCCCCGAGTTCTGATTTGTTGTCTAGAAGCAACTTCTTTGTGTGATATATACATCAAGAAGGTAAACATAAGTGAACTTTGAAACCATTAACAATCTACTATCTCTTTGAGAAAAATAGAAAGAAGATCTACTAATGATCCAGTTCACACTTGCAATGCAAAGCTCCAAACAACTGTAAAGCCAGCTTTACCACCAGCAATTTATAAAAGCAAATTGCTGAATGCAGGCTGTAAAAGGGAGAATTCAGCTGTATTTTGGCTGGGTTATATATAGCAGACTGCTTTCTATAGCATTGTCATCTGATGCTGGGTCAAGCGTGTGTTTTTAAAGCACAGATTATACGCACGCTATGCAGGTGTATTTTACATGCTTGAAGTGCAGACACAGCTTTCAACTTGGTCTGCATTGGTATTACTAATGATATCTACACTAGTTTAATAATGACATTAAATAACCCACAATCCAGTCACTTTGAAATGAGCCTGAAGTATCTGATCCAGATTCTGGGAGGTACTGAATATTTTTAATGCTTTTAGATGCTTTTCATGCTGAGACCCTTGTGTTTATGACCCAGCAAGTCAGTTTTAAATGAATCAGCCTACCACTAGTCTTGAACCTATTCTACCACTCCAAAAAAATCCCGTCCCACATTACATGCCCTGTGCAAAACATTTACCTTTCTTTTTTCCTTTGCAAGTTTCAGTCTGCAGATAACGTTGGGGGCATTTTCAGCACAAAGCCCCGTTCAGAGTGCATCAGGCTAGTGTGCTGCCCGAGCCAGCTGCACGTTGTACTCTCTGCTTCAGCCACTCAGAAGCAGTAAATCAATTAAAAGCTGACAGTGCTGCTGCCTTTTAAAGCTCCTTAGCAATTCCAGCCCTGACTAACCTTCAGTTGGGCCACCTCCCCAGCACCTTCTTGGGGTGTATACATCCACACATACATGCTTTCAAGTAGCACACTAGCAGCTGAGGTAAGGGCTTGATGCTAATTGAGAACAACCCTTGGTAACTGTTTTAACTGCCACAGTTTCAGCTGCAACATGCACAGCTGAGTGCCTTAATGCTGCCCCTAAACACATCCCTCAATGAGGGGGCTGCAGCCACCTTCTTACTCTGAAACCAGAATAGAGGCACAGAAATGAAGCAAAATGTTGGGCTGGAAGGTTTGATCCGATTTCATTTTTCTAGGCTCTATCTCCCACAGGTCCTTGCCAAGATGCATGAATTGTAGACTGTGGAAGCAGCACACTTTCCTGGCAGGTTATGGGAGCACTAAAATTCATGTTACAGAACCCCTTTTTATTTGCTTGTGTCATTTATTTTTTGATGAATATAATGAGAAAGATTTTTTTAATTAAGGTTATGGTAGCCCTACTGTGTTTAATCAGTTGCCCACAAAGCCCAATAGTTCTCAAACTTGAATTATAATCTATATGATTTGTTTTGTTTTGTCTAGCTGTTATCAGAAAACGGATCTGGTAATGAGTCAGTCTCTGGTCAGGCCACCCAGAAACATCATTAATAAGCTAATACAGGAGTGATGTACATACCACCTCCTGCAGTAGACCTCTGGACATGCCAATTAGAAAAAGAGCAGCAGTTACATGCATCTGGAACTTATCTCATGTTTACACACTTTGAAAACGCAGCTCCTCATTAAAATAATGAACACTTTGTTGCTTCTACCTTGGGGAAAAAAAGTCTGAGCTACAGATCTAGCACTCCCTTTCCTCCCTTTCATATGAGCCATTAAGAAGATCTTGACTCATTTCTATTTTAAGCCTTAGTGATGTTTTTAGTCTACAAACTCAGGTGAACATCACGTTTGGGGCATTCAGCAAAACAACCACCTTTAGATATGCACAAGTGGACTTGCTTACCTGAATTAGCGAGCTGAGGCTCTGTACAGCTGCAGTGAGGAGAAGACAGAAAATTTTAGATTACATCTTAGTGGTCTGTTTTCCTTACCTACTTTAAGACAGCATAAATTTCAGTCAGGCTTCACTGGTTGCTGCCCAAGAAAAGACCTGCAGGTGAATAACTCAGGCAAAACTTCTTGCATTTTGGATGCTGTCCTTAGGGAAGTTCCGCTATCAGTGCCCAACCAGCATAATGCAGAGAGGCTGAGCTGATGGGAAGCTTTGTACAGAAATAGTCTTTCTTCTAAACCACCCTCAAAGACTTGTGAAGAATGATTTTGAGTGGAAAAAATTTATATTTCTCCAAAGGCATGCTGTACACTAAGGTAAATTCCTGCATAAGCCATCTTTGTAATGGTACAAAACTGTGACACTCTGGCGTACAGGTGTTGGATAAAGGGCAGTTGTTTCTTCTTACTATATTTAAATAAAAATGCAGTAGCTAAAGCCCCTGAGCAGAAGTAGCTGCAGATTGGTTCCACCCCAGAACCCCACCAGGGAGTTCTTCTACAACATTGGGTAAGTCAGACAGCCACCTGGGAACACATAAAACTAATTTTGATGCTTTCCTAAAGGAAGAAATCATGTTGAGCTACTCAAAGGATAACATCCTCTGCCATGGGAGGGATGCTGACATTTTTCAAAGAAAAAATGACCAGATTCATGATATTTCCCCTGGTCTCCATCCCTCTTAACACATCTGTAAGCTGTGACAAATTTCAGTCTACTTAAGCTAAAGTCTAGCAAAGCTGTGCAACAACTGTGTGATCTTACCAAGGGCAGTGGTAATATCCTTAACTATAAGCATACAAACAAACCAAACCCAGAAAAAAGTAACAACATTTTATAATGAAACAACAGGATTTGCTGTAAAACAAATGCAGGTTATAAAGATGCTGAAAAAGAACATATATCAGTATTTTACCACTGCATGAGAACAGAGTTAACAAGTGACAAAAGTTCAGCTAAAATAGTGCTTTTAAAATATACTTGCAAGGTACTCCTTCAGTTTGCTTTTACGTGCTTACAAAAACAATCCCCCACAAAAGCAGCAGTTATTTCTGCAAATTTCAGTGTGTACTCTGCAGGCAAAAAATAATTATAGCTGAGCATTGAAAGAGCTGTGGCTTTTAGTCACCTATTTTTCACATAACACTTGTTACTTGTTCCACCCTGTGCTGACATGCAATACTGACATACTGTTGCCAATAGCATCCCCCAAAGGCATAAAACTTGCATCATTTGCATAAAGAATCCTTTTCCTTTGAACAATGTTAACTGTAGCTACACAATACCAGTAGCTACGCAAGTTACATTGTGCAGTCTTATTCTGTGCTTAGCGTTCACTCCCTTTATGTCTCTGTTGCCCTGTTACAAATCTGCCAGTTAAACTCTATGCAACTCCAAAACGTATTGTCTGGAATGAAACAACCAATTATTTCTTCAGGTTTTGTGGCATAATATCCTAGGAAACCAGCAATTACAGAATCAAAGTGGCATCAAATGGTGTAGAAAGGAGTTAGCACGTATTATTCTTTAAATAGCAGTTACATGAACTCATAATAAATGGGTATTAAGTGCTAAATGTATGATAAGTAATTCTTGACAATGCAATTATCCAAACAATACAGGAAAAAGCTGCAAGATGGCGTTGTCAAATTCACTTGTGCAAATGCTTCTGTGTGAAATAACAATATTAAGGACTGGTTTCTGCTAATGAACACCCTGGAAACAAACTTGTGCAAGTACCTGTGTGCAAGCCAAGAAGCACATTGTTCTGCATTTCCATCAGCTCTCGGCTAGTAAATGTCACCCACTAGTTTGATCTCTCCTGAGGTTAAGGCTTTAATTCGCCCAAAAGAAGTGGAAGGGAGCAGGATACCATTTTAACCTCTAAATATGCTATATATAGTATCTTTTAAAAGAAGCACAGAATGAAGGAATTATGTGAAGTAGGGTGGTCCTAAAGAAATACTGATCAGAAATTTTCAGTTTCACTGGCAAGGTTACATAGTCATTACAGAAACAGGCTTGAAACTTGAGGAATTTTCAGAGGAGGCACATCCTAATGTGAAATAATGGGATGCAGTTGATAGTATAACACTTTAAGTTCCTTTAGACTGTTCTTTTTGCCTCAATTACAGCTTAGCAACTCATTTAGCTGGGCAGCAGATAGAGCCAACACCAACACAGGAAACTTTTTCATAATAAGAATCTCAGCCTTCATCTGATCTCAATCTTTCACTGAAACACAAAAATTTTCCTTGTAACAGAAAGAGTTTTCCTGGAACAAAATGACCTTTGAAGGTGACTTAGCTTGATTAGCTGGGAGCCAAAGGACAGTATCATGCCCGTGTTGCCTTCTGAGAAACTCTCTATAAACAGTCTCACTGTTGCTGCTAGTCCTTTGTTCCCTAGACAGGCTTCAACTTCCTTCTGCATTATTTCTCTCTCTTTCCCTGTTGCCTCCTTTTAGATGGGAAACTACTCAGGGACAAGTGGACCAAATGTAAACCTGAAATATCTGCCAATAGACAGAGCAACAAGCAGGCAGTGAATCCTGAGCAGCACAACAGTTAAAACCTAGTCTCTAACCCAGCTCTTTAGAGGAATAGAAAAGCAGCTGAAACAACTGCTTTTCTAAGTAGGAAAAGAAAAAACTATTTCCAAGTGAGGCTAACTAGGTCACAAGCCATATGCTCTGCCAGTGCTCCTCCAGCACGTGGGCTATAACAAATCAAGGCACAAAACTACATTTACATCTGTAATCCAGCAAGCTTGTTTTGAGCATTTGTCTCGATCTTTCTTCAATTGTAGTATAAAGATATGTCTGCAATGTACCCTGCTCTGTTAACGGAAAGAGTGATGGCACCTCTAAGCTTGTTAAGATTATTGTCAAGCTATATTTTAAGAAAATTATCTTGGTTAGCACCTGTTCAAGTCAAAAGTTGCTGTTGCCAAATTTGTCGGAAAAATTGAATGAGAATTGAGTTTTAAATCTAAGCAAATATCTCTTTCGGATTTATTCCAAGAAACTAAGTGATAAGAAGTCACTTCTGTTCTACATGTCATAATTACCAGCTGTGGAACCATGCAGTTCACAAGTCCAGGACAGAACATTTTCTTCCTCCTCCAGAGAAGACTGATAGCTTTATCTTGGACTGGGAGTCTCTTCAAAGGAAGCCTTCTTAAAAAATAAAAAAAAAATTAAGAAAATATTGTCTCTATTAATTAAATATTCAGAAGGAAAGAATAACATTTCTGAAGAAATAAAAAGCTTCGGTTCAGTTCCTCATTTTTTTTCTGTAATAACATCTGGCACCATACATTAAAACATTCACTCTTTCTTGTTAGTTAAGAATTAAATTTTATAATTAACTTCCAGATTCACAAAACTGAGGAATCTGAATAATGAGCTTCCCACAGTTTCTCTCCATCTCTAGACCTTTGTGCACATACACAGATCCTGGTCTTCCTCACCTGCTGCAGGTCCAGTTCAAATTGTTCTCTCTATCTTGCTCTTAGGTAGTGTCAGTCCTGAATTCCATATCTAGATCTCAAGGGTCACTTGCCTCTTTGTGTGCCTGGCAACGTAGTCCTTGTGCCACTCAGAAAACCTAAACCAAGAGTTGCAATGAAATTACTTAAATACGTATGTTATTAATCTGATTCCCTGGCTTGAAATTTAGGCAGAAGTATGTGTTTAGTTTCGAGCATTTCTCCATATTTGCAATGAAAGTTGCTCATTGTCATAACGTCCGACAACATGTACGCCTGAAAAGACTGCAAGGAATGAGCTCTTTCAGAGAAGATGCTCCTTGGTAGTGTGCTTTGGGATGAAGCTTGCAAACTTCTAGGAACATTAATGATGTCCTAAGAAGGACAGTATTGCATCCACACAGACACATGCATACGTGTACATATTCTGAGGTTTATACAACATAAAAAAAGATTACTCAAAGATTTAATTCTGTGAAAGCTCAATGGTAACACAGCACAGTCAAGATGTAGAGCTCCTGGGGTTTCAGATATAAAAGGAACCAGCCAATTATATAGTGTGTTGTGGTTAGAAACACCAGTAGTACAAGGAAAGACCCAAGAAATGCCCTAGGTGTTCCTTGCACATCCACTCACATGTAAATGAAAAAATACTTCTAGCTAAGAAATCAATCTACACTAATTGTGATTCCTACCAAATAAAATTTATTTCAGGGTCTGGTTTCCAGATTTAGAATGTTTTCATTCTGGAATGAGAAGTTCAACCAAATGAAATCTAGACAGTTGATAGTATGAAATCAAGCAGCATGAACACATAATGGACTTAAGGCTGAGGAGAGGAAACATCCCATCACATTAGACTTCAAAAAATTTTGTTGTCTCATTCTTCGGGAGAATAAATGTCAGAGGAATACACACTTATTTTGGGGGCATGAAATCTAATGCCCAGATTGGTACAGATCAAAATCCAAAAAAGTTATATGTCTATTCCCTGCTCAGATAAAGTATGGACATGAGCAGACCACTTCAAGACTGATATCACTAATTTTCAGCTTAGCATCTACTTTAAGTTAGTGTTTCTCAAGAGAACAATTCATTGCATCATAGAAAGGTTATCTATCTTAATGAGATTTATTACCCTTTGGGATGTTTAATTAGGAAAGATTAACTTTACCTTAATTGGAAATAATTTTCAAAAGGACCTGTGAGACCTGAGAACATAAATTCTAATGAAATTAATTCAAATTTGCTGTTTTGAAAAATATCATTATTTCTCTCTCATAATTCTTGCACTCTATCTAGCTGTGTTGGGAGGACTGCTGTTCTTAAGTGCTTCTCTTTGGAGAGCTTTTCATGAAATGCTGGTGGAAGTGTAGCATTAACTCCCAGGAAAGAGAGAAGAACCAGCTGGAATACACTGAACAGCTGAGCCACCTCTTTGGCTGACGCTGACTGAAGCAGGACTTGGTATCAACAGGGCATCATCTGGATCAGTCCCAATTGTCCTTCATATTTTTTGGGATTCATCTTTTGCTCTTGATAGATGGTTTTTTTTTCTTTACACAATAGGTGAAGCTGTGTACTTCAAGGAACACCCATGGATGTTGTGAATTGTGGATGGGAGATAATTGTTTGCAGCAGCAAGAGGTGTGTGGGGAGTTTGTGCTGCACTTAGCTCAGCTCAGAATAGCTGTCTCCTCTCTTTCATATGATTTTAAGACATGCATGCATTTAGGCTTGTCTTGGATAAGCTACTCTGTCACCTACAGAGGCACATTAAGAACAGGAAAGATGTCAGGTGTCAGTCATCTGGTTGAGATTCATAGGAGATTCAAGAGCTTTTCCTCTGGTGGGATGCTGAAGTACCACTTCTGCTCAGATGATCTCTGAGTTGCATAGTCATTTACAAGTTTCTTCCAAACACATTGGGACTAGGTGTTGTGTGACACAGCTGCTCTTTGTGTAAGAATGGAACTGGGGAATGGAGAAAATTATTGAAACAGCAGGAATTTCCAGTGTGTATGATAACCACAAATCATTGGAAAAATATAAAACTAAATTACGTGCAAGTCTTTGTGACTGAAAGGAGACAAAGATTCCACCTTTGCTAACTTTTGGGATAAGATGTTTCCTTTTCTCTCTTCTTGCATAGCCCAGCCCTTTGGGCCAAAAGGGGTGAGCTCCCTCCTAGGAACCCAGAGGAAGCAGGATCTGAGCCCTCAGCTGCTCTCACCACAGGGGCTGTGTTTCATTCCTATGCAGCTACACAAGCCAGCACGGAGTGGCAGTCAGTAGGTTTCTGATCAAGTGCTCTTCTGTGTGGAGTCACCTAAGCACTCTGAGAGAAAAAGACAGTCTCCTTCCCCCAACATTGACTTTTCAGGAGGAACTCCTGCAAACTGTGTTTTACAAACAGCTCAAACACACAGTCTTCCTCACTTTGATATCTGTCAGGTAGTGCAGCCTCATGGGAAGCCTTTGGATGACAATACACTTTCACACATTTACTGTATGTTGAGGCAACAGAGCAGCAAGAGGCCAAGTCTTGCATAATCTCAGTCCCTTTTCATCATCCCTAACATAACCGGCACTTCTTGCAGCACAGCCCTTGGACTGAACAGATTGTGTGATGGATTTCTCAGTGGAAATTCTCAGAGCTGTCAGTGTATGTGCTCAAGAACTGATGTCAAGAACAAACAAATCAAAATGATTGTAGGTAAGTAATGTAATTAATTATCCACATGGCAGGAAACTTCTATGGCAAACTGTGTCACCCCATCTCTTGAAAGTAATTCTTTATCTAAATTTTTTGCTGTTGTAAAAGGGGAAAAAAGACATTCACAGCAGGTGTCTTGAATTAAAAGAGGTAGAAAACACGAGACATCTGGGCATTGAGGAAGGCTTCAAACATTACCTAACTATGTATATTCATACACAGAACATATTATTCTTCTAATAAGTGATCAAAGAAAACCTGTTCTTTACACTGTTTTAATGTGATCTTATAAACTTCTTGGGACCCTTCAAACTAATACATAAATATGCCACTGTGGCTCAGACATTATTAAGCTTTCAATGACAGCAGCTTGAACCTTACAAGCTGAAAATGTGACAAAGAACAGATTTTGCTGCACATCAGATTTGCATCTTAATCGGAGAACTCTTCTCCCAGATTGGCTTTAACATGAGAGCAGATTTCCCTCATTGTTTGTCAAGTATTTACAGCTTTTGCAGACATCCTCTGCTCCCCAGGGAAGGAAGATGTCTTCTCCAAAGCACTACACCAAAACAATGAATGAAAAACTGTGGCTTTACACCTGCTAGTATTTTTTCAGCGGGTTTAGAGTCTGCATTGACAATAATGGTATATCATAAATATTCAGTTAGAAGAGAGTGATTTCTAACCACTGAAAGATGGTCCTGTTTGACCATTGCATCAGTGTGGAGTTGCTCTTTCAACTTAAAAGTGCAAGAAACTTCCGATACATATTTAGCAAAGATTATTGTAGTTGTTCATGAACTGATCACTGAGCATTTTTCTATAGTATAAAAAATTGTTGACAATTGTCTACAATTTTAAAGAGATGGACCTTTAGGCTTAGAGATTACATTGTTGTAAATGGAAAAATATGCATAAAAACTCCATTAACACTAAGATTAGCCTGAAGTTTTACGTATTTCCACACACACATTTAGACAAACAGCTTGTTATGTTTATGTGCCTCAATAAAATAAGCTACTTGTAAAATTATAGCAATCTTTTTTTGTGGTGCTGTATCTACAAGAGTAAGAGAAGAGATATGTACTAAACTAATGAACTCTTTGGATTAGAGCCCCTGTTTAATTGCAGCAGAAATGCTTTGTAAATACCACCTACAAAAGAGACACTATTATTTCTGTTCCCCTAGGAGAAGGGGATAATAGAATATGGAATAAAATCAAACCCAACTATACAGCCAAGTATTGGAGAATCAGTTTTAATAATTTTTCTTAAAGTTATTCCTATGTACTTGCTGGTGGAACCAGATTCTCTGGCGAACACCTGCTTGGTTCTTTGACAGTTTCAAAGTGTTCAAGAATTTAATTTGAGTTTGCCCTAAAAACTTCCATCAGAGTGGTCTATAAAACAGGAAAGGTGATTTGTTTTTCTTAAACTGACCCTTTGCGAAGAAAAGACTGATTCTCCTTAGACTCTGGGAGGAACATTTTATTTTAGTATAAAATCAATACAAGCCTCATTTAAAAGCCATTACAGTCATTGGAGAAACTCCCTGCACACTAATGGGGTTTGGATCAAGACTGTTTGTGTTACACGGTTCAGGGTACTCTCCTCTCTTTGTCTCCTTGTTAATGAATTCTCCCTCAAGTTGTATTTTGGAATACTACGCAGGCACAATATTTGTTTAATAATTTTTAGCATTAAGTTACTTGATTGCATTTCTTGGGGCTAATAACATTAGCAGTGCTTCTTTCCAGTGATTACACTGAGTCTAAATATTCTGTAAACTGGGGGCTGAACAGTGGTTAAGTGTAAAGTGGTTAATTTATTTTGGTACTTACAAAGTACTTCCTACTTTTAAGTGTCAAACCAGAACAGTGTTTAGAGAAGCATGCTACCATATTGCTACAAAAATTAAACATTTCAAAGCAGCCTTTATAAAAGTGCATATTAAAAAAATAGCTATTATCTGGAAAGCAGAGTTTTTAGTTCATTTTGCTGCATTTTACAGTTTTTAATTTAGTTCTTAATTCCTTATTATTGCACCCTTTATCTGAATAGCTAGTAGTTATTGTTACCATTTATTCTAGTGCTGTGCTGAATTATTTTAATGCAGCTCTTCATCCATCGCAGTTTAACTTGCAGTTATTTACGTATCTGGAACATATCATCTAAGAAACAGCATCTATATTTGTATCATACTCATCATTTTTCAAATACTTAATTTTTCACTCTAATACTTAGTTTCCAGCAGGGCTCAGAGACACAGCAGCACAGCATGAGAAGGCTGTCCCAGCCTGGTACAAGCCAAGTACAGATTTGGACCCCGACATTATTTTCTACCACTGTTTTGTAACTACTTTTATACATATGGCTATTTCACCTCCAGAGGGGGGCCATAATTGATTTTCTAAGCTTCTGCTTTGTCAATATACTGGTGTTGGGCATTTTCTTTTGTTTGTTTAGTAGTAGAAGCCATGATTTAATTTTGAAGCAGCATACGTTTCATAACTTCTTTGACTAGTGTTTGACTTATTTGCTGTTTGCACCCAGTGTATTCGCTTGAGTCCTAGTGGATGATCTGAATTTAGTAGGACAGCAATCTGTGCTGCAGAACTGTTACCTCCATAAGTAGCCTCAGATTCCCACTATAGCTTTCAAGCTTTTGTTACTTTACTACAGCCTAAATATTACCTGAGTTTTTCTGGTATTCTTCTTGCTATTCATCAAGCCACCCTAAACAGATAAATCTAATTGTGATTGCAATACACAAAGTCCATTTCTTAGTAGACATTGGTCTACATGAGATGATTGGTTTCATTGTCAATGGACAGTCTAACAAAGTAACTTCACCTTGTTAATGACACAAAGTGAAATGGATCAACATTTAGTTTTCAGTGGATCTTTATTCTGTTGTTTATTAAAATGAAATATAAAGGGTCGGATGCTGATTTCACTATTCCTGTGATAAATTGAAAAAAAAAAACTCCAGAGAATTCAGAAGATTTGTCATACTGTGAATAAAATCAATCTGGCTCAGAAGACAGCGATAATTCTAAGAAAACAGTTTGCCAGAGGCCTTCAGCCAAGACTGACATTCAATTGTAACCGAACCAGCTTTATGTAAATGGTAAGGTTGTGTTTATTAAATAACTTATCCTCAAACAGAATTTAAAGTGAACATCTAGCTGCAAGGTAGTGCCCAAATCCCAGCAGGCAGTACTTTCTATTTGTTTTCATGGACAGAAAACACAGCTGTTAGAGCTTGCTAAATTAACTCTTTATGAGGATGGTATGGATTATGTGTTGTTTGAAAAATTAGACAGCTGAGAAACCTCTAATAATGCAGCAAAGATTGATAACTGTCAGTCACATCTCTACCAGTGATCTCCATTTAATCATTTTTTGAGTCAGAAGAAGTAAGCACAGAAGGATATCAACTAGAACTTTCTCAAGAACTATCTTGAGACATGCTTTTCTCATCTTGTCTTCTTCTGTTTGCAGTCTGTGGGTTGCATTCTTTGAAATGAAAAGGAACTTTACTCATAGCTCAAGCTGTCTTAAAATATTGCTTCTAACTCTGCAGGCCAGAATCTAAGAAAAACTAACAGTACCTCCAAGGGGTAACAATCTTCAAGAACACGATCCCTTGATGACCAATAGAGATTGAGTACTGATGTTTAAAGTTTTGTTCTTATTTGGCACCTCCTGAATTTCTGAGCCATTTTCTTTCAGCGCTGCTGGGCCTTGGCCCGTTACTCTACAGAAATCATAACACCAAAGACTCAGTATAGACAAAGTGAGCCCTCAAAGATTGATTTAGATGACATTTCCCCTCCCAGAGGTCAAACAGTTGTTAGCATTGAACATTATGGCATGAAAAATGACTTGACAAGTTGTCATCATGAGACTGTTTGGAGAACAGGATGCTGGGCAAGAGGTAACACTCACAGTGATGTATGTGCCCAGTTCTAGCCAGGCATCCCAAAACAGAGGCATTTCAAACTACTCATCTGGACCCAACAACCTTTATAATGGAAGAATTGACACAGAAATGGGAGCTTTGTTTCTTCTTCATTATTTATTTAATACAAGAAAGTAACAAGTAAGAAAACAAAAAATGAAAGGCCTTAGCTAAGTCACACATCAGGTTCCCTGATTTATCTGTACCAGACATTTCTAGTTAGAAGAAAATGTCCCAGCATCCCCTCCAGTTTTGGATTCAGGTCCTGTAACTTCTACTTGCAGGAGAGTGTGAAATCTAACTAGCAGCCTTTGCTCGCATGAGAATATCTAGGCCAAAATTTTCATTCTTGAAAATTTCATTCAGTGCCAAAACTGTACCTGAAAAGAATTACAGCTTGAATAAATTCTTGCATTTCTTTATCATGTGATTTTTTTTTTTAGAGTAAGATTGTTGGTTCTACATTCCATGGCTACTAATTACTGTATTTTCACTTTAAAATTTCATTTGATAGAGCCATTATATCCCCCTTTTCTTGAAAAATTGTCCTCAGATAGCCTGTAAAAATACAGAGGAAGTAAGTTTTGGACAGAGGGAGAGTTGGAAAAGGAAGGGCTCCTGGGGCTAGAAAAAAATACGGAATATTAGCTGCAGATACATTTATATCACAGTTTAGAGTTTTTAAACAGAGAGATATGGTTTACATTTTTGAAAATGCAAAGCTGCTCCAGCTTTGAATCTGAAGGGCCTTTGGCCTTTCCTTCTCTTTCTCTGACACTCTATGTTAAATGCCTTAAGTTTATTAAAAGCTATTACAAGGTGATTTTGGACCCTGGCACATGGCAGGGACCCAGTGCAAAGGCTGTGTGACCCATCTGGGTGAAGTATCATTACTTTGTTGGCTGAAAGCACCAAGTCCAAAGGACCAACCGGTCCCTTCCAGTGCCAGTGTGTGAAAGAGCGCTGCCTGACTTAATCTGTGTCAGTCGTCCTATCAACACCTCTTGGTTTCAGGGAAATTTTCAAGAAACATCACCAAATGACAGCAGACTGGTCCTGGAGCAGATACAGAACTGGCTGAACAAAAGAAATATGATGTGAGTATTCATGTGGAAGATTGCTGGATCAAACTGAAAATTGTTGCATTTGTTCTTCTGAAGGAACAAATCTCTCTTTTTCCATATGAATTATATTTATAACGCACAGCTTCACGCAGGGGTACTGAGAAGGCAGTCCTCAGCAGTGCAAGGCCAATGCACTGGGTCTGTTCCTCTGCCCCACCACAGGCATGCTCTGAATACTGAAGAGATCTGGGGAGAGAAACATGGCTTTCTACTGTTTCTTCAGCACACCTGCCTTGGGGCAGATGCAATTCCCACTTCTCTTCCTGTCTTGGGCTCGCTCTTCTTCACATCCCAAAATATGTACATAGGAGAGGTGGGAGAAGATAGGAACATTTAAAGAGCTAAATTCTGGTTGGTTATTTTTGATGTGTCTTCTGAGACACTTGTACAGTCTTATCGTGAAGGAGCCCTTTCTTAAAGGGCCAGCTTTGCATCATATAATGTTAAGTCTACGATTTATTATGCACCGAACTGATTTCGTAAATGAATTGAATAAGAAGATGCATTCATCATTATAAACACACTGATTACAAGGCCCAATATAAACAGCAGAGAGTGGGAAGGAGGACTGTATCTCAGTCTGACTTTGTATGTAGGCTTTCCAATGACAGGCTCTTGCTGGTTATTAGAAAGAAGCCATCAACAGGCATCCTCGGAGGTATTTAATGTACAATTCATACCAGCATTTGATTCAGCGGCAATTATTCCTCCAACATTAACAGTGAATTGACACTAACGCACTCTGTGCTTTGCTGTTTCAGACACTATGCCTGGGTTACAGGATGATGAAAGATGAAAAGGGAGAAAGGAATCACTTTTACAAGAGCAACCGACACTTTGTACACGATTTATAGTCTGGTATTTCTGGAACAGGTTCCTCTCTTGTTCACTCTTTGGATACACTTCTACTGATATGTATCCTTCACTTGACCTTTATACTTGCAAACTGTGGGATATCTTGTGCCTGGAAATTAGCCTTCTGAACATGCTGGAGTTGACAGGCAAAACCTGAACTACATAACAGTATTCGTCATTTACTGTGCAGGTGAACTTATGCATCTAAGAACTTGCATTAAGTCCATATTCTCCCTAGAAACATGATAATTATATTGAGCCAAACTCTTATATATGTCTGGCTGAACTTATCCCCACAGAATACCATGCAGAATGTGCAAAAAAAATAACCACTAGATTTGTAACAGAATCTTTCTACTTAGGTATCTCAATTAAAGTGTAGAGGGTGTGAAATCTTGTTGGAAGGCTTATAGAAAAAGAAATTTTGGATCTAGAAAAGAGGAGAATGGAGGGGAATAGGCTGCCTTCGAATTTACTTTTGTCAGCTAAGATGCATAGAGTAGCCGCGTTTTTAAGTTTATTTTGAGCCAATTCCTCCACTTGCAAGCTACATCTGCTCTAGGTTCGTTTGTGCTAGTGCACAGGTTGTATATCTCAAAAGAGCAAAGTTGGGCATCAGCTTGGAATTTTGGAGGTTGCCATGGTTTCCATATTTTTATCTTCTCTGCAAGTCATTAAGACTGCATTGCTGTCTTCAGAGCAATTACACCTCAAAACCAGGACTTTCTTCTTTACAGAAGTCTGGGGTCTTGCACACACATAAAAACAAGGGAACTGCACAAATACTGCTGCCCAGATCAAAAACAGTAATCAAATGGGCAAATAGTGACAATTTCAAGCCAAACATAAGTATTTCTTAAAGGGCCTATGAGTCAATATGCAAATTATTAAAGGTTTATAATGTAGGAAAAATGTAGAGTATTCAGCGAACTTTTCAAAGCAAGAGCTTGAAGAGGGAAAACTATTGAAAAAAAATTCCAATTAGCAAATCCTTTTGCCTGGAACAGAAAATGACTCAGAGAAAATGTCAGTGGGTTCAATAGCAAGCTATCCTCTCTCTTTGAAAAAAGACAGCTCAACCTTCTGGAGCCTGATCTGGCTCATCCAGAGTGAGTGTCTTTATTGAAACACATCTCCAAGGTCCAAGTGTTCCAAAGACAACTAGGTTTTACCCTCACAGGATTAAATTCAAGATATATGGCAAAGCACACACTGTTCTTTCCAGTCAGAGCCAACTCTGGTCACATTCCTTAAGTGATGACTTGTGTCTGCAAAGACAATGCAATTAATTCCAGACTCCTTATTGCTTGCGGGAAGTTTTGTTTATCCCATAAATTAAAATTGTGTAGAAGATCCAGGCTGCCTTTTGGCTCGCAGAGGAGAGAAGAGAAGGAAACTGGGGTTTTGTGGAGGAGGCTACGTAACGCCAAGTAGGCAGGAGCAGTGACTGCTTTACATGAGATGCTCCTCTTTGACACCGCAGTGTTACCCTGCCTGCAGTAATACAGGCTGTGCCCTGAGCAAAATGAAAGCCTTCCTGGGGCCTCTACAAAGAGAAAATTTTTCAATCAGTACTGTCTGATATAGGCAACCCCTTCCTATTTGTGCAGACTCCTCAACTGTATTCTGGGTCTTGTGTTACATGGATGTTTTCACTTAGTCAGGGTGGAGTACTCATGTCTGAGAGCTTATTGCCAAAAGGAGATGTGAGAGCCATGGTGAAGACAGTGATAGTGTCTCCCTTCATGGGGTGGAAGAAAAAAATAATCCCATTTGTTCTGGAGCAGAGAAATTGCAAACACATATGTGATTTCACACTGCGATGTATTTGTACCTTGAATCCAGATTTGTGGTTTTATTAAAATTAAGGGCACTTTAAAGTGCCTTTTTTAAACGTCTTTGATCAGCTCTCCATTCCAGCAAAATCTGTGAGCCTGATACTTGATATGTGTAGTTTTCTTTTCTTTTCCAGAAGTCTAATTATTTGGCAGTTAAAGTAAACCAGTGTTTATTTAGCCATTAAACAACCTCTATCCTTCTCACTTGCCACACTTATAAAGTGCTAATTTACACCCACAACTCAGCAAAGTAGAGCCATGCATCACATTCTACACAGGAAAGAGCCCAACTTTTCAAATCACAGCTCCATACACTTTGAAACCTCCCTGATTTCTGAGCTGTGCACCTTCCAAAAAGGCTATGTAGAGCTAAAATATCTCTCCTTTTGAATCTCTATGCAGATACAGGTGGCTTTTCATGTATCATTCAATCATAAGAAAGCTATGATGCACAGTGCATATTTAAGCCCCTCCTGGAAAAAAAAAAAAGGGAAGTCTAGCATCAGGAGTCCTCGTGATCATGAGCTCTACAAGCAGCCGCCTGGTGACAGAGAGGCCAAGCTCACAGCTTCTGCCAGCTCGTGCACTTTGTTGACTGATCCCTCATTCCTGTAGAGTGCACTTATCACGTTGAATTAACATCTCAGAGAGAAAGGAGGTCTCAGAGTTAAACAAGGTCCTGACGAACTGTGAGATTAAAATTTTGAGCTTCGTTCTCAAATGATGTTTCAAAAGGAAAGCAAATGTCACAACTCAGAATTTAGGACGAAACAAGTGGAATTTTTTTCACCAGACAGGCCAAGAACTCTATCCTTTCTCACAATCTCTCAGATCATCCTCAGTGTACAGTGTTTTGCAGCTAGTAAATTAAGTGGCTAAAATACTTGAAATATTGTGGTGAGGTCTGCAGGTCACACAGAGGCAAAGTCCTCTTTTCTGGGGGAGAAGGGAGAAGAGTTTCTAAGACCTGTTTTAATGCAAGGTCCTCAAGAATATGCATATAGCACAACTCAACAATACAGGGCAGATTCCTTCAATCATGGTGGAAATTTCCTGCAGGAAATTATTGGCTTTCTATTTCTCCCACTAATATAACTTACTTTTAATCTCTGAGAGTTTTCTTCCTTCAACCATTGATCTCTCTGAGGCTACAGGCTCTCAGGTAAAACACAGTTTATCATAGCTATGAAAGGTATTTGCTGCTAGACATCATCCATATACAAGTGACATATAACTTCCTGCTGTGCCATTAGCTGCTCTACTGACTGCAGATGATCAGTAGGGGAGAGGGTACTAAAAAGTGCAAATATCAGCGTTCTGGAGGCTTGCACCTTAAATCTATCACCAGACAGATCAACACTTGTCAAATGTGTCCTGTACTTAATCATATCACTGTAGTTTCCTCAAAATTTGAGGCACACAAAGAGAAAAAAATGGAAGATTCAGCCACAGTGAGATTCCTGTTCTTTTTTTTTTGTGCAGAAATTGGACAATCATCAAGCACTGAGCAGAATAAAGCATGGAGTGATTCACATCACATTGTGATCATAGCCCCTGCTGTCCTTATTCCAGCAGAGGAAAGGAGAACAGAATTAAAATTTGTGGCTTGACTGATATATTTCAGTATGAACCAAGTACGTACATCCTTTTCTGAACCATCCAATAGTGTCCACCCTCTAAGCAGGGAGCTGACATGATTTATCAAGACTGTTTCTTGATGTAGCATTTCTCCTGTCCATTTTATTAAACAGCATGATTGTCACTATTAAAATTCACACATCTTCATCTCTAAGAGACGAGCATTTGTAGACTGTTCAAAGTTCTGTTTCACAACAGATTTGATAAGACATAAAGAGTTTGTTCCTGTCTTTAAATGTCCTGAGAAATTCTCCGATTGCATTTGCTCAACTGGATTACCACATTCCCTACCAACTTCTCACTACAGTGTAAGGGGATGTTACAAATTTAGAGGAGGTAAAAGCCACCTGAGGACTCCATATATGTGACAAAAAGCCTGATTTTCACAATAGTGGAGCAGTGTCTAGTTATTGCTGCTCTTCATAACGGTGGCTTGAGGCTTACGTGTGGACACTGAGACTCAACACACACAAGAATCCTGAGCAGAAAAGACTCCCTATGGGAAAATACACCAGCCCTGTTGTGAAGATAACAACTGACTGTGTCAGGCAGCTGAGCAAATTTCACTTCTGCTCTGTAACTCTGCCTAAATCACAGAAGCATAGCTAAAATAATGTCATGCACCTTTAGTAACACCTTAAGCTAATTTGGCTGGAGCCTCCAGTGGGTGGTGGCACTCTGGGGCACTTAAGGTTA
Source organism: Dromococcyx pavoninus (assembly GCA_033558185.1). Taxonomy (NCBI): domain Eukaryota; kingdom Metazoa; phylum Chordata; class Aves; order Cuculiformes; family Neomorphidae; genus Dromococcyx; species Dromococcyx pavoninus. The sequence continues at coordinate 775,849 of JAUMJL010000665.1, read as the reverse complement.
TTTCTGTCTTGCCAATCACTCCCTACCTTAAAATATTTGAACATAAGAGTAGCTTAATTTCTGACTTGGGTAGGTGTGTGGTGTTTGGTTTGGTATTTTAACTTAAATATACTGTCACAAATCCTGTAATGCTACTCGACTTTGGTTTGTCTCACAGCAGTATAAACAAATCCCAACAATATTTTTCAGGCTTACAGCAAATCAGGTGAAGTGCAATGTAAACACGCTGAAACAATCTATCCTGGGAACTAGTAGTAAAATACGGTGTCATCTATGCAGGGCCTAATGAGGGCTAATTTCCTTATATTGCATAACCTTACCTCTCCACAGAAGCTCATGACACAAAATTAACATAACAATGAATGAAAAACAGAAACATAAAACATGTCAAACCAAAATTGAAAAACCACAGCTGATATCTCCCTTAGTTAAACTTTGAACTTCTTAAAAGCATCATCTAACAAAGCAACCAGGAGGAAGATATTACAAGGAGTTGGAGAAGGAGGAGCCTATGTAAAAGGATCTGAAGTTCACAGATGAATGGTGATACCATTCAGTTTAGTAGGTTTACCACAGAGATATTTAATAAATTACTCTTTCCAAAAGGACTGTGATTTAAAAAAAATCCAACCAAATAAAGAAATAACAATGCACAAGTTGTGTACACACATTTTTAATCTAAAGTAAATGTCAGGTGAACATTTAACAGTTTAAAAGGGGTTTAAGGGGGTCTGATATGTCCCAACCTCTGTGATTAGTAGATTTTTCAATCTTGCAACAGCAATATTACATCTCATTGCTGACACCTCTCAATTCGAAAGCAGCCCAGGGCCAAAAAATGATAGCAATGATTTAGTCTTGACATTTTTATTTTCATTTTACAATAATGACACATCAAAATGTTTCCACTGTAACATTTAAGTCAAGTGAAAAGCACATCTTAAATGTCTGAAACATCTTCTTTCAAGAAAGACATGATTTTTTTTAAGGAGCAAGTTTTCTTAAGTGAACACTTGCAGTCATGAAGCAGAAATCAGTAAGAATGTCAGCAGTTCAGATTTGCAATATGGGATCTCAACTTCCTTTGTCAACTGTCCATTTGCAACTCCAGCACCGAATCCTTATTAAGAGGCTATGATAAGCCTTATTCTCCTTCCCTCTAACCCAGTGTTGCACTATTATTACTCTGTTAATACTGATTTTGATCTATGTCTATGTAAATGGAACACGTTTACCATAGCATTAACAATAAATAACTCAATCTGTGGTCATGAGGGAAACCCTTCACTGAAGTGACTCCATCTAATAGGAAAGGACATTGAACTGTCTCATTTCATCAGAGGGTAAGAAGGGAGCACATGGCCAGGCCCAAGTTACAAACTTCGATTTACAGAATCTAGCAGATCCCTAAATCTATGCACTTTCATCAGCACTTGAGTTTGAAAGTATTCATGAAAGACATTATGTAAGAAACTGCCTGCGACTTAAAAAGGGTTATACAGACAGAAAGTCTGCCAAAATCTTGCACATCCAGGTGCTGCCATGAATCTCAACCACCTGCACAAACCCATTCTATTTTCTTTTTCCAGCCCTACAGATCTGGTCTTAAACTGCCAGGTCTGAGCATAGCTCAGAACAGCCTCAGGAATGACCAACACAGCCTGATTTTATCACCGCTAGTATTGCTGTGCTGGAGTGGGTTACCTCCACCTGGCATTCTGTGCCCTGCTTGATGCTCATATGGCTCCAGTGTTTTATGTTGTTCTGAATATGCTGGCCTGGAGGAATCCCACTTGCCCCCAGGATTCAGTTTCAAGTCTCATTTGTACTTCCAGAGCAGACCAAAAAGACTACATAGTGCTGGTATGCTCTCTTCAGAGACTGCTGTTGAAATCTCTATTGCCAGTATCTGAATTCGAGCTTCTCTGTAATCTGAGTATTTAACATGATGGTCCCAAAGAAGCCATCTCTACACTGAGGCTTTTTGTGTCTCTGAGAATGACTCAGTAGATAGAGACCACAAAATGACAGGTACAAATTGAGGATAAAGATATGTAATAATATGTAATTCCCTTAAATCACTCGCCTGGAGTTACTAAAAAGAGGAAAGAGCAAATGGCAATAAAACCAGTGATTTAAAGTCCACAGTTTGTCACCTGAGGCAAAACATTAGCTAGAACAGGCAAGACTATTAACATAGCTCTACACTATCCCTGGCTCAGTTTTTATAAAGGTAGAACATGGTGTCAGCTTTGCTGGACTCATTTTACTGTTTATCTAAAGAAGGTGTTGGGGTGAGTGAGGATGTTAAAGGTTCATGAGGATGCTAAATAGTTGGAAGCAGCTGAAGACAGTTTTCCATAGTCATTCAGGCATCCATTTCCTTTAGTTAGGTACAAGGAGGAGAAAGAGCTTGTGTGTGCCTCCAGCTTCTCCTTTAATGATCACCTGGCTGGAGGAAGAGGTTGGTTGGTCTCATGATTCAGGCTTTTGGTTTGATAAGCACTGTCCAGAGGACTCTCAGGCAATAATTTGGTTTTGATTTTTTATCAGAAGGAAACAACGGTTTGTCTGGATTTGTCTTTCTATGTTTTTCAATTAAGTAATTATGCATACATTTGTTATTGTAATTCAGTGGTATTGCTGACAAGCCATTCCGTAGGTGTCCCTGTGCTAAGAAAGTGCACAAGTGTGAGCATTTTAAGTAGTCACAACACGAAATTTAAATAAAGTACAAGTCTCATGCTGGCCTTTTGCACAGAACTAAAAATTTCAACAGATGATTCCCACACCAAATTAATTAGCTGGTTTTCAGGATCTGTCCTTCCCCATCAATCACATAGGATTTCTTTTTCATTAGACTCACGCAGACCTTTCAAGACGGTTGCACAAAAGCACTTTCACTTTGCCAAAAACACCCCTGAGTAAATAATTTTGTATTTATGAAATATTTCTGCAAACAAGATCTGACTTATCTCATTTTTTTTCTCTCCAAAGCCCAGGTATTATTAAGGAAGTCCATAACTTTTTAATTCGGAGCAATAAAGGCTCTTTACGCTCCAGTGGTGCCTTATGATGTACCATGACCTCCTTCATCTATGCGGTCCTCAATCTTTTAAAATGCTGCCAATACACTGGTGATGATGGAGCTAAATAAAGTACTTCTGTTTCAACTTTTGTGGGCCAAGGGTTCAGTGTGATGTTACAGCTGGACCCATCTAAGAGCTCGTGGCCACTGAAAGAGCCTGTCTTGTGTCCTGAGTGCTCCCTGTGTTTGTCTGTGTGGTCCCAGCACAAATGCTGAGGTCTGGCTGACCTCTTGGAGAGCTACTTCACAGATTCAAAGCACTGGGAAATTATCCTTCTCTGAAAAAAAGTGATCTAGATCCTTTTACCAGTGCAAAAGAAAGGGTGGAAGTGTGTGTATGAGATGGGAAGTGTAAGAGGAAAATATCTCTTTCAATAGCAGTTGGAAATTATATTGGTTTAATTACAATTTTAAATCTCCATTAATATTGAATATTAATAATAATAGTCAATATTAAAAGGGTTTAAATTTGTCTTATCTATGAGATCTAGATCCATGGTAACTAATCCTCCCAAATGGTTCATTGTCCAAATATTTGGTTATGTCGGAGTCTTCTGGGTGTCAGACCACAGACAAGGTCAAGTGAATTAATTCTCACATCCTTTATTAATGATCATACCTAGTGCAGTCCTCTCATCTTGCATAAAAAATAAATCAAATAGAAAAATAAGTGCTGTCCCTCCTGCAAATACTGTAGGAGACAGGGACACCACATCCTATCAGTTCCAGATTATGAATATAGAAAAGGGAAATCAAACATAGAGGGGACAGCATGGAAGGCAGAGAAATGAATTATGATGCTGACATTTGATGGAAGATTTGCCTGGAAAAATGAGACAGGAAGAGGGATATATGCAAATCCATGACGTTTTTGGAGCCATTTTCACAGTCAGTATTGAGTTAGACCTATAGTCCCCTGCTGGCTCCACTGGGATAGCTTTTCATGTAAGGCATCATGCGGCGGAGCACCGATGTGTGGTCATAAATGACTAGAAATACAAGTATATACATTTCTCTGCAGAAGAGCAAGAGCATTCAGGGAAGACCAATTAAAGAGATCTTAATGTAGAGACTACCTGTACCAGTCTGGATTTCAGCTCTAATTGTGGCAAGTAACAGAATTCTATTGAAATTTAATCAGCAGAATGAGCTTTGTTAAAACTTGAGAGTTAATTGGGGTAATAATTACTGAAGAAACAGATTTACTGCACTGAGGAGAAGTTGCTATGGTATTCCCATATATATCTGAGAGAGCAATTAAAAAAAATCCAATGTAGACAGAATAGCCACAGATGAGTGGGAAGTTAAGGCAATGCATCAGAATGCCAGGGTAATCCAGTGGCACCCCAGTTCACTTGCCTCTTTCTTCCTAAAGCATTTTTCTCTTCAAATCAGTCCTCCATGCTGAAGAGGCTTCATATGGCCTGAAGGCACCACATACAGAGACCCACGGGGGAAGGATGCAGTTATTCTCTCTTCATAGGTCAGTTGGAGGGAATGATTTTGATTGTCAGGGAGATGTCAGGACTGGGGATGAAGAGCATTTTGAAGAGAGAAAGAAAAAGTCTTTAGCAGCAAACATCAGCACCAAGGTCTGGTCTCACTCATGTAAAAGAAAGTTTGAAAGAAACTGCGGAGAACTTGCCTGACAGATTCAATAAGTTTTGTCAGTTGTGACAAAAAAAAAATAAATCTAGAATTAATTTTTGACCAGAATAGGATTTAATTTGAAATTAACAGCAGGCAATGATGAGATCTCTGAGACCAAAGCTAACCTCTAGGATAGAGTGCAGAGAGCGATATATCTGAAATCAGAGAGGGAAAAAACGCTGAATTCAAAGCCAGTAGTTTAACAGGACTAAAAAGGTCTACAAAGGGAGAGGAAAGAGCCAGAAAGCCATGGAAACACGCAATTCCAATAAATGCAGTCAGTAAATTTAAGAACACTGAGAAGCCAAAGAAGATTTAAATAGAAGGGATTTAGCCAGGTAAATGCTACAATGATCTTGTAAGAATGGCTCTTTAAGAGCCAGGCTGCAGCTAGCTCTGAATAACCTTGGAATAGAGAGAAAGGAAGCCAAGTTTGTATACATTGTTTGTTGTACACAGAAGATGGACAGAGAGACTGGAAGGATCAAGGTCTTCTTTTTTTATGAATTGTTGTATCAAGATATAAGAGGATGAGTAGGGTGACTAAACAATCGCCATGCCTAGTGATGGTCATAATGTTATTCTCCGTGTGGACAGGCCCCCTACAAATATACTTTTAGCAGAGCTGGATCTCCTTCACCTTCAACATAATCCCTGTGTTAAAAACAGCCAGATTATGTAGTAACATTACACTTAGAAGCACTACTTCATCTCAGATCTGTCTTTCCAGGTATCTCTGTTCTGTGTCTAAAGTTCCTGTAAGAGGAATAAGAAGCTGAAACAAAACTTGTAATTAGTCTCCCCTCCATGCTCACACATCCTGGCTTCTACACCCAAAGGAAGAGAGAAAGAACAGAGAATTTGGAAGATGAGAATGAGATGTATCTTTGCTACTTAGGGTATTTTTTCTGCTCTGCCTGATTTCGTTACTGTTACATTAGAGAAGAAAGGATCTCCTCACAGAAGGTCTGTGATTCCAGATTTCCTGTGCCGTTTTTCTAGTATATTTCAAGAGAGAAACATGAGAATCTGATTTGTGCATATATAAATTATAGGAGCAAAGTATTGGTTGTAGGAAAGACAAAAGGAGAGTTTCTTAGCATAGCATCTCAGTATCTAATTTTTAGGATTTGAGGCAATGAACCCCTATAGCTAATAGCTGCAGATAAACATGAGAAAAAGAGATAAACCACCATCAAGAAGATCAGCCATCACCTAATTGCAACATGCACTTGAAAGGCTGAGAAGCTGCTAAATCTCCCACTTCACTGACAAAATACTGTCTTGAATACTTGGAAAATGGTTGTATTTGAAAATACTTGCAGTGGATGAAAATAACCAATAATTTCATAGCATATATTGTGGAATATTTCAAATAACTTACCAATTGCTGTAAACAACAATTCACTCAACAGATACTTTTACTGAGTTTAGGACTGAAAAGGTGGTATGTGGCATCCTGTTTCCCACTGCATACAGGCACTCTGCAGCCACAGTGCAAGTCAGCTGAAGGAAAATCTGTGCAGTGAAGCAAGCAGCATGCAGGACCCAAAGGGAAAATCAGATCCTGCACCACATTCAGCCCATGACTCGCTGTCTGCAGAGATCTGCGTGAACAGCTTTTACATGCAATAAATGGAAAAATGGGTGATGGAGTGAGTTCTAACCTTTATTTTTCATCAATTTGTTCTGGATAGCAGAAATTGTTGGGGGCGGGGGGCTCAGTTTATTTGAAAACTGCTTCCAAACCATTGTAAGTGACCAATAGTAGACTCAGCAGAAGGATGTGATATTCAGTGCTTATGCATATTTGCTACAAACAATTTCCTTCTTATGCCTTTTAAACAGTAAAAAGAATAATAGATACTATATACTGTGGAAATGCAGAAATGCATAATGCAGCGCCCTTTTGGTGGCAGAAAATTGAGTGGAAAAAGGGTTTATGCCATCAGATCTCTTGGTAATGTGTGAAAGGATGAACTATATTTTAACAAAATGAAGAACTTATGTAAAATGATAGTGTTTTGTGTTTTCATCCTAAATGTGAAACAGAGTGCGAGGCATTCATGAAACTTTAATCGAGTTCCTTTTTTCAGGGCCTGTGTTCACAAACTCGAATGACAGTTCAAGCTTTAACTTTCTAAATCTTGCTTTCATTTGTATGAGTCAAAAACCTCAGTGGAAAGGTAATATCATGCAAATTTCTTTTAATGACCCTTGTAAGAGTTGAAATTCTTTTATTTTTTTAACCACATCTACATGATAATTATTTCTATCTATGTCTCCCAGTATTTAAATGCTGACACTGTACAAATTATTCTCAACAAAAAAGCTCCAAAAGCCCCAAATCAAAGCAGATGGTAAAATTATCTGAAAAACAAATTATTTATGAGATCAGGACAACTGTTGACAAACTCTGGTGAGATAAATTACTCTTGCCCTAATAAACTAGGTTTTTAAATAAATAATACACAAGATTATTTTCCCATTCATCTACTGATGTACCTTTTTTCCTACTTGGCAGATAAGAAAGCTCTGTGGTTCAGTAGTGCCCTACAGGCCCTGCACTGCTGCGATGCGCCGCAGGGCATCCCAAAACAGCCACACTCCCCTCCAGCCCCACCTTTGCAGGGTCCCAAGTTCTCTCCCTGATCTGGGGACTCTCTCAGCCCATTTAAGCTTTACAACTTCCCCACCTAGTGGAAGTTCAGGTACTTTCTTCCCTTGAATACATCTCAGCTACAGAGGAATTTTAAATTCATGGGATCACGGAATTGTTTAGGTTGAAAAAGACCTTTAAGATCACCGAGTCCAACTGTAAACCTAGTCCACCGCTAAGCCATGTCTCTAAATGCCAGGTTTACATGTCTTTTAAATACCTTCGTGGATAGTGACTCAACCACTTCCCTGGGCAGCCTGTTCCAATGCTTAATAAACCTTCAAGCCAAATGGCAATTTTATGGGGGATAACAAAATACAGAGAATCACTATGCCTTGATTTTTGTTATTTGTTTTTGTTTGCCAGACTGTGGTGGTTTGAGATATTTGATGAGCATATGCTGAGAAATGGAAGAGAAAATATAGGAAGAATGCATTTTTAGGGGGATAACAAAAAATGACAGTATGAACAGAAACACAGAGCGTGATAGTATTGCTTGCTAAGCCCAAATTAAACTCCTGGATGGTGTTCCTAAATAAGGATTCCTAAATGAAGGGCTGGGGATCAGTAGAGGTCCTGAAAACCCTTGGTGCTCTAGGATCAGGTAAAGTCTTTCCATCTTGCCCTCTTTTTGGTGTCATGGTCCAGCATCAGCAGGACCAGGAAAACTTTTGCCCCCGTGGGGCTCTGCTCAGCCATGGCTGTACCAAGAACTGTAGAGTAACCTCATGGGGGCAAACCTAGGGCTCGTTACACACCCCAACCCTCTCAACTTATAGGGAGGGGAGGGAGAAGGATATAAAAGATGAGTTGCTGGTGAATTTGATACTTTCTTTAATCCCAGGCAGTCTGCATAGATTGCTACAGATAAACAGAACAATTTCCGCTTATTTTTCTCCCTGGCTGCTTTTTTTTAAGATGTAAAGTAGGAAGCAAATAGACTCAAGCGAGTTTCTGGAAAACTGAGAAAACTTTAAAATGAACTTTTAAAAGGAATATTTTTTTTTAAAATCACACATAGATGTATGATTGCTTTTTATAATATATTTCCATATATAGTCTTTCCTCAGTTATTTTCTGGTTTGGTTTTATTGAGTGTTTTTCTGATCACATTGCACCTTATTGCTGTCTTTCTGATGGAATTTGAAGAACTTCAATACTTTAAGATCTGCCTGTAAGAACAGAGCAGGAGATATACAAGGAAACTTCACATCTGCACTCTCAAATATTATTTTTGCTGTTGTTTAGAGTTTGTGCGTTTGTAATTTCAAAGTGCTTTTAGAGGTTTTTAAATGTTGTCTTAGGCAAGAGACTGAATACTCTGCCTCAAGCACTGATAAACTCTCTTCAATGTTTAGGTGAAAAGAAAAGTGCTAGGCCAAGCTTTATCAATGCAAATATATCTAAGACATTTCCTTTAGCAGAAGGAGAACAACTGCTAAGTACAAGACATTCTCTTCCTCCCTGTGAAGTGAAACCTGCACAGCTGGATAACCACTGCCATCACCCTTTTGGGCAGTGACAAAGGACCACTCATCTTTTCTCAGACTCACAGGTACCTCGGCCCCCAGGGAAACAGTGCTGTACCCTGGAAGAAAAGAAGAGCTCGACGTTGAGGTAGAAGTTGGCTAGATGGCAGCAGAGCCCCGGACAGCAGCACTGGGGGCACGGCAGGCATCTTCCTGGGCAGACACTAACCGAGGGACGTACAATTCAGCTGCTAGAGGGAGAAGTGACAGAAAAACAGAACTGTCTAAAATTGGATGCATCTGAGAATGCTAAATAGAGGGACAAAGAGCTTGGTTTATATTCAACATAAATTCCCAGCTTTAAACAAGTTATCGCTGACAGAAAAGTTGGAGAAGTTTCATGGTAGCGAAGTCTATTTATATCAGAAATCATGTTTTACTTCTGCAAGATGAATCCCACTTAAATTTTTCATGACCCTTTATGGAGAAGTCAATTAATGGACTATATGTTTATGACTGACAGTCACAGATAGGTAAAACAATCAAACTGTTGTGGTTTAACCCCAGCTGACAACTAAACACCACTCACTCACTATGCCCTGGCAGAAATGGAAAGAGAATCAGAAGGGCAAAAGAGATAAAACTTGTGGATTAGGATAAAGACAGTTTAATAGGTAAAGTGAAATCTGCATACACAAGCAAAGCAAAGCAAGGAATTAATTCATTCATAGGCAGGTTTTTAGACTTCCAGAGGAAAGCACAGCTCCATTACATGTAACAGTTACTTGAGAAGATGAATGCCATCACTACGAATGTCACCTCTGTCCTTCTTCTTCCTCCAGATTTTATTGAGGAGCATGATATCATATGGTGTGGAATAGCCCTTTAGTCAGTTGGAGTCAGATGTCCCGACTGTGCCCCCTCCCACCTTCTTGTGCATCCCCAGCCCACTCACTGGTGGGGCAGTGTGAGGAGCAGAAAAGGCCTTGGCACTGTGCAAGAACTGCTCAGCAAAAACAAGATCATCCCCGTTCCATCAACACTGTTTCCAGCATAAATCCAAAACATAGCAACATACTAGCTACTATGAAGAAAATTAACTCTATTCCAGCCAAAACCAGCACACAAACTCATCTGGGATTCTCTGTGTGACTCTGCCACTGAGTCGTTATGGAAACACGGGAAGATCCTCAATATTTTCCCTTCCCATTGCTCACCTGCAGTTCCCAGGTCTTTGTCAAACACTTGACACACTGAGTTACTGGCATTACACAAGTGACAGTGAGTAATTGCAAGAGACTTGATGGTGTTTAATGAGACATAATCTCTTCAGCAGTGAAAATGAATCAACCAGATCTAAAATCTCAACTTTAATAATATATAGAAGTAGGTTAGCCCAGCAAATCAGTTCTGGCTCACTTTTGTTTAGTCATGTGGAGAATAAATTACTTGATAAAGGTCTGTATAAATTGAAAAAACAAAAGAGGGCATTTTACACAGTGGTACAAGAAGGATTTCACTTAACATTGTTATGCAGTACTATCCGAGATCACATGAAGTTTCTACTTGGGCATGACCATAAAATCCCTAACAATATTTTTAAGAAAAATTTTGATGAAATTTCTAAAATCCCAGAAGTACTGAATAAATATCTGAGGAAGGAAAGCAGATATGATAGTGTGAAATTGTATGCTCTGTTGTCAACTGCATACAGGTTACATAAGTCCCATCAGGTGACTAAAGCTCACAGTGATGGCATAAGTTTGAATAAAAGGGCTGAGGAACACTGTTTAAGAACAGAATTTTTAAGATTTGGATTAAGCTCATGTATTTTTGCAATCCTGTTCATATGTAAGTTATAGTTGTGTTGACGATGGCATGAAAATATATGGATAAAACAGAGGTATGATTTGCAAGGAGAAACACCATTTATTAGATCAAGCAGATAAGTTTTCAAATAAAACATCTCTTTTTAAAATATGTAGCCCTTTTTAGTTCTTCTTCAGTATTGAAGTGTGGCATGTTATCATTACCAGATGTTTCTCTGTATAACATCAAATTATCTAGCTGCATCTCTCTACCTCCTCTATTTCAGCTATGTCTATGATACACAAATGCACTTTGGATTTTGGAAACAGAAAGTTTCCTAGCAAACAAATTTGTCTATCCATGAATACTCACCCACATGCCATCGCCTTTAATGGAAATACCATTTTGAAAACATTTTGACTCCTCTTTAGACACTGTGCATATTTTAGATGCAGGTGCTAAAGAAATTAAATAAAGAAATGCAGAGATGCGTTTGGTCAGTAAGCACAGAAAGATGACAGTTCCAGCCAAACAAACCAGAAGAGACACCCACGGTGGATTATGCAGCATTTCTGACCAGTGAAAGCTAGAGTACTGACATGATTGGGGATTCTTGTAATGCAATCAGCTGGGAAATATGTAAAGCTACTGGTGACTTCATGTGTGCCTACCAAAGCCCTCAGAAGATGAAAGTCAAGAAGCCTTAAAAACTGGCTGAGAGGAAATTAGCCACCATCAGTACAGACAGGATTCAGACCTGTAGGAACCAGGTTTTGTGCTGCACTGTTGAAGACTTATTGAGAACAAAATTGCTTGTCTACTTCTAAACAATGTGGTCTTTTGCCAACTGTTTAATCTATTAGACCCTGATTTTCTCCTTGTGGAGCTTTGAATACTGAGAGTGTTGTTAAAGATAAGACCAGTAAAGATAATATTTAAACTTCTTATTTTGATATATGAAAATACATAGGTATTCCTTACAGGGCACTCCTATTGGGTGTATCATTTATATGTCACTGAAAATAATCAAACTGTATTATTTTAATCACAGAGCAGGAACAGATGATGTAACAAGAGCACAAGGAGCCAAACCTCATCTTATATCAAGAAACTGAGATTTGGCTCGGTATTCTAAAAGCAAGTCAATGGGGACGCATTTGACAATGTTTTCAAACAACCCAGTAAGATCCAATTTAATACGAATAAAGCCACTGGGATCAAAAGCGGTAAAGGAGAGGTTAAATATTTGGAACAGGCCTTGCTACATAGAGAACAATTGCCTATTTATTTAAAATCAGTATAAAAACAGTGGGCCCAGTTGTAATTTCATTTGCTTTGGATTAACTCCGTAATAACTTCACAGAGGTCAGTGGAATGATACCAGTATTAAAAAAAAAAGGACAAGAGATCAGGAGCACTTTGAGCTGTGTTGTGTTCGAATTACTCTTCTACTGTTCCATGTGTAAGCAGGGTGAACTGCATTTTTGTAACAGAATTCAAAATGGTTTTAAGCTTTTGTGTGCCATTAAGCATGAACATAATAAAACAATATTAACCTTGGCAACTGGGGTATTTTTAAGCCACAAATGAGGGAAATAATACTTTTTCTTTAGAAGAATTTTGAGGATTTAGACCAGGTAAAACATAAAATAAAAAAAGAAAACACTCAATAAGTGCAAAAATATCATTATTTTGTCTTCAGATGACTTCCCTATACTCTCATACCATGATTGTCCATCTGAAGTGATCTTTAAAGCAGTCAAACCATGCAAATAAACAACAACTTAGTTCTGAATTGTGCACCTTGTCTAACCATTCATAGTTTCATCCACAAAGCTGACAAAAGGATGCTAGAGTAGCTTCACTTTTAGCAGACCTTAATAATCACTTGGTACAGACTAACGGCAGGAAGGGGATGATACGTTAAAGTGAGATAAGCCCCCCTGAAGTACTCACCAAACAGATGGAATTTGTGTTTGTTTGAAATCTTCCAGATGAATTAAGTTTTTCTGAAGAGCAAAGACTGATTTGCCAATTTGCCTCATCTAATAGAAACACAATCAAAGTTGCAGTAGAGAAAAGCAAATTCAAACCCTCTTGAAAAAAGGTGCAAATCATTAGCAGTAGTAATGTGGTATGAATAATTCACAGGATTTATGCATTAAAAATAACTTCAATACTTCTTTTCATCCTTCTCCAATTTTGTCTCCTATTCCTTTTTTTATCTTCTCTAAAAATTGCAGATCTCACTTGAGCAAACCTGGCAATGACACCCCAGAAAAGCAGTCTGAAGTATTTGGAAAGATGGAAAGGCAGACAAACCTCAGTGCTTTTATATAGCTTGAAAGTGGCCACTGAATGCCATACAGAAGATAAAGCCAGTTGTAAAGACAAAGTCAGCATCCTACAGGTGGAGGAGAAATTGCTCGTGTTAAGTAGTGTGAAATTGTTGAGATATTTTATGACCATTAGAATTCCCCAGAGCTAGAAAATGTAACAAAAAAACCCCAGCTCTGGCAGATTCATATTCCAGAGCATTTTTTTATCTTTACATAAAAATGTATAACACCACTTTGCAACATCAAATAAATATTTACTCTGTTCTCAGAGTCAGCCCTTGATTAGCATGTATATAGTCCCTTAACATAAGCAATGAATTTAACTCTGAGTATTTTATTGGCAACAAAAACAATCTTTGAAATATCCTCAAATGCAGAAAAACACATTTTAAATGCAACAACAAAATGACTGTAATGAGCAGCAGGACTGGAGATAAGGCTCCAAAATTGTACTGTTCTATCCAATTTCCTTTTCGCAGCACACACACAGAATTTATAATTCACACAGTAAACATGAGCAAAATAAATTTCATTTTAAAAGCTGTTTTTCTATAACTTACATTTTCATGTATAAAATAACTGATATTAAGAAAGAAAATTGTATTTCAGAAGACTGCATTCTACTATCAAAATATCTCAAGCTTTGTGAGAGAGAGAAAGAAACTTTGCAAAGGTCTCACCTTCAGCAGTGATGTCATTTGGAGTGCCAATGAACTATCGAGAATATTGTTCTGATCACACAGTTTTAGGTTTCTCTTCTCTGTGTCTCACTTAAAGAAAACTTCTGAAAACATGATTTTTATGAACAAATCAATTGCAACTGTGCCCAGTCAATTAAAATCCCTTCAGCTGTAACCTCTCTTTTAATCAATACACAACAAGAGGAAAGGATAATTTGTTTGGATGCCACTGAACCATTAAGTTTATTTTCCATTTTGCTGCAAGTGAAATGCATGCGTCAGAGGTCAGCTTCTTTAAAAACAATTTACCTATTTCCTTCTTTCTGTCCATAAGTGGAATAGCCTTTATTCCATTAACGAGGGCAATCTACAAATGAAACAGAGGGAATTACTCCCCTGATTGCAAATCACATGATGGTTAATGCCACTCTTTCTGTTTGAGCTCAATCCTGCAATTAAACTTACTACTTAATGCAGAGGGATCTAATTGACTCTGGGTCGTATTCAGCATCCACTTCTCTTCCATCACATAGGAATGTACAAATTTCCATCTGGGGGAGGAAGGAACATCTGTGGATGGAGAAGACTCAACCTGGAGAAGTTTGTCTTGGTCACTTCAGTGTGAAGGGGAGAAAAAGGTTAAATAAAAGTGAGTTGAACTCTCAGTTGCAGCTCTGTTTTAGTCTAATTGCGTTGACCTCAATAGACCTGTGCATGTTTACTCCATCTGAGGCTCTAACTTGTGATTTATAAGCAGAAACAAAATTGTCCCAACAGCCTTTTATTCAAAATTGTAGATTGTGCAACTGAGTTCTGCAAACATGCTAATGAACAGTACAGTCCCTGAAGAATACATTTACAAATTCACTGCCTTTGCTAAAAAGTGACTAATTTTTCATCCACTGTAAACTGACCAGATGTTTTGGTCCAGCTGCACAACCCCTCAATTTGGAAACAGGCAGCCATCAGCCTTTTGATCATTTCCCTGAAAAAAACATCTGCTCTCTGTTTTCCCCTGCTTCTGCTCTTTGTCTCTACAGGCTTCCCTGAAGGCTTCCCTCAGCACAGTGTTATTTTGAGCCTTGAGTCTAAGGAGGATATATGTTAATTTCATCTACTCACAAAAACTGGTCAAGCAGGATCTGTTTTGCCTGATGTAACTTCATGAAAGCCACAGGGATGTCTTCCTAAAGAGGCATGCAGACATCTGTGTTTTCTTTTCTGCTTTTTTGTACTTCTGTGCCTCCCATTTGCACCCACATCTATGTTCACAGGACCTCTAGAGGCAAAAAATGAGAACCAGCAGATTACAGTCTGCACTGAACTGAACACCACCAAAGGGGACACTCCAGTGCTGCCCATTAGTTAACAATATCAGGATCAGGTGAGTTACTAAAGCTGAAATCCCTCTGATTTTGTCTCTCTAGAGGCTCTGGAAATGCACTCTTGAGGAGTCCCGTCTTGTCAGAATTTGTTTCATTCCCATTTGAAAAAGCCACAATGAACTTGCAATACAAATTTCAGAGAATAAACTACCAAGTTCACTCAGTTACCAAAGGGTAACCAAATGGGTGAGAGCTGAGAAATCATTTAGCAGGGGAGGTTTTGACAATGCCTAAATTATAGCTGCTTGTCTGCATTACACTGCAGCTTCAACAAGTAACCCGCGTACGAGGGATATACACATAGACGGATGAAATCAGCAAATAACTCTCTGAAGAAACCTCACATAAAAGATGGCCAAAGCATTCACACAAAACCTCTCCCTGCTATTTGTAGAGATCTTTATTGTGTCCATCCTCACTGTGATCCATGGAGATGAAGATTCCAGAGCAGGCTTCTGGAATGATGATCAGGGAATGCTGCAAGTCATGCCACTCCGAACTCGGCAGGAGCCTTCTACAAGTTCACAGTGCAACATCTGCAGCAAGATCCCGATTCCACCAGTGGCAAAATGGCCATTGCTCCTCAGTTCAGAGGAAGTAACTAGGACATGAGGGTTTGCACAAATTAAATGCATTCAGGAAAGTTCCTTTTTACATGTCCCACTAGCAAGTCTTAATGCCTTGGTTAAAGAAGTTTCTTTTAAAATCAGAGGCATAATAATCATGTACAGAAACAAATTTTGTCAAAGGGATCATCTCGATAAAATATGAAAGACAAAGAAGAAAGGCCATAAAACACTCGACTGAAAGTCAATAAATCTCAGCAAAATGTCCAGCTTCTGCTTTCTGCATCATTCTTGGTTTCTTTTCAATATTCCGCCCATCCGCTTCATCCTTGAAAACTGTCGTCAGCCTTTTGGTGACAGCTCAGGCTTTTAATTGTTGACAATACTACACCCATATTGATTGTTGCTTTTAATTAGCATGGAGTGCACAGGGAGGAATGAAATTAGGTTTTTTGGTTTCATTACAATCACAGCATTGTGTGATCCAAGCGTCAATAAATTATTCTTTTTATTAAATAACAACAACAACTCTTTATTATCTAAATTACAAAAGGCTGCATCACTTGGTTGCAAAAGAGAACTTGCACTTTAATAAAGGGATGTAACAGCAATCTCTCAGCAAGGTTGAATAGGAAAATGCTAATCATCTCATAAAGAATTACTCTCAGCATAATTTATTTCAGTTTTAGAATGAGTTATTCACATTCGACCTCCTCAACAACATAAGTTTAAAGAACTGATAATGCCATGTGACAGAGCAATTTATTTGTAAAAAGTTTATTAACATCCTGTGAGTATATATTAATTAAAAGTTACATAGAGCCACTGCCCTATGACTGCCCTAGACTGATGAATTTGAAACAAAACAACTCTTCAAGCCACTGTGTCTTACAGTTATTTTTGCCTGCTGAAGTGATGCCCAGATTCAGCTTCTGGTAAACACAAAGATCTTGTCATTACCTCTGGCATTCCAGTACGAACTGCAGAAAGCTAGAAAATAGCAGCCAGTAGTTCCTTCTCCAAGGGCTTTCTCCTTGCTCCCACCAAAATGCCAGCTGAGCTTTCAGGGACCCAAACTGTCTTGAAAGAGGAGGAGTCATACCTGCATGTTGGTGTTAATCCATTACTTGGGACAGGGCACAGGCTCTGTGCTTGCAGAGGAAAAGACTTTGAATTGAGGAGGCAGAAGAGGAAGAGGGACAGCATGAAAAATGCAAGAAGAGAATGGGTGGGAACCATAAGCAAGTTGAAGAGAGAACACATAAGAACTAAGTCCAGCTGAAAGCAAGACTGTCTTCACACACTTCAGTATTGACATTAAGAGACTAGAACTGTTTTCTTCCCCATAGTACAGTTTTTACACTGTCTTATGCAGAGCCAGTTGTATTTGTTTTAAATCAGGACACTATCACTGAAAGCTACCTGTGAAACAATGCTGCAGAAAACACTTCTGGGTTTATTACCAGAAAACATAACCTTTTTTCATAACAAAATGTGCAGCCATAAGCGTCTTCTGGGGTTCAGTGTTCATGGCTTCTCTGTTTCCCAAGACTCACAGTACCATTGGCCCATTTTACAAATGAACAAACCTCTTTCTTTAGTAGCTAAATAAAGAGATTCCATATCATTCTTCTAATTATCAGCTAATTATCAGAAGGTGGTTCAAAACTCAAAATATTTTTTAAAAATAAATGTACATATTAAATGTAATGTAACAAACTAAAGGTCAACTAACATTCAGGTATTACTTGGGAAAACATCCCTATTTCCAGTATCAGTATTGAAATAATACACTTCTAAATGAATTTACTCATTCCTTTTATTTGAAGAACTGTGTTAAATTAATTGTGTTTCATGTAAACAACATTTTAGAAATTAATTACAAATAATCTGGACAAGAAATAGAATTAACCAGCTCATTGGGAGTGGAATTATCCCTGGAATAGGGCTTTAAGAAATCAAAAATGACACAATAGATTAATAATGCCTGTTCTAAATGAGTTTCCATTTTCTCAGTAACATATGATTAATCAACATAATTGCAAGTCCTACTGTGAGTAATGTAGGAGTTTAATTTGTATAGGCTTGGTGATGAAGTAAGTCAAATGAGTCTTTCACCTTTCTTCAAAGCCTTTGTTTCAGACAGGCTTAAATATGATTGTCTCATCCTGTTCTCTCTTGGGGCACATCAAAAAAAACTACAAACAAATCTGGAAAAGTTACTGGTACCTACTTAGGAGAAGTACTCAGTGAGTACAGAGACAGATATGTCAGAAGGAGCAGTGCATGAGAAGATTGTAAAATATCATACCAGGCAGGTAGGACTTACTGGCATTAATTTGTTGGTCCAAAACGTACAAGCCAAAAATAAATACTGTTTCTGAGTAAACCAATAATCAGAGAATTAATATTGAAAGGCTTATTATTTTTTTTAAAAACCTGTCATCAAGTAGACCATCCAGAAATCTGTCTGTCTGGGAGGGTATTACACTGAAGTGGGGTAGGATTGTACATCCTAAAGAGGACAAACATCACCAGTTAGAAAGAGAATTATTAAAAAAATATACCCAGAGTACCACGAATGTTGTTACAGCCATTTAGGAATCGTAATACATGTCATATAATTTCTCCAAAATTTTTAATCCATATGGAATTAAGTGTCAATGTTCAAACATTAATGCAGATATTTATCCTTCATCTAGGGCTGTAGCTTTTAAAAATCAATATATGTTAATGAATAACAAATCCAGCTTCAAAAGCTGCTTCATAATATTGGATGAACCGTCCTTCCCACCCTGCACTGATATATTTTTCAGAAAAAAGAGCTGCCATGGCAGGAGCAGGAACTGAGAGATCTTGCAATGCTTTGCGTTCTCAGTGCTTGCTATGTGAGTCCTTCGGTGGCACTGGCACCAAAGGCAAGAAAGCACATGCACATGTGGGTGCATACACACACACAAATGGGTGCTGGGAGTAACTTGGGGGAAAAAAAAGAAACCTACATGGAAAATTATTAGGAGGGAAAAAAATCCAAGCCAATATTTTTGCCTAAGATAAGAGAGTATGTCTGTTCCAGCAGGCTACTGTAGTACTGTTTTTAAAGTCCAGGCATTCCAGTTGGAGCAAGCAGTTCATGATGCTCAGCAAGTCCCTTCCATGAGGCAGAAGAACATGGATGTGAAGCAGATGAATGACAACTTGTCAGGCAGCACAGCAGCACTTCCAAATGGCAACACTGACTGATGTTTCATTACCATCTTCCTTTTCAGAGGAAAATCTCTTTGGGGGCAACACTGAAGGAAAGACAGCAGAAACAACCCCCAAAGTGGAAATATTTCAGGGAAAAATAACTTCTTGAAAAGTAGCTTCCTACCTAAAAGCTGGAATTTTTCAGCCACTCCAACTGTATCTGGTGCTAGGTGAGTCTGTAATGCCCATCTAGCTAAGCAGTAGTAAGTCAGGAGCTGCATTATTGGAAAGGCAGGTGATGTAGGCTCATACCACAGCACGGACATGTAACATAATTCAGAAACTGTGGTGATCCAAAGCACCAGAGCAAGGCCCACAATGTCATCTTTAGAAAAGAAGAGATACCCCTCACCTCAAAAATCTGTTAAATTTAGTGTACAGCACCATATATCAAACACAGATTTATAAAAAAGACAACTAGGTCCCTGAAGATTAAGATAAATTAAACAAAGAGAATTTTTTTCATGTTCAGGCATAAAATCTGATAAAAGTTCAGGCTTTACAGATTTGTAATTGGTTGAGAAAACACCTGTAGAGCTGCCATGTTATTCACATACAAAGGAAGAAAGTTAACTACTGAAATACACTCAGCAACTTGACTACATTAAAGCACTACCAGATCTGTTGTAATTATTTTTCCGTGTCATTATAAAGGAAAACAAAGTTATATTAAAATAAGTTTCATCAAAGTTCATGATTTAAAATGCTCTGCATTCTAAACAGTCTGTGGTTTGAGATCTTTCTGTAATAAATAACAAGGAATGTGCTTGCACTTACTGTGTTTGGGCCAGCATAATTGCTATAAAGATAATTACTAGCAATTTTGCTCTTGCATTAGATCAGTTGATGAAGAGGAATAACAAAACCCTTTTCTTTTCTTTGTAGTTCAACACACACACAAAACAATAGCACTGAAATTCACATCAAATGGGCAGATACAATCCCTATGGCAGGATCAACTGATAATATACAATATTTTGTAAAATAGCTGTAGTAAGTGTTTATGGTAGATTGAAGGCCAGCGGGACTGGAAAGGTGCATAAATGTTTTATCTCTAGCTGCTGTCTGAATTTTTATAGGAATTTCAGATGAGATTGAGCAGAGAGGAGCATTTGTCCTAGGTAGTTGTTTTCTTCTTCAGACTGGTGGAGTACACATTCTCATTTGGTGCCTACCTGTTCTCAGGACAAAAGAAATTTTCACCTTAAACTCCAGATTGACTGCCTGGCATGTTCTGTGCCATCTGCATTAAAACTTAGTGAGGAAAAATCTAAATACTATTATTCCAAATGCTACTACTTAGGAGGGAGACAGAGGTGGATGGCTGTAGCCTGAATTACCTGGACTCCAAGCACTAGAAACCTTCCAAACTGCGATATTATAAGAAACCAAATAACCTTTTGGAAAGATCCTTCAATGGCCCTGTTACACTTATTGCTCCTGCTCTGAATCAGTAGTGCTCAGCACTCAGGGAGCTGTTTGGCAAAGGAAATACCTGTTTAGAGGTATTATTACAAAAATCTGTGATATCTTAGAAGAGAAACCCTTCAGAAAGCATTTTTGGATAGAAAGGCTTCAAACTGGTATTTCAGGAACCCATGACTATATTTGAAGAGCCCAGAGGGGATCAATAAGGCTTTTCTGAGGGGGAGCAGGTCCTGAACCAAAGCCAGCTTGGATGGATGAAACGTTCCATAGTGATTTCAGAAATTCCAAATCAGACTGACAGGGTGCAGGTACCAGTTCCTCCCAGCTGGGAGGAAGCAAGGTGAATACAGTTGGAAGCAGTTGTCCAAGCAGTAGAACCACCTGGAAGCTGGGAAAGGAAGGCTATTTTTGCTGTATTTCAATTATGTGGGCACAAGGAAAACAGGAAAAACTTCTCTCCTTGAAGTTTTGCCAGTGTAGCATTTCACCCAACCTGGCCTTAGAAGTGTTATTTCAGGGCTTCCTGGGGCCACACAGGTGTGTCAAATTTGCTGAAGATCCCCAGTTGCTCACCACCGTGGCACACACTGTCACTACATTTCCACTGTTGGTACCAGCTGATGTGGGTAAGCACCAAGGGCAGACAAAGAGGAAGGTCATAGCTCCTGGTATTTCCAATCTACATGGCAAGCTGAGTGTCTTGGCCCATAGTAGCACAGTAAACCAGCTTTACTTGTCTCCTGCCAGATAATGTGCAACGTGTAGAAATGCTATTATTCCTGGTAATAAGCTATAGCATTGACGGGGCACCTGAGTCCTTATGTAAAGAATTTCCCTACTGCACAGGGAAATATCAGCTTTATAAAAGCTGCTGATGGTTCAAAACCTCTCCTTGTCAGATCTGCAGCCAGGAGTGTATATGAGCCAGTTTGCTCCAGGGAAAGAACAGACTTTTATAGAAATGTTCCTCCTCATCCAAAATAGTGAGAGGAGGGGGTAAAAAAACCCCAACAAACCAACAGATGGAAAAGCACAAGTATTGAATAATTAGGAGTCACATAGCAAGAGAAAGCCAAAGCAATTTTTCCTGTGTCAATTCCCCCTGTATCAAGGGGATAACATCCATGTGTAACAAAGGAAGTAAATAAGAAGAAAGTAATTTAAAGTAATAACCTAAAAAGAAAGAATGCGTATGTTATATCACATGTGACTCATAGAAGCCATGATAATACACATGGAAAATGTATGAAAACTTGAATCTTGTATTAAATAAATTTTCCATATAAGTGTATGAAGCTTTCAGAAATGTAACCTATGCGACTGGTTTTACCCAAGATATGATTCCTCTTTGTTTAGAAAAGGTAGCATTTGAAAGACAATAATAATATAAAAATATTTTGCAATACTTTTTCTCTCCAAGTTATTGAGAACACCTAATGAGGGCTCAGACTTTAAAGGAAGTGAGCATCCAGGTTCACTTTAGGTTTCACTTTTAGACCTGTGGATTAAGCCTCAGAATTATCTCTTTTTTCAAAGTGAAATTGATCCAGGGACCAGATTTGAAAACATCGCCTGTTCTTTTCAATTCCACAGTTATTTGCAGATGTAGACTAGGTCACTTGGACATGATTTACAGGTGCAATTACGGCACTTAATAAGTTGGATTGCATTCTTACAATGCTGCCAGCACAGAAAAGCAAGCCCAATTAAGACCAGACTCCAAATCTGGCCCTTCTCCTTAGATTCTTGTGCTGTTTTTACATATGATTTCAAATGCATTCTTCATTAGCCACTTAGCCCATAAAGGATTTGAGGTAGGAAAGGCTGGTTTAGTCTGCACCAGAAGACTGAGGAGTCCCAGCTGGCACAGAAAAAAAGGAAATGATGCCTGTGCAGACCTAAAGATTAACAATAAACTAAATCTCCCTCAAATACCTTTAGCCTTTGAGGAGTGGCAGGTCAAAATCTCCTCTCAGCAGCTAGCTCTGTCGTTACTGTAAATCACACACTATCCTAACCCTAATCCCTCAGAACCTGGGAATTATTCAGACTGTTAGCCTTTTCCAACTGTTTACATATGGAAGTGAAGTTAACGCAGTCACACTATGCATATATGAACTTCCATGTGCATGCCTACGTGTCTGCCTTCTAGGAACTTTTGAAGCCCTTGGCTAATATTAAACCAATTTTGACAAAAAATTGGAAGGCAGAAAGGTATTCCTTCTCCCACTCCCAATTTTGTGCAAAGGGGCTACCCAGTAAAGGGGATTCTTCAGCCATGCCATCACTGGAGAGAAAACTGTTCAGAGGAACTAGATAAGGCATGAGGGAGAGATGACAAAAATGTCTTTACTTTGGGAAAAATGTCAGTCAAAACTCAGTGTACAAGAGATTCCTTAACATGTACCTGCAAGGTGCTGATGCAGTAGCCCCGACACCCGTGATCCAGCCTGGCCCCACGGTTCTCTGCAAGGAGCAATTCTTTCTTGTGGGAAGTTCTGTCCCAGCTCTTCCCTTAATGCTTTCCAGCAGGCCTACAGCTCTTGTAAACAAAAAAAGCACCTGAGGGCTGAGGATGGGCCTTGAACTTCAGTGTTTCACCAGAAGCTCCCTTGAAACTCAAGTGCTGGCAGCATCATGGCTGACCAGCACAGAACAACTCTCCCAGGGCACCCTCGTCCTTATGGACAGCCTCACAGTCCTCAAACTATGTTATATTTTTCTTATTAATCTCTCTCACTGGGTCAAAAGTTTTAATAAAGAAGGACAAGCAACATCACTACAGAGCACTTTTGGGAAAACCAAAGCTGGAGACAGTCAACATCTATCATCACAAATCACGGACTAACGCTATTCATTTCAGAGATGAGTTCCAGTTAATCAGAAAACATTATCAGTGAATGATTAAATCTTTTGAAGCATGCTTATATGTCTCAGTATGAGAACATGTGAAATCCATTCAAGGAGCCTAAAAATGATCACTACTTCCAAAGCTCTACCCAGCCAGAATTGCTGTGGACAGCAAAGACTAGAGATATTTAATAACAATTACTGTTCAATTAGCTGCTGTCAAATCCAGCCACCAGGGTGTTTGCTGCTGGAAACACATACATTTCTTCTTTTCTACTGTGTTTTTGAGCTATTAACTTGACATTTACATTCTTTTGTGCCTTAATTTATTCACAACTCTTCTTTGTTTGGTGGGAAGGATAGGAAGGCATGTGGGAATTGCTTTTATTCAACGTCAAATTTTGCCTGCTTTCTTAAGAGCCAGAAGGCTCACAGATTTACTGTGGATAATTCAGCAAGAAACTCCAAAGCAGCCCTTTGTAATTAAAGGTTTAGCTGCAGAAGGGTGTTTTCAAAGAAGCCTATTCCTTAATATCTTCTCTTTTGTGTGAGTAACACTGCAAAGCCCTTAATGTTTAATTTCTTCGCATCTAAGAGGTATTACTCATGGTGACAAAAGCTTCATTTTCACTAAGGCTGCCAGCCAAGATGTGGTCAGACATAAGTAGAGCAAATGAGTAGCTTCCAAAAATGGAGAATTGCGATAGGAAATAGGGAAGACATGAATATGCATCTAGTTTTTAATGCTGTGATGGTCACTGTTGTATTTGGGCGTGTTATATCAGCCCACAGAGGAATAAAATGACACATAACTGTGTTCTGTGTCTCTTCTCTCCCTAGAGGGAAAGAGGTGTGATATGAGGGGCATTTAGGTTTGGGTTTGACTTTTTAAAATATACTTGTTTTCTATGACTTAGCATTTGAGAAACTAAATCAGAGACGTCTCTTACCCTTGGAGCAAAAAATACAGAGATCTATGATGATTCTTGAGGTCTCAACCCATACATAGCTTACGAAAATCTCTCTCTAAAATGAAAAGGGTTTTATTTGTGTGAAATAAGTGCTTTGCCCAGTCTTCGATTTTTTGATCAAGGCAATAATTTGAAGACAAATAACAAGTTCTAGATATTTTATAGAATAATCCCAAAGATATCTCTGTCAAGTTCAGTGCTAAGAGAATTCTCCTGAACACTTTCTACCAAAAAGACATCACGCTGCTCTACCCATGTGCAAACCATCAAATACCTGAGCAACAGCAGCAAATCATTGGCTGAGAGGATGAGAGAGAGAGAGAGAGTCATCAGTGTTTGGAAGCTGAATATATCTTGGTGTTTCAAAATGGTTAAAACATGAGACGTAGGCATGACAGTCTGTTTCCAGCACTTATTTCTCCCACTATGAGTAGCCTGTTGCAACATGGCACCTGATAACTATCTCTTGGTGTCCAGAGGGTGGATTTGGAAGAAGCTGAGTAATATAGTCCTTCCAGTTATAGTAAAATAAACAAAAGGCAAGGACAAAGGACCAGAGGAATGAAATCTCAATTATCTGCTACTCCTAAATACTTCCTGCTAGAACAATTTGTAAGTTGACAAACTTAATTAGCTTCTTTACCAATATTTTCCAGATGTTGAGTTTTTTTGTTAGTCTACTTAAAACAGATGTTTTCCTTATTTAATCATATGACTGTGGCAAATTTTTAGTCACCAACAGACCAATAGCTTATGAAAACTAAGCTCATCCAAGCAGCTAACACACAGACTAGTGCAATATATGAATGAGCTAATCTCCAGAAAATGTAGTTGTGAACTGTGATGAAGTCACATTTGTGACCGTGGAAACAAATGACTTACTGGTTGGACAGTAAAAGAAGTAAAGTGTTGAAAGTTCAATCTTGTACAAATGGTGTCAGTGGTAAAAGCTCATGGATTTGAATGCTGTCAGCTTTATGAAAGAATCATAGGCTTTACAATGGGTCTTTGGAGAGCAATAAAATATTTCCTTTTGAGGCAGTGAACATTTTCCCTGTGGTAGTTGAGGATAGGAGAGAGATTCGATACCGAAACTATAGAGAGAGTGTGCAGGTGTCATTTTCTTCTTTTGATAAACATAGTGTTTCCAGAAGAGCAGTAGCTCATAGTATTTTTTATCTTTAAGATCATGGAAGTAGAGGAGGTGTCAGAAAAGATATGACTGTTTTCAAGAAAAAAAACAAGCTAAGAGCAATTGCAAAAATACTTGCAGGCATGAATTCTAACTTCCTTCCATTAGATGTTTCACTAATTGATATTGTAATCACTTTCAAGTAAAGATTGATCCACCACTATTTGTGTTGCTGAAAACCAACCTGAAAATTTAAAAAACAGTGAAGGTTGTGATGTCTCTATTCCAAAGCCATGCACAGACTTTATGTCAGATTGCATGGGGATAATTCCCAAATTAAAAAGAGCAGGAATGTAAATCAGAAATCTCCACACATCAACAGAGATGTAATGTTTTCTTTCTCATCCACTGAGCTGCATCGCTAGCCCCTTTGAATCCCACTGCCCGTCTTTCACAGATCACCCTTTCAAGCACAGACTCCTCACTTGCACGGACCAACATGCATCACGTGCTGGGACACATGAAGTGCATTAGGATTGCACAGAGAAATCCAAACTGGCTCCACACAAATTAGCCTCTTGACCAGAATTTGTAAAGACACTTGAAAAGGTTCTTTGGAAGACAGCGCAGAACCAATAGGGCCAAAGCCATGTGAATAGAAGTGATGAGTTAGGGTAGACTACACCAGCTGGGGTCATCTCCATCACATCGTGGGCCAACGGATCCTGCGCAGCCTGCTCTAGGTGAGCCTCTCTTAGTAGCTTGGACTAAATAATCCACAGAGGTCCCTTCAAAACCCTATCATTCTGTGATTCTTTCGCTTTCTCATTTTCTGTGTTGCAAAAACAAAGTTCTGTTTTGTTCCCTTAAACCTGCACAACAGAAGACAAAAAGAGTACATCCAGCTCTCAAGCACTGGCCAAGATTTAAAAAAAGTGTCTTTGGATTTTCTGTCTTTTTGAATTCTTGTGAAGTTACAGCCTTACAAAGGTGGTCATGAAAACATTATTGCAGGGTGTGGTGCTACATTTTACCCTGGGAATTGGAGGGAGGGGAGAGAAGGGAGACACAAAAGAAAAAATATCTTTTATTTTAAAAAGCCATATACCTAGAAATATATGGAAATTAAATTTTGAGTGAGCTATTGAAAAGGTCTAAATTTTCTTTTGAAAGGGCATCATAATCTCCATCAAAATTGGTAGCAGTTAACAGAAAATGTTTAAAAAATTGGTCTCATCTATCACAAATGAAATGTGCTAGTTCTGAAAGCATTGTCATTTTCCAAACAAAGAGTGAACTCTTCCACCTCCTCTAGGTGAAAACAATTAACAAAACTAGAAGGCTAATGATATGCAAATTGCCTCCACGGAAGAGTGGTTCATTTGCAATTCTTTCTCAAAACACCTTTGTTAAAGAGATCTAGAAAACAAGGTCTTCCTCTACTGTACAGTCCTTGGAGAAACAGGTCTTTTTCTTGTGCATACTGATATTCCTCCTACTGTCTCTGGAACATTTCCACTGCAAAGCTGCTTACAAAATGAGTGATTTAATGATTATTTGAATAGATCATTAGAATTTATCAAGCAGCCTCCAGACAAGATGGTCAGATGACTGCCAAATGAGTGGTTCACTCTCGGCAGCAGAACAAGTTTTGAAGCATAAGGTTAAAAAACTGCACAGGAAACCTTATTTCAGCAACATGTCACAGTGGTAAATGAAGGGTGGCAGATAGACTCTGAAGAAAAAATGTTTAAATAGAAGATATTTGATGGCATCACAGCTACAGCTAAGAAGCATTCGTTTATACCATCTGCACCCCCTTCTAAAATCAGTATTGTGTTATCTTCTTGAAATGAAAACCACTAGTAACTCTGAAAAGCAAATTGTAAATACCTTTTGCTGTGGTCCTAGAAGCAACTGGTAGTTTTTAAAACCTGCACTTGGCAGTCTTTCCAAAAGGTGTAGGTATGCTGACCCAAAAGTGAAGGTGGACTTTTTAAATACAGGTTCCTCGCTCTGTGTGTCCTTTTATCACAATCTAAGAATGTCATGACAATCATATTTAATCAAGAAAGAACAGGCACAAGAGTTGGTTCATTTGCCCTCAAACACTGCAGGAGGTGTATCCAAGTGATCACTATTTTCTAGTGAGTGTCAAAAACAAAAGGAAAGAAAAAAAGCCCCCACTTAAACCCAGCATGAACAGTCCTGGCTTGGCTTATCTATGTACTAATTTCTTTAGTGTTTTATACCATTCACTCCCTTCTGTAGCATATTCTTGAAAAAAACTGTAACCCTACCTCTGTAGTTCGTACCACTTAAGAACTCTGGTCCCATGGGCTCTACCTGTGTCAAATATGGCCACAGGCATGAACTGTGAAATATCAGATCTGGCCAGAGATTGGGACAAAAATTTAACTCAAATACATTTGCTAGAAATGACAGCAAGGTGATTTCTCTCCACACAGCCTCTTCTGAGCCTGCAGATGGTGGCTGTTGTGGGGGAATCCAGTTTGCAGTGAATCCCAGCAGTTAATGACCAACACACTGTTTGCCTTAGAAACTTCTAGACCTTTGTGTGTATATACTTGGGAGTGTGTGCATGCAAAGCTGCACGTGTTGCAGCGAACAGACCTTCCCTGCCTGTGCTGCAGGAAGAAGGTGCCCACCTTTGCCTTGCTGCCAGGGTCTCCCTGGCGCAGGACATCCACATAAACACTCTGCACACTTGGTGTAACGCGATGTTCACTGCATCCTCTGCTCCCCTGCACGCCTTGGTAGGCCTGTGCTTTGCTGAAAAGGACACTCTGTTCTACTCGACGTGATTTACCTCTGCCGATAACTGGTGCTGGTCTTTTTATTGGCCACCTGGTATCTTGTGAAACGTTTGGGGACTTTTGAGGCACGGTGAGCGTTTAGAGCCCATTTTACAATCCTGGTGGTGCCACCTACTGCTGAATTTGGGCTCTAACAGAGAACTCTTCAGAAGAGCTGGGGGTCCTACCTGCTCCTGGGAACACTGCAACTGTTCTGTGTAGTTTTTAATACTCAAGCAGGTGTTCAGCAAAATTGCACTTATGCACCCTGCTACATGGCAGAAGTTGATGGTACAGACACTAAAATGCTGCTTGTGGCTGAGTATCTAAACCAGGTAAAAATCTTAAAGATGTGAAAACACCAATTCAGAAGAACAGTACTGACAGATGATTTAGCTATAAAGCACACCTGCAAGACACTTTCTTCCCTCTCTAGGATGCCAGGACGCTTTCTGCACTTTTCTTTTTGTTCCTAATATGTCAAAAATCTCAGTGTTGAGGATCATTTTTTCCACAGCCAACCACAATAACTGGTCTCCTCTGAGTCAAGTCACTGCACTTCAGTCATTGCAGCACCCATCTGAGCATGCAAGGCACAGGAATATTCAAATAAACCAACTTAGTGACGTTCAGCTACTGGACTCTGGCCTGGGACAGCAAGGGGTCAGTGCTGGGACCTGGGACAAGATGCAGACATTTACAAAACTCATTGTGCTGTCCCATCTGAGGCTGAACAAAAACCACAAAATGTACCCACCATGAACTAAGGCATAAGCAGTGCCAGAGACAACTCCTTCTCCCCTCCCAGCACTTGCAGCATAAGTCAGAAAGGCTTACTTACAGCCTTACTGTCCTCCCACCTAAACATGCTCCTCATCTCGCAGTTCCCAGGGAGGAAAGCCGTCAGAATATAAAGCAATTTCTGTCCTAGCTGCTTCTACACTTTTATAGTATCTGTAGTTCCCAGGGAAAATCCTTCATCCAATGGATTGGAGGGGCTACCTATTACTGTTGAAGGAGCCAAACAGTGCCCTTAGCAAATCTGTGTTGTGAGCCAGGAGCACAAGGGTAAAATCAGAATTATTTTACCCTTCTGCCTATAAAATTTGCGATCTGTCTTTAGGTGTTCTGGATAGAGCGCAGTATAGAGAACCAGATGGAGCTTTGATTGTTTTATGAACAAGATTACTTAACATGGTTACTTAAAATAGCAGGGAACTAGGTTAGACCTATTGTGCTGGAAGACCTTACATCTCATATATAACTACAAATGGCTTTATAAGCCTTCTTCCTGAATGTAAACATTCCTGTTTGCTTTTGATTCTTTATGCTCCAATAATCTTTCCTTGTATAAACACAAACATGCCACCCTCCAAGAAACACAGTCCCTGAGGCCTCAATGTGCATCCAAACCCACCCTAAGTGAAGGTGGCCGCTGAAATGCTTGCACCAGTCAACAGCACGACTACTCCAGGTCCTTTAGACTGGCTGGAAGCTAAATTCCCAACAATGCTCATGGTTTATTTATTTGAAAATAAAACCATTAATGTCTCTCACTGGAGAGACGGAGAATTCCCACATCCTAAGGAGATGAATTTTCACACCTTGTTTGCCTGCATTTATAGCTACACTTTACTGAAGAAAGAGAGCAAAGTGTGAAGAAGAACTGCCTGGCGGGTCAGCACACTTGGAGGTGCAGACAGGAAAGGATGATTTGCTCTGGTACCTTTCTAGTGTGAAATAAGCAGGAGCACAGGCAGTGCCCTAATCCAGCTGAAATTCCCAGGTTGCTTCATTTTGGGTTGAGTTCAGCAGTCTCCACCTTCCATTCTCAGCCATTGGCTGTTTCTCCTTATCTGTTACCACCAGCAAAGGAGCAAAGGAGCTGAGACACTGTGATTCTGATGCCGCAAGTGCTTACTGCAAATACCTGTATATTATATATTTAAATAATCTTTCTTTGCTTGGGGCTTTGCAAACACTGCCTGAAACAACAAGCAAGTAAAATTGAAACAACCAAAATAAATGATCTGTTGTTGACAAAGCCACCCACCATGTGCTGCTTCAGGTGGGCTGAATGATGCTGAGAACTTAATTGTCTATAAAACTAAACATCAGATAATTGAGGCTGCTTAAATTAATTCCAGAACAACAAAAAAGATCAGCTTCCAAACAAAATCTCAGTGTTTTCAGTAAGAATTTTGCAGCTGATATACCCTCTAGTGGTAAACAGCCTTTTCTCTTGTTGTAGTATCAAACCAGATGCAAGTTTTCATTTTTCCTACAAACACCTCTCTGCCCCTGGGGATCAGGGTTCCACCATTCCAGGAGAAACATTCCTAATGTACTGTAGTTCACATATTGCTTTAGTTATACTGCTCTAGATTAGTTTTGCTAGTGCATATCAACAAAAACGCAAGCAGACAACTTGGAACAGAAGGCTCAAACCCAAAAATAAATGAAAAAACGATTACTTTACTCCACCTCACTGTAGCTATTCCAGCCCAATAGTAAGTAGCCCACTAGGAGCCTTTTAACTAAGCTGTGCAATGTAGTAAACTTGATGTCATTTTTAGATCTCCTGAAATATGCAAGAGCTGTATTTATTACACTGCAATAACACAGTCAAATGCTGAACCAAAGATAAAAATCATGGCCAGCTCATTTAGTTTGAACAAAACCCAAGATTGCAGCCAGAACTCCTCTTCCTCCCCATCTGACCTAAATCTGTACACTGTGGCACCTCTCTGAAGCAAGTCATGTTTGCAGTTTGAAGACAAGATCATTGGTTTTAGAAGTCAGTGAGACCACTACCAACATTCCTCTCCAAATGAATAGGCCAAACCTCCAGGCTAATAACACTAATGTCTGTAAGAGTCTACCCCTTTTGTGAATTTAAGGCTTCATCTGCCACTTGGGATTCTTTCCCTCCCTTTCTATCATGTCCATACCATCTTCTGTACAAGAACGTTTATAAATTATTTTCTAATGGAAACATATGGTATTTTCTTTGAAGAACAATCTGCTTCTTCTAGGCTTCATACGTTGATCCTAGGAAGATACTCTTTGTAGGGACAGTGGAAAAGCAATTTTTGGAAGGAAAGCAATGAATTCCCACAAAGCCTACAACTTTATAGAAGTTCATCAGAATAATTCTTTTACTTTGCAGTTTGCTCATCAGACAAATCTCACAGCAGAAATCTGCATATTACACTCAACTAAAGCCAGTCCCCACTTTCTTGATTAGTGAAGTGTCTCCCCTGCAGCCTTTTTCTTACCCCATCCCTGGCTCACCCTGCTTCTGGCCTCCTGGGCAGTCGAACAATCTGCTCTTTAGGGTTCCAGTTTCCCCAAACCTCTGTTGTGACTACTTAAAAAAAAAAAACTAAGCCCCTGAAAGTCTGATTGTGCAGGTATTTCCGGGTAACTTCTCCAGAAATATTTATATGGTGGGATCTTGATAAAATCAGGGAGGTAGTTTGTAACCTCAACATCCAGCATGACCAGGGGACATCGTAGAGCCAATCTGCTTAGCATAAAGCTACCCAGAGCTACTGAGGAAGAAAAGAAATGTACAAATATGAAATACTACAGGATTCTGAAAAGGAAAAAAAAATATTCTGTCAGCATTTCTTAAGTTTCACTGTCATATCCAGGCTTTGGTTGCTCTTTCCCAGCCAGATCCTATCTTGCAAACCACACGCTCTCACTCAAGACAAAGTCATAAAATGCCTGGAGAATGAAGCATGCCTTGTGTTGAGGTTTGAAAGCCAAATCACTCAGGTTATCCAGGCTGCAAGACGATGACAGCTTCCAGAGAGGAGAAATGTCCTGTGTCCACACTTGGTTATCAGAACACCAGAGCTGTACACTTCAGCCCTCTATTTGATCAGAGCATCTTGACGTTAATGTACAAGGGTCAGTTGGTCTCCAAGGAGCGTAGAACCAAAACATAATGGGTTGTAAAGCTCAAACCACAAACTCTGAATTATACTCCACCTGCATTTCATAAACAGGATTATGTTGGACCAGCCTATTTTGAAATATGACCACTTCTCACACGGCTGGGCCGCCCCAGTTCTGCCTCAGGCCTTGGATGTCTGCCTTCATGGGCTCTTGGTAGTTTGTTCCACCTTCATCATCAACTCACGTAAAAGAACGGTCATTAGATTTCTTGTGAGTTTTCTCTCTGCTGTGCAATGAGAATCACAGAGGTTTCTAATAGAAGTTGTTAGCAGTATCATTTTCTACTCTGGGTTTGGGAAATAATAATTGAGAAGGGAACCTCCTTCACATTTCTTTTCTTCCTCAGCAGCCCTGGGTAGCTTTATGCTAAGCAGACTGACTGTACAACAAGGATATATTTTGCAGCCCTTCAGAGTTGGGCACCATTTTGCCAAGTTACATTATTTGACCAAAATAGTCCATGAAATGCTTGCTAATTGCTACAAGATTTAAAAAGGAAAAGAACAGACCTGTTCAATAGGGTTACCCTGAAGCATTTTGCTCAGAATGGCACAGTGGTGTAACAGCAATGCAAAATGTGCCCTGCTCACTGAACACTCAATAATTTTCTAGTAGTGAAAGGAAGAAAAATATGTAAAGGTAATTATGACATTTTTCATTGTTTTCAATAAATCTAAGCCTCAAATTACCCAAACTATTTATGGGAGGGTTTAGATGAAGTGTGTTAGCTCTCTTTTTCCTCAGGGCTCAACAGTTATAGGGCTTGTTCCAGTAATCCCAGATTATTCTCTCATTTTACCTGTCCCTTTGCTCCATTAACCTGTTTGTATTCAGAGATCTATTTAAAGAAGTTTGCAGCAGCTACACTGGCATAATGTTGTAGAAATTACTTGAGCCTGTTTCAGTCTGTCAGCTTGACAACAGAAGAGAATATTGTGTTTTCAGGAGCAACAATTTACCAGGCAGGATCTTTCTTAAATTCTTGAGTTTTTAACATACTCCCTCAAATTCAAATTAATTTTAGCTGACAGTCTGGTATCCAGTTGGTTTCTGCATCAGTTTAGTAACCAAACCATTAACCCAATTCAAGTGAGTCTAAACCGGATTCTGAGTGCAGACACATAGAATTCCATGATTCTACCATTAAATACCTTAAATGAACCCAGATTGATTGGAAATTGGTTTTCTAGACAGATTTTTCTGCCTAAAGAGAACTGAGTCCAAAGCTGACAGAAGATAGTTTCATCTTTGGACTTCGGGTGTTTTTGTGTCTTCCATGGCCACACCAGACTGCAAGTGCCTCACAAGGCCTTCTAGCTTCTATGCAAGGTGTGGTGGGTGGCTGGGAGTGAGGAGCAGTGCTGCTGAGCAAGACCTTTACAGAGGCAGTGGTAGGAGTTATGCATCTCATCTATTCATGTTAAACAAACCCTCTACGTAAGTGTCTCTGGTGTACGAGTCTCAAGGACTCCCCTGGTGTCACATCAAAGGATCAGAGGAACTAGGTCTGGGCTTCAGAAAGCAGGGGGTTCTCTACATTGATACTCCCCTTGTTTCTCAAGGGGTTTTCATCCCCAAGGCATCCACACCTCATGCAGGTGACTTCACTTCCAGGTTCCTCTTCAGCAAACAGTGGTGGAGAGACAGATGGACTAAGCAACAGCACATGCCAGTGTTCAGACCTTGTATGGGCAGCAGGAAATCCACACCTGGAGGTCACAGGGTGAAAATATGTAAAATATATGCATTGTAAGCAAGGCAAATAAAAGGTTTAGGTTAGCTACTGTGCCTTGCCTCTGGTTAAAATACAAACTTTGTGTCATGGATTAAGCTCTAACTAGAATAAACCAGTAATCAGATTTTCAGAGATAGGAATCTATTTTATATGTGCTAAGCATTCTGGCCTTGATCAAGCAGATTATTTCTGAACAACTTTAAATCAATTGGAACAGTTCCTGGATAGACCAAAACCTCATTTATGTGTGTCTGACTGATTATTCCAATTGCATCAGCCGATTTAATAAAAAACATTGGTTCTGCCTACCAACTCTGACTTGCTTATATCCTAGACCATCATGGCTATATTGCTGCTTCCACTGTAGCACAGTAGGGCATGAATATCTGCAATCATATAGAGCAAATTAGGTGATTCATTGACCATTAATATCCATCATTTGGACAAATACACCTACATAATCTTGTGATTTAAACTGTTGAAGGGACAGGTCTGAGGGTACAGAGTAGATAGTTTATTACCACCATAGTCCTCCTTCACTCCTTCCCTGGGAGCCTACTAGAGTCCTGGTCCCTGCTCTCAGTAAATCTTTAGGAAGCCAAGAAGTGTCTCATCTCCTGCTAATCCTGGTCTGCACAAAGGATGCTTGAATCCTACAGCTCTTGGTGATGCTGCTGGCTTAGGTGGCAGGACTCAATGGGTATCCCTCCCACTCAGACGAAGATGAATCTGTTTTTCATGCATTTTTCAGTTTCTCTTAGAAAATAGCCAAAACAAAATCAACTCTCTGCTCCTCACATTCAAAGGTTATTAAGGCTGCAAGTCAAACACTCAAATTTAAGGAAAAAACAGTATTACAGTTTGTAGGAGCATTTTGAACTGCTCTTTCTGCACATGTGCTGTACATACAAGACCACAGGACACAGCAAGAAAATTTCTGTAAAAGATCTCTATTTCATTTGCTGCAACTGGGGAAGCTCTCTAGTGAATGAGGCAAAATGTTAAAGAAAGGACAGCTTTGTGGATAAAAGCAGTGGGATATTGTCCTATAAAACTGATTCTACCCCTGCCACTGCTAGTGATTCTCTTTGAGAAAAGCATTTTATGTTAATGAAACTTTTATATAGTGATTATCCATTATGTTTCTCCTTTTTGGGGACACAACACTCAATTGGTGTGTTAATTTGCAGAAGTGCCAAGCACTAATACAGGTAAAATCAGCAGCAATTGTATAAGCAAATGGTTAATTGTAGCCCAGAGATATGGAGGAGATATTATTTTAAGATAGTTTCAAACATCCTCATAGCTGTGGGTAAGAGAAAAAAAAAGATCATAGAATCATGTGTGACAAGATTAATGTTTCAGAATTTATGTTTTCCTTGTTCAATGAAGTAAAATGATGATATTTACAGTGGACAAGAATCATTGCTACGTTCATCTCCACAGGAGGAAACAGGAGTGTAAAACTCAGGTACAGTACACAAATTTCTGCCAAGTTAGGCAAACACTTCTTCTAAAGAGTACTTTAAAAAAGTTAGAAGAAAATGTTAAATAATTTCAAAGACAACAAAAAAAATCATCAAATCTACTGCTTTTTTGCAAACTAAAAACCATTTGATTTCATTCATCAAACTATGGTGAATAAAATTGTGTGTTCCTGGTTTGGTGGATATATCTGTCCTTAGAAGGATTATCCTTCACATCAGAAAACCCCGGACTCGAAGAGTTCTAAACATCATGCCTTAAATAGGTTAATGCTTTTTTAAGATCTGGAGCAGTCTGGACTGATTGAAGAGCTGGCAGCTGATTGTGTTTGGAGCCATGTCACTAAAGGACCTTCTCTCTGCATTAAATGAAGTAATTTTCATGAATCCTTTATATTCCTTGTTGTTCTAATCTAGTGAAAGTCACTGCAGCCAAATTACAAAGGCATAACTAACTTATTGGGTTTGGCATTGGTGATTGTTTAAGGTTTTAAAATCACCTTTTACTTAGTTTAATTTATTTTAAGTTTACATTTATGTTTTGTTCATGGTTTGAAGTCCTGGACAATTTTTCAAAGAACAGTTTTAAGTTATCACTGTTTTTATTCCTGCTGGTATTGACCAGCCTCAGGGGAAATAACAAGCCATTCTCTTGTGCAGAACTGTAAATGCAAAATAGCATTCTGTTGAAATACATGGACCTTTTGTGTTTCACCATGATCTGAGAATTATTATCAGGGGTGTATCCCTTAATAACTTTGAAAAATGAATAAGCATATAACAGCTGGGAAAGGTTTCAACAAAAGGCTGTTATGGGAAATTTGCTGGAATTCATGATTCACATCTGAATTCAGTGACTGGATGAGATTAAACATTTTCTACAAATAGATCTTCATATTGAGATATTTTGGGTTCTGGCTTTTGAACAAATGTTAGACTGTCCTGTATAATCTAAATACTTCTATTGTTAAATGAAAGGAAATTGTGAAATTACTTTTAATAATCTCTGTTTTAATTAGGTTTTCACTTTTTTGTTATAATAACAGACAGTCCCTGAACACTTTAAAATTGTTATTTGTTTTCTTCACCTCCTGAATCTATGCAATCCTGTCACATCTGTTGCTTCAAGCCACCTGGTAGAAGCAAGACCACAGCCAAATGCAGGCTGGCAGGATCAGACTGGGTTTACAGGTTGTGTTCCTCGTTAAAGCTGTGTTCTCTTTGTGCAAATCTAGAAATGCCTTTCAATTGACAGTCTAATTCTTCACTAACTGCAAAATCCACACCGCTTGCGGCAAAACTCATATATTTGAGGGAACATTACCTGAGGTCCTGAAAGAAGTCCTTTCCTTTTTTAAAGCTGCATGGAGCTGGATTTGATGTGCAACTGAAGCCATAAGTTCAGTAGAGCCATGGACGAGCAGGTGGCAGAACCGCGAAGCTGAGATGGGCACTGAAGCAAGGGCTGACATGCGCTGCTCTCAGTTTATTCACCTTGTCCTTCCAGATCTATCTTTCCTCCTCCTTCTCACAGTTTTGGAGCTCCAGGATTGTCTGGTGGAGACACAACAACAACAAACTGAAAAGCCATGACAGTCATGGAAAGAGAAATGCACAGAAAAAGAAAACGGTTCAAATGGGAAATGCAAATGATGACACATAAATAAGGATTAAACAGACTCTTTAGCGACAAACTTGCTGATGTTCCGTGGATTAAAGAAGCTGCTGTGAACTGCCCTGAGAGGCATTTTGCTGACATTAGTTTGTGATTCTCCTTCTTCCCTCCTTATTTCTACAGGGAGTGTTGGGAATCACTGGAACTTGCATGTTTCCTCGATTTATGGCCCCAGAAGCAATCAAATCCACAGTGCCTCCTACATTGGCTAAGAGCAATGATACAGGGCTCCCCATGGCCCACAGACACACACATGCTCTAACCTTGGCTGAACCTTTCTACCATTAGTCTTGATAATTGATGGAACCCAAGGAGAAATGACTGCAGTTTAATAACATTCGATGGTTTCTGGGTGACTAGTGGTGTGTGACTAAAGCAACATTTAGGTTAGGCATTACCCAATGCTTTTCAACAGAGGCCACAAGGGGAAAGGAAAGCAGGAAATTCAGAGGAAGAAGGTCTCAAAAACATGGAAAATAATTTCTGAGTTTCTTCGTTATAAACTTGGCATTTTCTGTCCTGCTGATGTGGCAGATCATGGGCTTCGGATAATGTTCTTCAGGTCTGAAATCATTGATTAAAACTTGCATAAATAAATAAAGTAATTTTGTCTGTTTCCCAGGTACAGGAGGACTTAATCTTCTTGTCTCATTTTCTGCTGACATAAGAGTAAAGTTAGATCCAACAATAATTACGGAAAATCTTAAGGAAACAGATTTATTAAGATCCATTATGCTGGGGAACTGTTTGTAATATCTTGTGGGACCAGAGCTCAGTCATGTGAAATACCCACCCACACACTCCCAAAGCCTCAAATATACCTAAGCAAAATGGATGGTATTACGTTTTAACTTTGTACTACCCTTATTCACATCTGCCAGATGAAGATATAAGCGCAACATTATGCATGAGCACACATTTCACTTGGATCTCATAGAACTGATCAGTTTTTAATGATTTGAATAGTCTTCCTTTAGCCTACTAATATTACTAACATCACATTACTGTCTTTTACCAGCATAGCCAGAAAGCCAGGCCTGGTCTCCACCAGAAAAGTTTTTTTACTCTAACTGTAGTTGTAGGGTCCCTATGACAAATGCCACTCACGCTGACCTACTGCCCTGTTTGACCAATAGAGTATGTATCAAGCCAAATAAGCTTTCTGTGTTTTTTTTTCTGGCATAACAATAAGCTAATGGCATTGGAACAGTAAAACACATTTTGCACTGGCAAATCCCTGATAGATACTCGCTGTATGGGCAAATTTGCAACCTGACAGAAATAGTCTGTTTTCAAAAGGGAATATCAAAGACACCACAACCTAGAATTTTGTAATATGAAGAAATACATCTGAATATTCTGCACCAAATACACAAAGTCTGTATCTTTTCAGCTAAAGGAAGATCACCAGTGACTGACAGATTACAAGGACCATTAACGTACAGAAGATAAATTCTGCTAACCAGAAGCACAAAGCAGTGATATCTACATGGGTTAAAGCAGTCTACTGCAAAAGTTCAGTTCTCTTCAGTCTCTTACAGCTATATGATAGATTCTTGCTCCAGAAAGTCTGTAGGTCAACCTATCTACTGGAATCTGAAATACACAGCTCTCAATACCCAGAAAAACACCTACATAAATCTTTTGGTAGCAGAGTTCAGAACTATTTAGCTCAGAACTATTTAGCTCATAAGAACAGAGCAGAAGACACCACCAACTTCCTACTTTTCTGCCATACTGGAGAATGTTTTTTCCCCTTCAACTGGAAGAAATATGTCTTCACAGAAAGAAAAATATAGGATCGTAAGAAATGTCAGACGATCTCACGGCCAATATATTACCATGAGCTATGGTGAGGGAAGTGGTGGAGAAGAATGATATTCATGGCCAGATTTTCAGGAGCTCAACATGGAAAATGCCAAGTTGCTTTAAAAATGAGACTGCTCCTTCTGAAATCTATCTGGGAGCTGGTTTCTTTTGAAAATCTGGCTGTAATAATATGCAATGTTCTGATAGTAAAAGAATCACTCTTGGCTGCATGTTTAATTTATGTGTATTTAATCATCCATGATAATACAGTAAGACTTGTTGAGTACGAGATGTGAGATCAGACTGCTGCCCATATGTAGAGAACAAATTTGTATTAACCACAGTAACACATATGCCTAACTTGGCCAGACCTTTAAGCCAACACATTGCTAACATATCAATATGGAAGACATATGTTCTTCAGGATATAAATTATTACGCTTTTCATCATATTACTTGTGTAGTCCAGTTTATGGAGTAAAGCAGCTTAGCAGGGCTTGTTTAGAAGAATGGAAAAAGCATGAATAGTAAGTGAAATTCCCATAGCTCTTGTTTGATAGGCACCTAGTTAACTCTGAGCAGTGTGGGTTAATAGAGCTAAAGTAATAGTCAAGATGAGCAACCCATTCCATACTGTGTCCCATCTGGAAACACAGGTGACACAACTTGTCTGTCACAGATTTGCAGTCTTTATTACACTCAATTTAATCAGAGAAATCAGAGCTTCTATAAAATTGCCGTTATAAAACCACTTGCATACATTTCACAGACAATTATGGGCTTTCTTTACATTATTACAATGGCTTTCACAAGCATTTTTCAGGCAAAGCAATTAATTAAATTAATGGTTTAAAACATGCAAGTGCTGTGCCTTGATTTTAAATTCCTTCTTTAAGCTATTTATATGATGGATATTATAGTGCAGAGACAACAAATTCTCTGTAAACTGCTGGGAATGTATGCTCATTTCCAGGAAATTTCTAATGCTGCTTCCTCTAACCAGCAGTGTTTCTCCAACTTGAACTCCAAAAAGACTGTTCTTCATAAATAGCTGTTAATTCTGAAGTACTTACAGATACCACCTTCAATTCCCATTGCCTTAGTTGAGTAAAGCCACCATAAATAAATAAAACACATTACATGTCATTTATCATTTGAGAAAAACAAGCAGTATTGAGCTTTAATTTGATATTAATGTGAACAGAAAAACAAAATTAACACAGTGGGCACTGCCAATTTCACTTTGTTAAGAAAGGTGGAAGATTACAATTTATCCAGCTCAATGCTGTGGACGTTATGCTTATTATGCAGGATTTGCAGCCTAAAATTTAAAGCCCAGATGGGCAGTCCAGAGCTCCAGCCTATATTCAACAGGAACGCATCTCTCAAAGGTCCTTCTTGTTGAAAGACACAGAGATAGAAACGATGACTTTCCAGTATGCTTCACAGTAGATGCTCATAAGATGCTTGGGTCAAGAATGGATGGGAAATGAGATAGTGTTGTTTGTGCTCTTCTCACTGCAGATTCCTTAGCAGGAGGGGCTGCAGGCAAACTACCCTCCAGCACCAACCCAGAGCTACAAACATGGAGAAACTCAGAGCAGAGACCTGACCACGCTCGGTGTTACAAACCAGGTTTAGGTCTGGATGCAATGTATTTATGTTAACTTGGTATTAATAGAAACTGTTAATTTGGAAACTTGCTCTAGCTTAGCCAATGACTTCCTCTGTGCACTAGTGATACCTGCTGAGAGCAGGGGCTGTGCTGCAGCTAAACCAATGAATTGATGTTGTGGAGGTTCATCACGCCTTATCTCTCCTGCCTTGGGCAGCTCCATGGAATTCCTAGCTTCTCAGCACTCATGTGCCCTTAAAAACTAAAATGTTTCCTCACTCTGCTCAGCATTTCTTGTTGGAGAGTCAATGCATCAAGATTTTAAACTCAAGGGTTTTCGCTGGTACAGCAGAGAGGAGTAGCCTTACACCATGAGAATACCAGCATTTTCTTAGATGTACGGTCCACCTTTGGCTCCTCAGTTGAGGCAGAAAACATCCTGAACACAACAGGGTTAAAACCAATCTGACAAATGAGGTAAAGCATGGAAAATATGAAGACAGCTATTTGGTAGCACATCTGAACCCTAGCACAGCAATACCATCTGCAATCACTTAGAGGTGCCCCAGTAAAGCACAGTCCGGAATGCCTGGCTAATAAAGTGTCAGCAGCAGGGGGATTACAAGGGAGATTTACAAGAGTGCATGAGTTTAGTTGCTGCTGGAGACATCCGATACACTCTGTGTTTGATTCCAGGCTTTGAGACAGCAATGAAATAAACCCACAGACTTGTGTCAAAAAGCATTTTAAAGTGAACACTTCTGTCCCGCGTACCTGCAGGAGTCCTGTCAATCCTGCATCTCGGCCCCTTGCTTGCCAGAGGAGTCTGAGGCAGGTTGTTGTTCACGTCTTGTTTTTTTTAAACTGCAGCAGAGGTAGGTGACACAAACTGCCTGAATCCCCAGCTCCTGGGATGACAGTCCTAAGGGAAGACCTAGGGTTAATGCCCTGATGTGTCATGCAACTTTCTTGTTTTCCTACTCCCTGCATCCCTTAAAACTCATGTGCGATAGAGTATAAACCATTAAGATTGAGCCAAAACTTGCAAGAGATATGGGAAGGTAAAATCTGAGGATTTTTCTCAGGCTGATTTTTAAATAATGATCTTAAGTAGGCATATGATCGCTATTTAAATCTAAATTAGATGAAGCATAAATAAACATCCTGTAGTGAGTACATTAACCTAGAAAAGCTTGATTAGAAGAACAAATGCTTTTTCAGTTTCTAAGTGATGAACTTCCCAGCTATATTTTCAAATGTGTTTTCCTTTTCAGAAGTGGACTTTCCAGGAGGCAATTAGAATGATCTGGGCAAAAACAAAGAGCAAAATATTTTCCCTTCATTGTCTAAGGCAACATAAATAAGTACCAAGCTTATTACTCATTTACTAAATGAAAAGAGAAAACATTTTGTGCTTTGTTTCTGCATCTGACACATAGATGTAAAATGGGTAATAACTTCAGCCACAACTATGTCAAAGCTGGCCTATGGCTCCAGTGGAATCACCTATATGATAAATGCTTGTATGTGCTGAAGTGTTTGCAGGATGAAGCTCCTCACCACATATATCAGACTGCCTCTTGGCAGTTCATCAGACTGCTGGCCCAGCAACCCAAGTGCCCTATTGAAGATGTGAGGGACCATGAAAGCAGAAAAGGAATGGTAACAAGGAATGCACTTGCCCAACCTAAGAAAGTAATTGGAGATATTGTTCGCTCTGGATATTCATCAAGCCTGGAGGCTAAATTCTGGCCCCGTGGGAGCTGGTCGCAAGCCTCCATTGATTTCAATGAGGTCAGGATTTCACTAGTGATTTATGGAACGAACTAACATGACATTTTAACAATCAGTTTTAGTAGTTGGAAGTGTTATTCATTGCAGAGGTACAGCATTGTTTGATTTTATGTGACAGTGTACCTTTAAAAACAGGCAACCTGCAAAGCAACAATATAAAATTCAGCACTTA
This sequence comes from Dromococcyx pavoninus, assembly GCA_033558185.1. Taxonomy (NCBI): domain Eukaryota; kingdom Metazoa; phylum Chordata; class Aves; order Cuculiformes; family Neomorphidae; genus Dromococcyx; species Dromococcyx pavoninus. The sequence continues at coordinate 733,508 of JAUMJL010000665.1, read as the reverse complement.
AATTACATGATGATGAGGAATGACACCAGGGAATGAAACCAAAGAAATGTTCCCTTTCATTCCTCTCGTACTTTCAGAAGTCAACAGTTACGAAAGCAGTGTTACTGGTAAATTTAAATCACTTTTCCTCATGTGTGGAACTGTTTATTTGCTGTTTCTTTCATTTCTGACAAAACAGAAGGCTTGTTTTCAATAAGAACAATGCATTTTTCTGGGCAAACATGACAATGCACCACCACACCAGAATTGTTCATGGGGGATATAGGACAAAGAAGAAAAAAACATGTCTCCTATTGAAACATATCTGGCTGAATATATATATTAATAATATCTATAAAAATCTCTTTGTAAACTCTATTGTCAACTTTGCCATTCATAATAATTTCCATTTTCAGCTCCAAGCTAAAACAACACCAGGAGAGCTATATAGTAAGTCTTTGGACATCTTAAAAAATTTTAAGACCTTAATAAAAGAATCACTTCCTGTAAAAATCCTATCTCTGTGGTTTGAGATTTACTGCTATCATGAACAAAAAAATGCTCTAAGCGAGAGCATAAAAACATATTTATAAATAAAGAGTAACAGGGTTTATTATAACAGCATGTTTTTATTTCTAATTTGATTTTTCTTAGCTCTGTTTTGGTTCGGGTGGGTCTTTTTTTCAGAGCATAAGTCATTAAAAATGCAAGAAGGGGACTGGAAGGTAGCTCCATTTGACTTCCTCAGCTATGAACCAGAACACATTTATCCCATAACAATAGATTAACTTCCTCAAGGTGGCTGCTGGTTTTGTTTTGAAGCTTTTCAGCAGACCTTCTTTCTGAACACTGCCAGCTGTGCTGAGTTCTGGCTGCTCAGTGATGCTGGTCTCAGCCCTAACTGTCCAAAGCAGCGCTTCTGTCATTATAGCAGCCAGACAGAGCAGCACAGATCCAATGAGCTTGCAAATATGCTTTGGAGTTTGAGAAGCACAAAGCCCATTTTTCCTTGTCTCCTGAAAATCACTGCTTTAGATTGGAGCACTTGGTCTGAAGTTTACTAAGGATACCATTGCTGATGAGAATAGGACTGTCCACTGGTGCTCATGTGTTTTGAAGGGATTCTGTCACTGCTGTGTGTGCTGTTTTCCTGGTGAGTTTCATTTCAAGTATTTTAAGGGGGGTGACCATGCTTTTTCACATTTCTTTTCTTAACTGAATGTTTTGGTAAATTAACTTCTAAAGAAACTCAATCAGGAAAGCCCTTCATTCTGCCTTAATTTTTAAAAGAAGCCAGTAGCATTCCCAGTTTTTCTTTTGCATGCCTGTTAGCTTTGTTTTTGTAACCCCACTATCGTGTTCTACGCGTTAAGCCATTCCTGATCATCCATGCTGCATTTTGCACTAACACAAGACAATGGATCCAGCCCTGGCAGAGGCTCAGGTCTTCCTAACTCTTAATAAGCACTCTCCAGCCCAATTTAGCTGTTAGATGCCATTAAAAGAAGCTGATTATTCAGAGGTTGAAGCCCTGCAAATGTGTTGATCTTCTAAACTCTTCCTTTCTACCAAAGCAGGAGCACTTCAAAGCAGTCACAGGTATGCTTGGATTCATTCAGCAGACCTGTTTTCCCAATCTTTTACAACTGTTGTTTTGTAATTGTAGGAGAATGTATTGTTCCTGTCAAAACAATGAGGAAAATAAAAGCCTTGTCCAAAATAAAAGAAATTTTAATAACCAGCTTTGCAGTAAGGCAAACTGTAGCCTGATTCTGCCATCTTGACTCAAGTCTTGGGTTTGCATTAAAAAATCAACTCTGTTAGTGGATAAGTCACTCCTTCATAGTTTAGATAATTAGATCTGGTTGAAATTTTCCACTTAAAAAACTTGTATTTCTATTTAAAATGGCCCCTTTGAAAAAAATCCTCAGAAGATTGGGCTTTCTTTAGCAAAATTTAACCTTCATGATTTTTTTGCATTACCAATATCAGGAGAGAAAATAATATATATTTTTTTAATTTATTGACATTTTATTTACTTGGGCACTCTCTAAATGTCCAGAATGGCCAAGTTTGGAACATTCACCAAATATTTAACAGAAAAAGGAAAATTATCTAACCACCATGCTTTTTATGATGTGAAATAACAAAAAAGGACAAAAGAAGTTGAAGTAACAAGAAAGCCCACAATATTCCAAATCTCAGAAGGCAATGTGAAATATTGAAAACATTATTTTTTTCCTGAACTCCACAGAATAAAAGGAATTTTAGGTTTTTAAAACTTTGCATGAAATTTTCAGTTTGAGGGTGGCTAGGATCATGATATTAATGTACTTTCATGTAATCAATTATATGTTAAGAAAGAAAGAGACCTATGTTTGAATGCATTGTAAAGGCAGAAGTTTTCTTCTGTTAAACAGAAAGGGAAAAAATGTTATCACAGAGGCTGCTTGGTCTGGGACCAGGGCCTGTTTGGGGAGAGCAGCTTTTGATAGCAGTCCCTGGAGCCAATGGGGTGACTTGTAGCAGAGATCTAGGAGAGGGATGGAAACCCGTGGCTGGTGGGTTTTGGAGCCATATGCCAAACAGTCAATAAAAGCATCTCCTGCTTTCCTCCATTCATCTCCAGTGCTTGATCTGTACCCAAAACCTTGTTCCCCATGCTACTTTCTACACTTTTCCTTGCACATTTGGTTGTGCTCTCAAGCTTCTTCAGATTTATCTTACCCCCCACCTACAAAATATTCCCTGCTGTATTACTGGAAGGGAATGTTTACATCGTGGCCCAGCCCCTTTGCAACATTTCCACCCACCCCCCCTTTATTTTTTTATCATTAGGAGTAAAAGCAAATCCAGCAGCACCTCAGCACTCCTCAAAATGAACATTCACCAAGTGGGATGTTTCCTACCACAGGCTGGCAGACAGCCTTTACCACTGAGCAGTGCAGTCCCCTCCAATAAGACCAACACTGTTAGTGCTGGTAGGTAGCTCATGCTGGTGGGTAGCTCGATGTTTTCACCCCTGACACTGCCAAGCAGTAGGGAAACCCCTGCTTCCCAGCCCCCAGAGATTTTCTGACCACCCAAGGCATTTAGGAACCATCTGTAAATTAATCCAGATTTGTTTGTAAAGTTTTGTTCATAGTTCCCCTCTGGCCAAGGAAAGACCGAACACAAACCCAGCTTGATGCCAGAACAAAGCCATTTAGATGAGCTCAGATTCCCAGCGGCATGAGGCATCAACGCTGTCAGGAGATGACACAGCAGCTCACCATGACTTTCACTATCTGATCAGACAATTTCTTAATCAGCAGAGACAGTGCTTGCTGTCAGAAAAATGTTGCATGAATCAGCTTTCATCTGCAGGGAACAGGTTCCACTTTTGCAAAACTAATGAGTGTCCAGTTGTTTTCCATATTCATCCTGCTGTACTGCACTTTCTTGCCATTCCCAGGCTCTCCTGGCCCTCATGGCTGCAGAAGCTGAGCAGGCAAATGCAAAAGAGGTTTGTTTCAGTAAGGAAAATCAAAGTTAGGCAGGGCAAAATTACTCTTATAAGTGGAAGCTGGATATTCAAGCACAGTAAGGAGGTTGTGATTATAAGCACCCAAATCCACTCTTTTAAATATTTCAGTGATAGATGTGAAAAAGACAACCTTTTATTTAAAAGAAGGGAGTTTTTCAAGTAACAGATTTGGAATTAGAAGAGTAATAGATGCCAATAATTTCTATAATAAACAACCTCGATTTAAAATTAGGACTAGAAACTGTCAGTTTAGTTAACATGAAATTAAGACATGATTTCTCAAGTCCTCGTGAGGTTTGTGTTTTGCTGAAGTAGTTTATGAATCACATTTACCTCTAATACAGTACATGTATTTGCATATCACGACCACAAGAGAGAGCTTTAGTGTTGGATGTCACGAACTTCTGTGGTGGAGAATTCAGACATTTCAGTAGCCCGGTGTTTTTAACTGACACCTTTTAAGGACGATAAAGACACCAAAGCAAAACATCTATTACAGACAGCAAAACAATTTTTCACAATACAGAAAACCTCCAAGTGTCCTGAAGCACAAGCATATGAGAGGAGATTTTTTAAAACTGTGTGACATTTAGAAACTGTCACTTTTTACTCAGCAGCAGAAGTTCCTCTGAAAACCTGATCCTAAAACTTTATGAGCTGCCTCAAGAAAAAGAGATTTGATGGGACCTTTCCAAAAGAATAGTGTGACATCCGTTTTAGATGACCGTTCACAGACTGAGCTGGGTGATATAATCTTCTATATATCCATATAAAAAAAAATTATGTATATGTATGTATATCCAATTTTTCCCTACACCACCCTTTTCTGCTTAAACAGCCTCCCAGTTCTGGGCTGCCAAGTAACAAGTCTCATTCCATTCAAATCCTTACCTAAGACTAATTTATCCCATGATATCCATAAGGACTTTAATAATAATGATTATAGTGCAGTCCAACCATCTCAAGCTCTCCACCCATCTCCTCCCTATTGTGTATTACCTTCCATTCATTTTCTCCCAGATAAAACAAACTCTTGAGGGCAGAGACCTGCTGGCTCTTCTAGTCTTCTCCTGGGTGTTGTAAAAGTAATAAGGCAATATCACACATAAAGCACAGTATTCAAATGATACTGAGTCAGATGTAAATGAGGAAAAGCAGGTCATTCAGAGTTACCTCATCGTGAAGTGTCTAGATGCATTGCGTTCCTGCAGTTTCCCGGATATGGTATGTAATGAAAATGGTGAATAATCTTCTATGTGTGTTATACCTTTCATCCCACAGAGTACTCAATTACTTTACTAATTGGCTGTGCAAAGTGCCCACATGAGAACCTCTTTGCTCATCAGCAAAATCAGCCACAGTGTCAGCAGGAGCAGAGGGCCAGCATGGTTCCCAGAAAGTCTTGAGACCAAGTCACGGGCTCTGGATAAGGCAGAACAGAGCAGTAAAATGTGAGGTCTGGAGATGACCTTTAATTTAATGTTTCCCTGCCTTTGCCCATTTTCAGAACAACTATTTTATTGTGTGTGAGATGTGCTTTTGCACTCAATGACCATTAAAGAGACCACATTTGCAGAGGCTGATGTGATACTGGGAGTCACTCATTCCCTTTGCACTGAAACTGAAGGTCTGGGCCTGATCCTGAAACGTGCTGAGCGCTTAAATTCCCTTGGATTCAATAGGACAGACGTAACTGCAGCTCTTGAAATACCACACTACAGCAAGCATTGGCAAAGGTTGCTACTTGCTATAGCTATGTATTCATTTGTTTTTAATACATAGCTCCTGGATGTTTCTGAGTTACTTTTCTTATATCATTAACTATTTTTAACTCACACCTCAGAAAGCTTCCTTAAACTTGCAGTGGCCTATTACACATCTGGAAATATGAGAACAGCAAAACCTTTCCCCAGATAGAATATTTATTCAATACTAACACACTTTGTGATGCATGTGATTTTACTGTCTTACAAACGGGGAAAATGAAGCACAGAAAGTGAGATGAGGTAAACAAAACCCATCATCTACTAAACATAGATGAATTTTGAAAAGACATGCCTCTTCCAAATATGTAGAGTAGCAGTGACTACTTCAGAAAGTGCCTCTGTTTGCTGATTGAGCCCTACAGTGGCAACAGGTTTTTGAATAGTTAAAGGAATCTGTGCTCGCAGATCTTATAGTGAGCATGGAGCCAGCTCCATCCTCTCATTTTATAACATGCATATGCATCTTCTAACAGGCATTGTCTATCTCTTCATCTGTACCACAGTCATCAGATTACACTACCTGAAACTTCTTTTTCCCCCAAGAGATCATAAAAGTTTCAGCATTTACTCAAAATGTTTTGTCGTGTTTTCAATTTGACAGACTGTGCAATGGCTCCAAAGATAACACGGCAGCTGCCAGTGCTTCTCATGTGTTGAGCTGAATCCTAGATGCCTGTCTACAATGGCATGTTTCCTCAGTAGTTTTAGACACTCTGGAACAGAATTTTCCAGTCTTCTCAAATATGTAAGATAGGGGATGGCCAGCAGCTATTCAGGTTACACAACAGTGACATTTTTGAAAGCTGAGAAGAGGCAAAACAACAGTCCTTGTGGTGCACAGCTTCCAGCAGAACCCTTGTCCAAAGTGCCTTCAGTTTCCTCACCTCTATACTCTGCTCAAAGTCCTGGATCAGGTGTCTGCTGCCCCTGTTCACTGCTTTGACTCCTTACTCGCTCTCGGGGGCTATTGTTTTGCTCACTTCTGAGGCTCTTGGTGATGAGATTTCAACAGGAGACTCCTGGCCTTGAGCCGAGGCTCTCAAGCACAATCTCTTTCCAAAGGTGCCTGAGATCAGGATGATCAGAGGATGGGGATGTTAAGAGTCAGAATTGCCTGAAAAATTTTCTCCTGCCTTCCATCCCAATGTAACTGCCCAGTAATTTCCCCAGCCCCTGGAAGTCCTTCTGCCATTGCAGGGAAAGGGACTGTTTTCATTTATACATCTCTGGTGCAGGCAGTTCAGCGTGGAGGCAGAGGGCAGGGTGCAACAGTAATTTACACACCATAAACTTTTGTTGGTTTTATTCACCTCATTGGTCTGGTATTAAACAGCATCGCGTGGTGACTGTGTAAGCTGCAAGCGATGGTGCCAGCTGTTGACTCCGTGCATGCTCTGCCACGCAGGAGTTTACACCTCCCTTCCCTGTCAGCTGTGGCAGAGCAGTAGGCAGTAGGGAGAGGTGCTAAATGGAGGAGAAGTTTCTGGTGGAAAAGAGGTGGGAACAGCACATCCACTGCATAGTTGGTCTTATATACATTTATTACTGTAATAGTTAAAACTCTGCTAGGAGCTGTATGTGTAGTTACCTGTATAGAAAGATGCGCTCCTTTCCAAAAAACAAAACTATGCAGAATCTGCCAGGATTGGTGAAGGTAAAGGAAGAGCCCATAATGAAGCATAAGACAGTGACTTGTACGAAAAATAGCTCTGCACAGGTCTTTTCCGATTGATGAAAAGTTACTTGGAAATAACAGTACATATATGTGTGTATATATATGTATTTTTAATAGAAATTATATTATTTTATATATATGTTGGTTGTAGAGTGTGTTTGAAATGAGAGTCTAGAGAGGTGGAGAAAGTAGAAACAGAAAACTATCCGAATCACACAGGTTTCACAGTGACTGACTTTCAGGGAATTCATTTATTGTCCCATGTGTGACACACAGGGTTTAATAACAAGGCCAGAAAACTAAAAGCAGGAGAAAAACAGACCTCATTAATGGGCATCATCAGAAGAGCAAAACTGCAGAGGAGGTAGGTGCAGAGCTTTACTATCTGCAAAAAACTATGCAAAACTTCCTGCTGGAAAAGCTCCTGCTCCAGCAACTACAGCACCTGGTGGGCTAACTCCCCTTCAGTTCCCCTCCAGTTTCCCTCCAGTTCCCATGGGGAAGGTCCCAAGAAATATTGCCCTGACTTTGCTGGCTAGGATTGTCTGTATAAGTTGTAGGTGATTGTTTTAGAATTTGATTTTGTCTGGTAGCACAGATAATGAGTTAATCCATCAGCATAGGCTTTATTCTTTTTTTGTCTGTCATATCCTAGCTAGCACCAGAGGCTCTTTTGTAAACCCTGGAGATATTCTTGCCTAGAAGAAATTGCACTGGATAAGTGTATTTTTTTGTTTTAGGCAAAGAAAAGGAAAATGTTAAACCATTATTTACAGCTCAGCCTTTTCTAGACCAGAAAACAACTCTAACTTGGAACAGCTGCATCTGAAAACAAAGTGGTTTGATGTTACTGCATTGCCTCACCTGGATAATAGCATTCAGGGCTTTGTTTCAAGACTTAATTCATTATAGGATGTTAAAAAAAGACACGCATGCAAACAACCCTATGGAAACTTTTGCCTACAATAAGTGTCAGGCAGAAGGAATGTTATTGATTGCAATAGATTTACACCCATAATGAATTTGGCCGGCTGGTCAAAAGTCTAGTGGGTGTGTAAATGGGGAGGTGAAGAGGGGAATGACGTACATAGTGGTTTATCTGGAGAGCGGAGCCACAAAATGTTGTAGTTACACTTAAGTTTTATTAAAAATGCCATTCTAACGAGCCCTAGTGGCCCCAGCACATGGAAAGTGGCTTGCTGTGTTTTGAATGGCACTGAGTAACACCCCAGGGCCTTTAATCAGTTCAAGATGTGTTGGTGGCGTCTGAAGTTAAGCATAGAAGGGAAATTCAAAGCAATATAGATTTAACCTGGGGACCCTTCTTTTGCCTGATGCTTATCAATAATGCAAGAATAAGTAAGAGCCAAGAGAAATTTGGTACTGAGGCAGAGTATTATATGAATGTGTGATTTTATTAGTGATATTTTTACTGTGAGGTTTGGATAACCAATCTAGGCAGCAAGACGTTGAAACGTGGACAATGAAGAGATAAAGTCAGATATTCCACCCTGTGTTATTCTGCAGACACTGCTTGATGTACCATGCTCAGGGAAAATTAAACTGAGGGGAAAAAACCCACCACATTTTTTTTAAAAAGGGCAAATGGAGAAAGAAGGAGCAGAGAAGAAGCCAGGCAATGAGAGGCCTGCTTCACATCCCAAGTCAGAAAAGTGGTTGAGGAATTTATGACTGTTGACTACAGAGGACACTAAAGACAAAGAAAAAAATGAAAATGTAAAAATACCACTAATCCCAACTATAAGGAACTCATGTATTTCTTTGAATTTATATACAATGCCTTGCTAAGAAATTTAAATGGAGTGCTTATGTCACAAAGGGTGGATGAGTCCTATGCCTTTAATTCAGGGCTGTGCTTCCAAAACCTGTCATAGCTGGAGCATTCCTTCTACAGAAATGTCTCAATGTCTCACCTGTTTTGAAGAGACAGTGAAAATTATGGTTTCAGAGGTGTTACTAATGCCAAGAAGGATTTGCCAGGTATCTGGGTGTCATGAAAGCTGGACATATTTACCACCTGCCAGAAACAAATCTTTGCATTCCAGCTCTCGGATGTAAACCAGAAAACTGAGGTGCACCTTTAATGCCCTGTCAATAGTAGAGCACTGGCATGATGAGCCTGGATGGTTTAGTTTGTCAATGGCCCTAATGGCATGCAGCAGGAGCTTGGAATCTTCTAAAACCCTGAATGCCCTTTACTCTCTATCTATATGGTCTGGAGACAACCACTGAGTCATGAACAGCAATCACTAACTTATGAGATGCAATTAGAAGGGAACCTCAACAACCATCTTGGCAAAAATACCTCTGGTGATACAATGAAAAAGGAGTCTTAAACACTCATCTTAAGCACTGCTTGCTTCCTTCCCACATTGACAGCTTTAGCAACAATGTGACTTACAGTGTCTAATTATAGGATAATTATTGTTGTTGCATTTGTAAAGGTCAGTCAGTAGAAGCTAAGACCCTAAGGGAATGGAGTCAAGAAAGGTGAAGAAGAAACTGAGAGGAGCAAGGTTCATGGACTTTTTGATCAAGTAGAAACAGAGAGGGAGATACAGCCTTTCTCTGTAACTGGGCCACAATCTGCAGTCGTCTAACATTAAAGGTTTGTGCTCACGATTAAAGGCAAATCCTCTCCTGGTATAAAAGTGGACTGAGACTCAGGCCATTTCTCTTGCTTTTCTCCATACCTAGGATACCAAAGAATGAAGCCACTGTGGTGATACTGCCAATTACAGCCTAGATAGGTCACTGCATCTGAAACTGTCTGCTCTCCTTTCCTGCTTCCAGGCTGGAAAGTTTCTGGGTTGGAGCTTGATTTTTGCTCCTAAGATTAAGAAGGTAAGAACTGGTGGAGGAAGGAAAGACAACTCCAAAGATAGTCGGCATAAAAGCATGGGGAAGTTGTACTCAGAAAATGAATAGTGTAGTATTGTTCCCACATTCAGTGACTACCATCTAAGAAAGCAGAGAACATAGTTTGGATTGATAAATCAATCTCCCTTCAAATCCACAGGAAAGAAATCAGCCATGCTACAGACAGACTGATGATCCTGTTGCTCTTCTTCCTCTCTGAGATTCCTGCCCACTTTTTTTTGACATGGAGATGTGCAGGTCACCAAGCAAAGGATCACCCATGCTTTTCAGAACATTTGCATTTGAGTCTGTGAAGGGAAGGCTGACATTGTTCACCCAGGTACCAAGTGCATTCTGTAAGCTATGGTGTATTCTTAAATGCTATCACATTGGAGGGAAGACTTTTGTGATCCTAACCAGTAGGTAAGTGAATAAATAAAACTATTTGGAAATGCTGATATACATCCACTTCAAGAGCTTCAGAGCTTGGATTCAGATAACCATCAGAATAGACATAGAAGATACTCCTATCCCCTGTAGGAACAATTCCCTGATGCCAGAACAAAAAAAAAATTATTTGGTGGCTATAAAAAAATTATAAATTGGCAGAAATAATGTTATTGGGAACCTTGAACTGTCTTGTGCAAATGGGATTGGCATAATTATTTTTTTTGTAAGAAAAAGAAAATAGGTCAAAATTCCTCACTGCAATTTGTACAACTTAATATATCACACACAGTATCACAGTATCACAAGGTTGGAAAGGACCTCTGAGATCATCAAGTCCAACCTATAACCCAACACTAATACCAACCATCATCTAAACCATGGCACTCAATATATGCATTTTTGTTCTGTTAAAATATAATTATCCTTTTCTAAATTATCCTAATTTCATTGAAACTAGCAAGGTATGAATTTATGGATAGATCTGAAGCTAACTGAGGTTCTCCAGGGAATTAACTTGTTACATGCTTCTGAAGTGACAGTCACTGTAAGTCCATTGCCCATGGGCCAATGCAACTTCTTCAATCCTGGAAAATTCATTTAGTATGTCTGTCTCTTCCATACTAGCAGGATGAAAAATCTCTCTTAAGAAAAGGAAGCAAAGTATTTTAGACTTGTCAAAAATAAGTGAAACGTTAGTTTAGCTAATGAGAATCCACCTATGTGATTTTAGCACCCTGTAGGATCTGTTTCTTAAACACAGAGAAAATTCCGGATGTGATCATAGAAGACTTATTTGAGTAGTTGATTTTGAAACACTGTAGGAATTGTCATTAATAAGAATTATCAGGTCAATCAGCCATAAATCCTTGTCCTGCTTTTGTCTTTCTCAGGCATCAAAAACTTTATCTCTAATTCCAACTGCATTTCTAAGGACATTCCTAATCTTCAGCCAGTGCTGACTATATTACATAAGTAAAGAGAAGAAGTAATCACCATAAAATGAAGAGAAAGGAAACTTCCAAGATAAACTATAAAGGGCTAAAATGACTCAGTGGGAGGAGGAACTGACGCGTTCTGGATAGATTGGTCAAGCCAAGAAGCGAAAAACCTTTCAACTCTCACAACTACTGGGAAAAGCACAGGAATGAAGCCTAGAATGGAAGAATAAACTGAATATATGTATATGAAGAGTGTAAATCAAGGGGATCATAACTCCAGATGAGATATGAGCATACTTATTTTCAAATATCAGAAGTTACTTATCAAAAGATGATAAAATTTTGTGGTTGGAAAAGGTTTTACAAGTAAGAGATATTTACAGATGGGATCTTACAGAGAAAACTGTAGGGGAGGGAGATCATAACCTGTGTTTGACATTCCTGAGTACATTTCACTGTTCTCCCTTATTACCCTTATGTGTGTGTGTCTAAGGAAGGAAAGGGAAAGAGTAAACGATCCAGGTAAACAAGCACATTGAGCAACACTGCATCTGGGAAATTGTGTCAGCCTTTAACTTGTTTGACTGGCCCTCCTATGGCAGTAACACATCATTACTGCTTTCCGGTGTTTATTAATGTCATTTTTATGGTTTATTTGTAGCAAGGTTCAAATTCCATGCAAATAGATGTTTAAAAAAATCAGGGGGTTCATCCTTCATTATTATATATTGTAATAAGGAGATTGCATTGGACATGGATGGGGCAGAGAAAGAGGATAATGGAACAGAGTTTTGAATAGATTTGTGGTCTTACACAGGATCCCTACCTCATCACATTCCCTGAAATCCCATAGCTACCAAAATAAAAATTCCAGTCAAACCTGCCATTTCAGACTAAAGATGCTCTGTTCTGCTGTGCTATGGATTTTTATCTATGCCTAAATGGTAAACACTGAAGAAAATTGGTGGAGATTCATTCCCAAGTGTGGTCAAATGTCCAGGACTTCTCAGAATTAGTAGTCATCGTTCCCTTAATAATAGTGTGTGAGGCAAGACTGTCATTCCCAAGCCACTCCTGGCCTGCTGGCACAGACAGACTGCAGCATGCAGTAAAGTGATTCCTCTGCTCCCTCTGAGGGAAAGGATGCAGAAGGTTCAAGCATCCCAAATGACTAAGCACCCACTAGAAAAGAAAGCTAGATGGTTAGTCATGAAACTGACAGAGCAATAATTGACTGCATGGTAAGAAAACTGATTTCCTGAGCTCAAAATTAATATCCAAGACCTCTGGAGAGCCAATAGGGAGCTCTCTGGCATTTTTTTTCTCTTATGGAGTCTGAAATAAAAATACATACAAGTCACCTTCTGCATGCAAATCAGTATATAAAAGCTCACTCCAAGGATGCTCTTTTCTCCACAGGGATGCAAAATGAAGAATTTATAATTGGTATATTTAATTTAATTTGAACCAACGTACTCAGTGAGTTCTCCAAGTAGCTAGAAGAGGATACTGAGACTTTTTGTTGGATGACTCCCAACATAAATTCAGTGATAAGTTCTCATTCCACAGATTGCCCATGGTCTGGTTTCATAAACAAAGTCCAAGCCTCAAAGTGGGAAGCAGTTACGAGAGAATTAAACAAGTGACACTTATTGCTGGTATGAACATTTGTCACTGCATCTGAAAGGGACAGTCTTGCTTCAAAACTTGTCTCTCCTTTGTTCTTTTCATTTCAGTTAAAGAGAGCAAAATGCATTTATGCAATTCTTTTTACAGCTAGAGCGATCTGTAGTACTGGCTCTTGGCAGTATGTCTTAGTTGGGGCAGGTAGACAAAATCTGCTGAGGATGACAGCACTAAGACTATAAATTGATTTCCAGGCAGCCATATTCCTTCTACTTTCATGACTCTGTTCAGTTAGTCCACTGAAAACACATAGATGTTACTGTGGAAATGGGGGTTTTCAATATAACCTAGAGCACAGCTTGGAAATTCAACAGAGAAGTTTGCTACATCCTAAAAACTTAGATAGTTGGGAATGCTGGTATAGCAATTCTAGTCATCTATTTCAGGATGTCTTCCTTTAAAAGTTTATTTCAGGTTTAAAAGTTCATTTCAGTCTCAGGATTTCAATGTCAGAAAGAAGCTAATTCTAAGCTGGACCCTGATATTGAAAGAGATCTGTCAACTTGACTGTGAGAGACATCTCCTTAGACTGAAAACTATTAAGCTGGGCAAGTGCAACTAATGTGTTTTGTTATGGTATTTGTCAGTGAAAATATTCAGTTTCCCTTTGAGATATCTTTGAACCTGCAGATCTTCACATACCACTTTCACTCTGTTGTCAACACAAGAGCTGCTCTCATCTGGCAGGGAGATGATGCACTTTGACCTCATGATAGCTGAATATATGACTTATGGTCAGGTTTCTTCTATTTTTTCTCATTAAGAAATCACATTTCTGTTTCTATCAATATTGTCTGTGCCTCTTCCAGTTACCCACCAGATCACTCAACAGAATACTTCAGTGTAGCAAGCAAAAGGATCCCAATGCAGACAACCAAAACAGGCTGAGGGGTTTCATGAGAGTCATGTCTCTCAGAGATGTTATGCCCACCTGGCGAGGCAGAAGGCTGCCTCATTCCAAACGCAGAGATTTGGAAATGGCCATTTGCTCACAGACAAGCACATGGGGCTCGCAGAAGCTGTGCCAGCAGAACTGAGGCAGGGAAAGAAAACAAGCACGCTGTAAGGCACAGTTCTGGCTGTGGAGGCAAGATGACCTATGTATGTCTCCTTCCTCTCAGGATGAAATAGCGCTTCAGCCTCCTCCCAGATCACAATTCATTCCATCAGCAGTCCTGCTGACTTCATAGTGACTATCCAGTCTGGTTAGAAGTCTTACAGTCTGGCCCTAATTTCTCTGCTTCTTAATTTAAAGATGGCAAAGAGACTTAGTCAAAATATCTAAAAGCCCTAGACAGTTACTACTAATTGCAACAGAAAAACTTTGCAAAAGTAGATCAAATCTGTCCCTGTTAGCCCTTGCCAACCTATGTTTTGGCTCTAAGTATTTTTTAAGTTCCTTTCTTGTCACTCTAAATCAAATGATTCATGCTGGTAACATGTTGTATCACTTATCCAGTAATGCAACCTAATAAAACCCTGCTTAAAACCATTTTCCTTAAAGAACCAGAAGAATTTGTTCCTTGCAGAATCAAACCTGTGTTCTTAATAAAAGCAGATTGAATAAAACAAGCCCTGTGAAGTAAAGGGACTAATTTAACAGCTCGCTGATGAAAATCTGTGGCTAGCTTCCCCCTCCCTCAACCCTTGCATGAGAACAGATGGTTTAACACAAGTTTTGAATGCAAAGTTAATTAAAAAAAATCCATTCCTCTTACAATCCTTGGGCTAAGACTTTAAAAGTTCCCTGCTAAATCTGAATGCCAATGTTCTTATTTTGAGCTCTGTAATAAGGAAACAGACTCATTAATGTTCTGCAATTATTGAAGTGGAGTGATGGTCATGGATTAGCCCTTGAATTGAGCACGGCAGGCTCCCTTGGCAGCTAGACATCAGAATGGAATTTGAAAACCTCTATTTTGTTCCATTTTCTCCACTGTTCTTAATCTGGTGCTGGAAGCAGGTACAGTCACCTTGATGGCAACGTCCCAGAGTGAAGGAGAAGGCATTCAGAATGCAAGATCATTTCCTGTAACAAGAACAGCAGCATCTTACTACACATTAGGATTTTATTTCAATGAGCTTTGCAAAAAACCCTTATTTCATCCTGGGCTGGAATATATCTATTTCTAGGATGGAAGAGAAGAGTTTGATAATGACAGCAATCTTGTATGGGAATCAACACAGGACATGAGGAAACTAATATTAAACCTCACCCCAAAGTCTTTCTAGTCTAAAAAGTCACTTTAAGTAACTGGGAGGAGCCTGGGGTAAGTGAAAAGTAATTGCCTGAATCAGAATCATCTTAGCTTAATGCATTTAACACTTTCACACATTAAACATCAGAAGATCTTTAAACAACCCAGTGCACCTGGATAAGAGTTTTGTTTTACCTCTCACTTAAAACAGAAGCATCTCCCAGTTGTGTTTCTGGAAACTAACTCCAGATGAAAAGTCACCCTGAAAGATTTAAAAATATTTTCTTCTGTCATTTTCTTCTACTCAAAATCTGATTCAGTCCAAACATCCTTAATACCACTCTTAAGAAATTAGAAATTCACAGGCCTACAGAATTGTCTTCTGATTTTAACAGGAGTCTAAATTTATGGTGAATTAGAATAGGATCAGGTAATTCTGATCTTGCCTGGACCTCAATCACAATAGGACCAAAGCTAGTAGTTAGCGAAGTCACTCTTCAGTTTTTGTTGAAGCAGAAGGTAGAGAGAAATCTAATTATGTTCTGGGAGGCAGAGTCCTTCTAGTTAACTTATCTATTTTTGATCACATCTTTTACAAGCTCCAGCAGCAACACTCAGAAACTGAAACAGACACTGAGCATCTGTTTCGCAAATTGCACATATAAAACAGAAATATTGTCATCAGTATGTAGACTGTGAATAGAGTGCATAGCTCTGGAGCTGGTGTTGTTGTTGGGTTGTTTGTTTATTTTAAGTCAGTCAGTGATTTTTGCACCACTACTCGATGATACATTGCAAAACCCCGGGAGCAACTAATTGTAGAGACAAACTCTTACCCTAATACGGTCTAATTCCTTAATAGCATCCTTCAATCAAAGAGATGTCTAAACATTATCGCACTCACCTGTGATTAACTGCTCCACAATCAATTACAGATGCAAACATGCAGGAGAAGACTTAGCTTTAAATGTGAATGCATTGAAGGTACCATATATGTGTCTGAGAAGTACACTGTACCTAGTGCTGACATTTTGTGGAAACAAAGTTTTTACGGTCTATCCTGAACTGAGCAGGCTAGCAAATAGCTTTACAGAGACTAGACATGATCTGCAGATGATGGTTACATAAATATTGTTAATAATATTATATCCCTCCAGCTCAGGTGTGGCTGATACTCCAGCTGATATTTTAATTGGCACAAGGTCTCATGGTAATCATGGTTTATGGGAACCAAAGGAAGTCTTTTGACTTCCAGTCTGTTTTTCCTTCCTTGTTGTTCCTCAAGTAATTTTTCTCCATATAGTAGTAACTGGTAGGGCTTGGGATGGACTGTGGTGAAGAACAAAGTGTTTGCACAAAAACTCAATGGTTATACAAAAGGTGCATGCAAGGTGGTAGCTGGCAATCATAGTGGGGCAGAGCAATGTAAACCTCTTCAATACGAGCAAGGGGTAACTGGGAGTCATGTTTTCTCTTCTTTCTTCCTCAACCTATGCTCTTCTAATAATGTACCTTCATGTTGTTGGGACCAAAATTCAGTGTCTTCCCACCAAAACCGCAGAACCATCAGCCATACTCAGCAGATCACAGTGAACCTGTCAATGAATGCAGACTTACTTAAAATTTACTACAAAACCCCACTGCTAGTTGAGTTTCACGTGACTAAAAGCTTAGGCAAAGAAGTTTCTCACAGCTCCAGTTATGTGAAACACCCCTATGTTCAGCTCCCTGGTCAAAGCGTTAGCCAAAGACCACAGCAGCAAGATGCTACTGGGGAATAAGGCTTTTTTATCCCCCTCTCTCTTCCCCCAGACACCTTAACTTCTCAAGAACTGCCCTGGCATCATACAGTTGTTCTCCTAAACTGCCTCAACAGATTTTCAGAACCACAAATGAACGAAAGGGATCTTCCTTGCCACAAACATTGTGGATTTGTACATGCCTCTCTAGTTCTGGGCCATGCACTGCTAATCCCATTTTCTAAAGGGCAAATTGTTCCCATAAATGTTAGCTGTGGGCTGTACCTCCTCTCTGCTGGTCTCCACTGCTGCTGTCTCAGGCAGGGTTGTACTTGTGGCGAATTGCGGCCAAGTTAAATTACAATCCAAATGTGATGTAGTGTGTTTTCTTCAGCTCTGCACCTCCTCAGACATTCAAATCTCAGACAGCAAAAGTAAAATATATACAGACATAATGTTTTCAAATAGAAGAATTTATTTTTAGTAAGAAAGTAATGAAGAATTAGTGACTACAGAGGTTTGCTACGTTGTTCTCTAGACGGCAACATAAATGACTGAACAGCACAAATCAAGAGCTTTCTTCACAGTAAGTTTTGTTTTCACTGATTCATTTTTATTAAGGAAATGGGTGAATCAGCTAGCACATACTAGAGACTCATTGTAGGCCTTCATTTTTACTAGACACTTCCAGACAGAGCCTGATTGGAGGCAAAAAAATGAGGTCTTCTCCCGACCTTGCACCCTTCCCCTTCCAGCCAGGGGTTTTTCAGAGCCTGAGTTCTTGTTTTGGCGTATGATAGGAGCTACACATCACACAGGGCAGCTGTGAAATACAGATTCCAGGCCAAAGTCTGATTTATGAAAACCTCATTCAGAGCAGTCTGTATGTCATATTTTGAGCTGGAGCCATCGTTACCCGGAATTGGCACCAAGAGCCTCTTAAAGGTCCCATAAGAATTTGGTTGAGTTCTTCACTTGTTTTGGTTTTTTTGTTTTCTCTTGCTGTCTTTTCTGTCTCTCACTTTAACAGGAAATAGAAATCGAAATGCTGAAATATTCTCAGGTAGGTTTTGTTTTGCTTTGATTGTTGAGGTATTCAAGCTCAACAAGAAGCAAAAATATTTAAAATTTTACAAAAAGCTTATAATATGAGACAAACCCCCACTTGTTTCTCAGGAGTATCCTTACTATGAGCATCTTAGCAACATGAAAAATGTGGGGCTTCTTTAACGTAAAATGATCTATAAAATGCCCAGATTTGTTTGAAACTCTGAGCAAAAACCCCAAAATATGGGTCTGGGCACAGAATAAACCCATAGTTATCACAGTCAAATTAATATTTACACCTCCTCGAAGAGGCATCACTTTGCGCTTTGGGAAGGAGAGAGGAAGAAATTGAACTCTCCACAAAACCAATAACTGTAATTTCAGTGTTCAGGGGCTGAGATGCTTCTTGGCCTCTAATTAGAGCCTACACACTCATTTTTCTCTGCTTGCATAGGGACCATGCAGAATCTCACTTCTCCACTGGGGAACAGATAGCATTAGTGCACTTCCCATAAAGGGTATTTATGACATAGACTCTTTTTCCTGCTGAGGGGCTGTGATTCACACATCCTAAAGAGACTGAGTCGCGTGCAGCCTACTTCCAAGGCAGATCAGGGTCCGTGGCTCTTGTAGGACAATCTTAGTCTCCACCATTGCAAAGGACAGGATTTCAAGTTTGAGTAACTTGCATAATATTTTCTTCCCTCACCAACATATCCCCAGACATGGTATGTTATCTCTGGGCATGCTTAGTTTTGTGCATTGGAAGGAAAAACAGGCATCCTTTTCTTGGCATATATAAAGAATTTGACTGGTTTGCCCCAAAAGCCCTATCTGGCAGCTGAGCATCTCAATTCAGAGAAAGAAGGGTGGAGTTTCCATGAATGTGAAAATGGGACTGAAGAAAAAATCGACTGCAAGATTCTGCATGTGTGAATTAGCTCTTGCATTTTTAGAGTGATGTTGTATGTAGGTAAAACACATGATGTTTGAAAAGACAGTAATAAGTTCTGGCTTTCTGTGCGTGCCAGCGTGTTTAGTGTTTGGCCTCTATTTTAATGCTTCCTAGAAAGTCAGTTATCTTCCTAGAGCATATGAACTGTACAATAGCATCAGTACAAAAGCTCCGTTTCCTTGTATGGAAAACTTATGTTGTAAAAAATGATCAAAAGGAACCAGGAACAAGCAAGAGTAGCTGTAAGAAAAATGCTTTGCAATGCTTTTGGTGTTTTCACTTTGCTATTGTGGTTGGCCTGTAATTTTGGGACACTTTTGGAAATTATGATGAATCACAATGTTTTCTAGATCTGGGAGGAAAAAAAAATCCAGAGCCTATTTCCTCCTTACTCCAGTAAGTAGCATTTCCTCGTTAAATATATGTTTGCAATGTAACATGAAATGCTGTGTTTAATGAAGAGCTGCAATTCACTTATCTTTTGAATGGATCACTTTAAATTCATGTTGGAAAGCACCTTTCATCAAACTGCCCATTAGAAGTGAACTACAAAGTAAATGGATTGGATATAGGAAGCATTTCTTATCTCTGTGACTGCAATGTGTCACCTGCAAGAGGCTTTTTTTAAGTAGAGGATATTCAATGATGCCTTTTAAAATTCTGATAAAATTAACATGTTTTATTTTCTCCCTGCTGCTAGAAGGCTGACTAACATTTTAAACAACGGTAATCTGATAGGTACAGGCACAGAAGTACAAATTAGATGCCTAAAATAATAGGTGAGATTCCCAATTGTATATCTTATCCTGCTCCACTCTTTTACTATAAGACAATTAATGCTACATATTATGGGACCAATGGAGAAAAGTGTGTTCTCTTATACTCAGCATGCCAGAATACCCTCTGGTACTTTCAAGGGAAGACACTGAATATTTGAAAATTTGGTGGCTTTTCTTTGCTTTTTGGGAGAAGAAGGGCAGGATCTGGATCATATTTATTAAGGTTTGCTCTTCCTGAGCACAGCACAGTATTTAGTTGGAAGTGGATTAAGGCAATCTATTTCTTATCAGTATTTTGCCATCATGAAACAGTCTAATGTGCTGTTTCCCTTTCAGCTCACTACAATTATGACTTTAATATCACTAATGGTAACAGCTGAGGGGGATGAACTGTATTTGGAGACTGCAAAGGTCATCTCCATATCCACTGCTTGGGAAGCCCACAGTTCCCATACAGTTGGAAGTTGGTTTTATGTAAGGCAGGGCTCAGGAGGAGATTTCTGTTCAGAAGCCTGAAATACGGTAAATGCCAGGCCAACAGAGTATGCAAAACCAACCACTACATTTTACTGGGCAGTCTGAGTTCCCATCTCAGAACACTCTGCTCACACACATTTGTCCCAAGGTCCTTTTTTAATACAGTGAGGGTGTTACCAAAGTTACTGTATCACTGCTATCATACCATTAAAAAAACAAACCAGGTTTTTTGATGTGCTTTATGTCTTTAATTTGTGCTGTTAATTGCAGACTTCCTGCCCCAAATGGCAGTGTGTGCCACTGGCTCCACAGCCAGTACAAATAAAACAAATAAAGAAAAGCAAATATTCTGATTTAATCAATTCCTGTGACAAAGCTGTTGGGGCTGCCACCATTGAAAGACCATACTCAATCATTAGCTTGGCCTTGTCTCTGTGATGGCACTAGAAGCAGACACTTGCATCAGACTGGAACATCTTTTTCTCCCTGCACATTTTTTTCAAGCAACAGCTATTATCCCAGTGACTCATGGACAGTTAAACCACCATCACCGTCTCAAGGAACAGAGCAACAATATCTGCTGTTAGACTTGGCAGGATCCATTAATCTCAAAGGGGTGTCCTATTTAGTAATGACAGCCAAATTCAATTAAGTTTCAACTGACATCTCATTGGATGTTTCTCCAAACTCTATATGACCCTCTTGGCTCTGTAAATTTCACAGAAGTGGGTTTCTTTGAGAAATATTTGTTATTATTTTAGTTCTGCATGGGGCTGGGTATGACAGTGAGCACAACCTTCCATTTCATGCACTGGTACTCCTGCTTCTAGAAGCTTTAAAGCAAGCAAGAAGAAGAAGAAAACCACAGGACAATCTTGAGAAGAAGCAGGAAAAAATGCGTTTTGCTTCACAATTTGGGCGAAAGATCATTTAGGGGGCAAAGGGAAGGGTTGTCTTATTTTATCCGAGCTGACTTCTCATCTGCTACTTGAGCCTCTCTAGTTTTTCTCCTCACTAGGAAACAGCTTGGCTATGGCCATTGCCTGACTGGTGAAGTCAGGGTCAATTTTTTCCATCTGGACTGCATTAAGCATCTTCCATTTGCTCATCTCCCTCCCCCCAAACCACGCCTGCTCCTCCCCAGCTTCCCTTCTGACACTGGTGTGCTGCCAGGCATATTCCATTTCACCCACAGCCAAAAGGCAGCTTCAGGAGGATCTCATTAATTCACACTAATGATGGGGAATTTGGCAAATTAGTGAACTGACTTGATCTTGCCATTATTAATAGCTTTGCCATTGACTTCAGGCAGAACCAGATTGAGTCCCTGAACTGATAGCTCTCCTTGGATACCAAGAGGTTATATTTTATGAAATAGATTGATTTTTGTTTGGATTATTCGAGTTTCGTGTTATGCTGGTGCATACTAGAGCAAAAGCAACACACTCTAATTGATGTGATGTCTCACAGCAGCTTTTCAGCTATTAAATCTCTACAGAAAAGAACTGAAAGAAAAAAGATGAGATTTTCTTCCCAGTTAGGAGAATGCAGGAACTTGCGTGCTGAGAGTCATTGTATGTCTGTTTGGCCGTAAAAGCTTTCACCCAGTAAGGATTTAGCTGATGGGACTCTGCCAGAGATTTCCATGTGACTATGGTAAATTTCTTATTCTTTTTGTGCCTGGGCTGCCTTCTGGAAAAGAAGATATTCTTTCCTTTCTACTGTGCTTATCTATGTCACTTGACTGATGATATCTTAAAATCTAGTCCAAAAGAACTCTGTTTGGGGTATGAGGAAGCCCTTCAAGCAATAACAAAGAGAAATCAGTGATCCACTGGTCACTTCTATCATCTCTTCTCAGCTGTAACAGGTTATGTCTGAGCTTCCAGTCCAACCATAGAACACAGTCACATCAGTCCAGGGAACAACTACTGTTGCCATGCCAACGTGAGCTTAGCAGCCCCCAGTGACTCTTGTGATCTGGTGATACCACAAAAAAAAGCAAGCTCAGTAACATCAGTTGGAGGTCTGTAGGGGTAATAAATCACTTTGCATTTCTCAAAGTTAAGGTATTCTAATTAACAAAGAGCAAAGCAAACATACATACCGGCCTATTATCTTAAAAACACTAAAGGAGACAACTGGAGTCTCCCTTTGGTGCTTTTCTCCCTAGAGGCAATGCATAATCAACTTTTGGTCTTCTCAACAGTTCAAGCTAGTAAGCCAGACCGTGAACTGGAGCAGCTGAAGCACAGACACTTGTTACCTTCTGCCAGCTTTTCAGAGTGGGGTGAGGCAGACAGCTGGAGGCAATAACATCCTAAATCACCTTCATTGCTGAGAGCCTGGGTGCTATTAGGGAGAAGTGAGGGTAGGGTGAGACTAAGACTACAGTGGAAATAAATCCAATGTTTCTGCCTCCATCTGGTAACGGACTTTATTTTATGAGCTTGAGCAAATCCGTAGGAACTGGAGCTGAAATCTACCTATTCCAGCCCCACAAAATGAGAAAGAATCACCTGATCCCTCAGATAGACTATTGATAAGTACTCTCCTCAGAGCTTAGAGGAATAGAAGACCCTTATACCTCCTGTCTTTATTTCAGGAGAAGCAAGGAGGCGAGGACCTAGACCTGTCCTCCTAGAGATCAAAAAGCTAAATCCTAGCTCCCAAAAGTAAATTGCATCCCATAAAGACGGTGAAATAGGATTTCTAAGCAGACATATTTTTTTTCTCTCTGGCAACATCATTATATGGTGCTTCCCAATAGCTGTTCTTCTTTTTGTTCTTGCTGTTCTGGACAGAAAGAGTCTTGCTGGGTAATAGTCTTATAAGCAGTTTCTTGTCTCCTACAACACATGTAATCTTGCAATAAAAGAGGGTACTACATAAACCCAGTGCTTTGCAGTTAGCATACGCTCACAGTTCCGTGTTTAAGATCAAGACTAGAGGGAAGACTGGGCCTTACTTCATCACATGTGAACGTACTTAATGTCCAAGTTAGAATGTACCAGTACTGATTCCAATATGTTCAGGATTTTTGTTTGTGTGTCTTGGAGGACAGAAATTAGGTAATGAATAATAGACTACTTTTTACATTTAGGGAAATTTTTGTCTTTTAAATTTGTTAGTGATTTCACTTCATGCTGTACAATTTGATCTTTGGCCTTTGCTGCTCCTTCACAAACTGGTTCCCACTCCAATTTCTGTATGTTCTAGTGAGGCCAGCCCTTGGTTGGCTCCTTGTGGCTTTGCTCTCTATTTGTAATTGCTCTCTTGCATTGCTCTCTATTTGTAATTATATTAGATTATTCCAGTTTTGCATACAACAGACTTTCATGGCATTCTCTGTTTTCATTCTTCTTCTTCCCTTCCCCCCTCACCTCAAAGAACAAAAAGTTTTAAAAGAAGAGAAATGGTCAAATCTGGGAAGAAATATAGGAAAACTGCCAGAAGGGATTAGCTGGGGTATACATAGGCAGCTGTATGATCTGGAAGGAATCCGGTCATATTTGTTTTCACTTGTTCTATTTTTCCTAAATTTTTCTTTAGTTTATCCCTAATTTGGCTTTGTCTGATGCTAAAGTTACATGCTACTCAATGAGATTCTTCGAACCTTGAACTCCTGTGAGTGGTGAAACTTGCTAGCTTGACTGCCTTCCTCAAGCTTCAGAGTTAACAATCAAAGGACACAGAGAAAAATAACTCTCTCCACAAGAAAATTTAAGATCTAAATTTTCTACAGGCTCAGAAATTCTTTTGCATCTTGTTCACATTATATTAATTTCAAACCTGTCAGTGCTGTGTTTTAAATGACAACAAAAACATTTGCCCTTTTATTTTCACAAATGACAGCTCAGATTCTGAGACAGCCATGAGTTGGCAACCTGGCTAGCTGAACTGTTCCAAACTGGCCCAGTTTGACTTGGCATCAGCAAGGAGGAAATGTCTCATTCTGCATCCGACTTGCCAGGGAAGCTCTCACTGCTTTTGTAACAGTGTAGAAAAACTGGCTCCTGCCCTTTGCTAGAGTTATGAATTGTCTCTCTTTGGATGAGGAAGTCAAGTGGCTGCCATGAATGGATCTATTTGCCCATCTACAGTACGACCCACCTTCCTACTGGCATCTTCTGCCTAAACCTGAAAGCGTGGCAGCACATACCAACCTCAAAAGAAAACATCACGTAGTATCTGGCTGAGTATTAATTGCATCAAACATGAATTAGTAGAAATGCTTTTCAGGATAGACTGAGAGTGCAAGACGCAAAGATGCCTTCTTAGAGGGAAAGTTATCAATTTGAGTTTCATAGTCTAAATAAAACTCTGCTTTTTCTTTGACTTATTTTACTAAAAAAAAAGTCAAAAGCCTGCTTGGCTTTTGGCTCATTAAATTAGCTGGGAGAGCTTTCGTTCCTTCTCCCCTCCTCATTATTTAACAGGATTTGGATGAACCTGTTGAAAACCTTGTTAGAGGTTTTCCACGTGACTCTGAAAGAGATAACACAGACAACAATGAGGGCAAAGCCTCTGTTGTACAAACTCCTGGACCACTCATCTCCTGACCTCCTGGACCACTACCAAGCCTCAGGGCTTCTCCAACACAGCCTGAGGATGTGTTCTTGCAGTTTGCTGCCCTGGATGATGCTGTTAACCACAGTAAGGGAACTGTCCCAGAAGTGTCTAGATCTGCCTCTTGATGTTCTGCTGCTCTCCATATCAAAGTGCAATTTGGTCCAGAAAGTGGCAAAGAAAGATGAATACAACCAATAAGTATTTCCTCAAGCAGCAAAACCACATCAAGCCTACTTCTTGGTGGTTGTGTCTCATAGCTGCTCTCTCTAGCAGCCAAGGTAGAAGCTGCTGGGATGTTTGTAATGTGGTACTCGCTCCCATTCAGCTTCTCTGGTGTTTCTTAAGAGTTGAGCTCTGATTACAGCCTTAGTGTGGGTTTAAGAGGATAGGTCTCTACTATCCAGCAGTTTATTTTTGCGAAAATCACAGCAACCTGATTATTTCTGAGACCTCTGCCCCCTTGTCAATTTTGATTGGAGTTGGCCCAGGAGTTCAAAAGGCTGTAACAGTTTGATCACATAATCCTGGCTTCCTTAGGAAACCAAGCTATGGAACAAACAAACAGAAGTCCTTACAGAAATACTCCCTTGACGGCTGAGGGGTTTTTAAATCAACACCTTGATTTTTATGGAGACTTTTACCTTCACTTCCCACAAAGATTGCCTTACAGATCAGCCACCAAATGTGGCTCTACACACTGGCACTGTTACAGGCAGATTTGCATTGGGATTCATCTGTATCCCAGTGGGAGTCATGGGAAACCAACATGGGACACAGGTGTCCTGCTAGCATCACCCCTTATACACAATGCAGAAGATGACCACTTGCAAGGTAATTAGCAGGCACCCTTAACTGGAGCAAAGCTCAGAACTGAGCTGTTTGGTGGATAAGGCATGCAGAGGGAGAAGAGCTCCCCAGATGGACAATTCCTTCTGACCTGCTCACCCAGCTCAAATCCTGTCCAGAGCTGCTGTGTTGGGTGTTGTAGGGAATTCAGCTCCACCCCTGGATGCTGGGACTAGGTATGAGAAATGACACCTAAACAGGGTTTCAGTGGATTTTCTGCACAGTTTGGTGGAGTTGCTTGCCCCAGGGAAGGCAGGGAGCTCTCTGAGTTACTGAGGGTCCCTGATTCAGGTGCTGGGAGCAGAGCTGAGCAAAACTCTCTGCAAATCACAAGTTTGACAAATCCACCTCGGTGCTGCATGACTGCAGAGCAGGAACACCTTGCTCGGATTCCTCCAGGTTAGCAGCCAACTTCTCCTCCCTCTGCCTTCTTTTCCCTTATTGCTCTTTCGATGAGCTCTAACAGCAGATCTGCTGAGGGAGCACTTTTACAATCTAATCCCAATATAAGACAGCAGCTGCCAATGTGAAAACCCTGGACAAGAGCATATCTGGATGGTTCTAGTAATACGTTTTGGTATTATTTGCAAACACTTCGTACATCGGCTATTTTCAAAGCAGTTCTTAAAATAATAATAATGGAATGGCAAATATGCCAAAGGATATTATTTATGCACCTTCAGCAGTATTTGATCTCGGTCGATTACTACTATATTCCAAATAAGAGGCTAGAAAAGCAAGTCTTCTGCCTCCTTTTTTTTAAATTTTTTTTTTTAAGGAGATTGAGATTAACATTTTCACGTCGCAAAAAGCAATGACGCCTCACTCCGCCAGCCGGGGTGTTTAAACAGAAAACACACGGGTGAGAGGAAAACTGACTCAGTGGCCGCATGGTGCAGGGAAAGAAGGGAAGGGGATGTGCTGGTGTTGTCCGAGGAGCGGGACGCGGTGTCGGCACGCAACCGCACAGAGCTCAGGATTTACCGGCATATAAACAAGCCAATAAGTGATCGGGAGTGGCTTCTCTGAAGGCAGCGCCCACACCTTTCCTTTCTCTGGGCAAAAGCAACAAGATCTCTCTTATTTTTCCTCTTCTTTCCTTTCTTTTTTTCTTACCTTTTTTTTTTTAACATAGCTTTTCCCTCTGTAAGAAGTGTACGTTTAATTATAAAAGGGCCTTTTTTCGGTTGTAATCTGTTTCCAGTTCAATTCCTTTGCTGGATAAATCCCTTAAACGTGTTGTCATTCCTTATTTATTGATTGCAGGTATTTGGGGTTTAATTGAGCAAGTCGGTCGTGGCCCAGGGCAGGAGTGGCGCTACATGAGCAATTAAATCTGATTAGCCCGAGCCCTTTAAGCCCCAGCTGGGTGATTGATAACCGAGACCAACATTCTTCAATTGACTCGCTACATCAAAAAGGAGAAAGGCTTAGAGGAGAAACGCATGGGTCCAACATGAAAAATAGCAAAGGAGCAGTACTTTAGATTTGTAAAGAAGCTGAGCTAACGGCGAAGGGAGCAGGGAAAACAGCCCTGGTCAGCTCATAAAATAAATCCGTGAGTGTCTCCCCCTTTAAAACTCAGCCAAGACTACTTTTTTTTTTTTTTTTTAAATGAGGTTAAAGTGACCTGAGCTGGACCGAGGATGGGCAAGAGCGGCACAGCTCGGATTTTAACACTCCTCAGCCCTGGGAGCTGAACTCCATCCATAAAGCTGTCGTCTGTTTGTTAGAGTGTTTGTCTGCTCCGTCATTACACTTTTTGCCCGGTAGTTTAAGAAAACAAACTAGCAGGGAGAACAGGAGTGAGTAACCCCCATTTATCAAGCTGATGGATGTCCCGTGTCTCCCTTTGCGGGGAGCAGTGGCTCGCCGCGGGGAGAGGGGTGTCCCTGCCTGCAGCATCCTCTGCCCCCGCACCCGGGGGAAGTGGTACCTGCCGGGGACTCTGGGGCAGGGGCACTCGGGAGGTTTAGGGGACATGGTTGCTTCGAGGTTCAAGTCATCCGCTTTTGGGGAGGTCGCATCTCTGTTCTGGTTGATGCTCCGTGGAGATCAAATTAATTATCCCCGCTAAGTACTGGGGTGCAGATTGGGCGAAGCGCACGCAAACCCACACTCCGAAGAAGCCTAGTTTTCTGCTTGACATCAGAAAAGAGAGGGGGATGCAGGCAGCTCCCGGAGCCGCCGAGCCTCGGCGGAGCCAGACCTCAAGGATTCCGCGTTACGCGCGGAGCCACTGTGCCGGCACCGCCCGCCTCATCCTAAATTACAGCGAAAGCGACTTGACGGGAGAAATCAAAGCGAGCGGAGAGCGGGCGGGGGGGAAATACCTCGGCGGGAGGCGCGGGGGGAGGCAGCAGCGCGGACCCCGCGGGCAGCGCCCCGGGCTGGGGCGGGCGGCGGTGCCACCCCCGCCGGGGCACCGTGGGGCCGGGGCAGACTCTGAGGGCGCTCCCCTCTTGCCTCCCGACTTTTCCCTCGGATCAAAACAGCTTGAAAGCAGCAGAAATCACTGGGGAGGGGAGGAGGACGTCAGCGGGAGCTGGACTTCTAAAAACCGTTCCGCCCCATAGGCTTTAATATTAAAAACCCCCTAGGAGTCTCAGACACTGTATTAATTAGTGCAACCACCCATGAAAAGTTGGGTTTGGAACAGCATTCTTTGCCCTGTGTGAAACAGCAACCCTAATAAACAATTGTTAACTTGGCCTATTGCCTCTGGTAAATTACACAGCATTAAAAAATAATGCTTTTCATATTAGGCAGTAATTAAAGGTTGGGACAGCTTTAAAACAAGAGGGGGAGGGGGGGAATCAAAGAAAATATAAAAATGTTCTTTCAAGAGTTATGGGAGGCTAATAAAGTATGTCTGTTATAGTGCACCACTTTGCCCCCAGCTACAGCCAAACTGGAGCCACTGCAATTGCCTCTCAATAAGATAATGATATTCCTTTCTCTGCTATTAAAAGGCTCCCAGTGCAAACTTAAAATGATTTATTTAATTTAAGAAATTATGAGGTGTAACTTCAAAGCGTAAGCCGTTAGTAATGGAAAACACCAGGTTGTTTAAAATTATAATAATAATTGTTTGGAATACAGTGACATCAAAGTGCTTTCATCACCAAATAAAATATAGCACAGACCCCCAAATCCAGTGGAGTTTATTGAGTAGACATTTTTTTGGTGTGTTTTTATTATTTCCTTATCAAGAGACATTATTTTAGCAGCTCCTTTTCTCAGCTTTGATGTTTTGACAGTCTTAAATTAATTTTATTGCATTTTTTTGGCTCGGAGATGGGAGATTATTCTGACTGCTTATTTTTCATTATGACTTTTTTGTTTTCAAGAACCGGTTTGTTATTTAACACAGCACCTTGATAAGCGCAGTTGAAATGAATTGGCCATTACAGGTCATTAAAAAGCAAAGAATTCTGTTTTCAAGCAATCCATTACACGGCTGGGAAAATATTCCTACTTAAAACAAGCTTTGAGCTGAATACTGGCATAATCAGTTTATTAAAATGGGTAGCGCATAGTTTTAAGGAACATGCTTTTTTCTCTTTACGAGATTCTTGCTTATTCAAAACACAGCAATCTAAGAAATATATATACAGAACATTTTACCAAAAAAAGACCTGCCTTTGCAGTAAGAATATCACAGAATGTTTTTAATTTCCTTGAACAGTGTTATAAAACATTAATCGTACATACATTGCTTGAGACTTTTCCTTCCCAAGCAAAGCAGAATTATTCCAATCCCCTTAAAAAAAAAAAGTAGCATTTTAAAATATACTGCAGTTGCAGCTTTATAGACCGGTATTTCCACTAAAACAGCAGGGACAGAATTGCTTTGGTGTTAAAAGGCTGAAATATAATGGAGGGAAAGATTTTTTTTATTCTTTTCGTGCAACCAGTTGGGAACTGCTGGTAGCACCCGCCAAATGCCTTATGGATACGGTGGGAAACACACATCGAGGGACTAAGCGAGTCAAACCCAAACCAAAACATAAAAGGTCAACAACAAAAAAGGACCCCAAAGTCACCCTCTCTCCGCAGTGGTGCCCGGCACAGAAGAGGCAGCGTGAAGCGTGTCTCAGTTCGTTCCTGGGTTTCCCAGTGCGGGGATGAGCTGCGCAATTTCCCTGAGACCATTGATGCTTTTCACTGGAAAAATATCCCCCCTGCTCTAGAACGGGCGGGGGGAGGTGGGGGGAATCGGAATAATTACTTTGTTTTCATTTATCGAGAAAAACTACCTACGCAAAGAATGCAGGCGCTGCCGAAAGTAGGTTAACTTCAAGAAATGACCCCGGAAAAGGCTTTTCAAAATCTCCATGGTGGTTGTTGATCGTAGGCACGGAAAAAAACCCAAACAGTTACACTGAGGGGAGTGGGGGGGGGGTGTGTGTTTGTTTCTTTGTGGAGATTTTGTTTTCTCATTTACTTTTTTTTTTTTAAGTAAAGAGATACACGCTAACTTGCAGGGATGCTAAACTGGGGTTAAAGAGAGGAGAGAGCAAAAAAGGTAACGTCGCTATCCGAGCAGCTCTGGGATCGGTGGGAGCTGGATACACCGAGGCTCCGCGGATTCTGGCTACTTGCGTTGCAGCCAGGGGCGAGCGCGTGGCGTGGAGCCTCCTCCTGCAGCCCCGGGGCGGAGGGGGGGGCGGGCACTTTTCTGGGCAGGTGGATCGTCCTTTGTCTTCCACCCATCTCTTGCCCTGCGTGGGTTCCTATCTTCCCGCCGTGCGTGGCCAGCACCCACCCACCCCAAAACCCTGCAAAGCCCCAGGTGCTCGGAAATCGGGCGTTCGGGTGCCTGTGGCATTTTTGTGGCTAGACGCCCAGACGCTGTATGTGCAGCGACCTCTATAGAGATGTAAGGGCTTGTAATTTCCCATTGTGGGGCTGCCCACAGAGGGGCTGGGAGCCGCAGGAGGGATTGCTGTTGCATCCAGGATCCTCCTGGCTCCCTCTGCCTGGGCTGGGATCCCGGAGCAGGTGTCCGTTTCTGCTCGCAGCCCCCACCGAGCCGGTGCGCAGTCAAGAGCGGCTCCATCCCCGTCGTCCCAGCCCTTGAAAGGGCCGGGGTCCTCCCGGGTCGCCACCCCGCCGAGCTGGGTGCCCGCTGCCCCCGGGCTCGCAGCGAGGCTCCCGGCGGAGATCAAACCCCGGCGCTTTCGGCACGCCGGCTCACAGACAAGCCGCAGCCAGGGAGTTTTCCTCCTTCCCCATAAAATGCAGGAATTCCGGGGTTTGACAAGGCAACGTGACAACATGAAATGCAGGCTCCGAGCGCCCGTGGCTTTAGGTAATGAACGCTTGGCCGTAGCGAGTCAGAAAGCCCATTCCTAACTGTTTATGTCAACAAATCCATACCTCTTGAGTTAAAGTCCCGGGAGAGCTGCGCTTGAGCCCGGCTGGCCTGAGCCGCCGTTCAGCAAGTCGGGATTTTAAGGATCGGGATAATTTATCACGTTGTTTTTAATGTTTATTATTTATTACTCTAATTATTTTTCACTTTCTATTGGAAAACTAAAATATATGGATGTACCTGGAACAGATGCCAACTCCTTTCAGTCTCACTCAACTTCTAATCATCGCATCTGCTTTGTGTCAGAAAATACTTTGGGAACAATTTAACTTTGCATTAAAATAACTAATTAAAGCCACACCTCCATAGCCTCTTGCGAAAGCGGAGGAGGAATTTCAGTAAGTGCATCGCTTTTAATGGTAGCATTCTGATTTCCCTG
Organism: Dromococcyx pavoninus; assembly: GCA_033558185.1. Lineage (NCBI taxonomy): Eukaryota > Metazoa > Chordata > Aves > Cuculiformes > Neomorphidae > Dromococcyx > Dromococcyx pavoninus. The sequence goes on along the minus strand of JAUMJL010000665.1, from coordinate 702,239 downwards.
CCTTGCTGTAATTTATTCAGTTACGGATCTGCCTGCGGGGCAGCTCCCATTAGGCCGATGATGAAGTCCCATGAGTAAAGCTTGACACCTCCCTCCTAATAAAATATAATACTCAATTAACTCGGCCTTTCTGAAGGCTTTAATTGGAACAAGTTAATAATGGGCGCAGGGTGAATTGTCATGCCATCCGCAAGCTCGGGGAAGGTGTCACGGATCCGTCCTGCATTTCCCGTAACAGAGGTTGTAACCGAGGTTTGGAAGCTTTTCCTTCAACACTCTTGTGTTCTGTAATAAATCTGTATCCATTTAAGGATCTATCATAACACGCACAAAGCTCCTGCGCTCAAAGAATTTCCAGCGAAAAGATTTAACTATAATCCCTGACACAGCTGATTTATACTGACGGTTAAAAAACACCGCTGGTTTATTTATAACCGGCCCAGCCTGGCTAGGAAAGCATTTGGGACAACCCGACAGGGAAGGACCAGGGCGAGGGGGGCTTCGCCCTGCTCTGGAGTTAGGGGGATAATACTTCAGAAACAGGGGGCCCAAGAAAGAAGTGGTTGTCTCCGGTTTTTATGCGGCAGTAAATATTAATTTGAAAAGTCTGCATGAGATTAGATTGCCCCAGCTTTGTTCCCGACAGTTAAGAAGAGGGGAGTTTAGAAGCGCTTTTTCGGATTCTGGAGGTGGCTGAGCAGGGCAGGATCCGCGCAGCCCTGAGCTCCCCGAGCCGGTGTCCCTGCCGCGGCCCCTTCCTCACAACCTCAGGAGGTGTTTTCATCCTCCGGCTCTGTTCCTTCTGGCACAGACGAGGTTGGACCGGGCAGGGCAAAGGGCGCTGCGGTCCCTGCCCGCACGGACGCACGCGGGGACGAGGTGCTGCCCACTGGCATGTGCAGGAAGAGCGATCCCCCCTCGAGGAGAGCTACAAGGCTGGGACGAGCGCTTGAGCAAGGGAAACCTCTCCTCTTGAGAGCACAGCCTAGACAAATCGCCCGGCTGTTAGCAAATACACCTTTTGCTCCAGCTGAGATCCCAGAGGTCACCCCTAATCAGAACAGCCATCCTGCAACAATACCTACATTTTGCCAGAGTGGCACTTCGGTGTGACGTGGTAAAAAAAACTACCACTGACCTCCTGGATATCACTCTTTCCTAAGCAAACCCGAGCTCCCCTCTCCTTGTGAAGAAGCCGGGGAGGTGGCCCAGCAGCCGCTCTCCGAGCAGCACAGGACGCATCTCTAGGGAACACCGCCCAAAAACTACGGGACAGGCTGACAGCACTTGAGACCCCTGAAGTGCAACTGTACTTGCAGGGTCCCTGCCAGGTGTTACCTATATAAAACTACTACTATACAAACTAATTCAGCAGTCGACACAGTTCTCCCGCTAAAGCACAGATCTGAGGTCGATCGAAAGGCGAGTTGGCGGGAGAGCCCTGAGCAGAAGAGAAGGTCACACGAACTGAGAAAAGTGATGGAAACATCACCACAGTATGATGTTGTAAAGAACAGAGGCGCCTAAAAGAGGTTGTTAAAAACAGGGAAACCTCATAAAAGGTTTGGCTTTCGACTTTGAATTGTTGACTTGCAATTCACCTTCATGTGCTGCAAATTTGGCTGTAATTCAGATTCAGAAAGGGGAAATAATCATAAAGGCAACCAAACATTCCTTTGAACTTGACCCAGCGGTGCAAAACACACACGGAGAGAGAAGGTACATTTTAAAGAACTACAAACATTCACAGACCCACACGCGATTAAACAAGTTTTTTTTCTTTTTTAATTTAATTCGAAATAAGAGATAAGAAATAATAAATCTTCAATAAAATATATAAAATTGTACAAGGCATCCCTTTCAAAGGGACTTTCCTATAATAGAAGAGGGGAGGGAGAAGGGAAGGGAGAGGGGAAGTTCATCTATAGTAGGTCCCAGACAGTGACACTGCCTGGGTCAAAACAAACCAAAACCAGCAAAACCTTTTAGCTTTTTTTTTTTTTTCATTTTTCAGGTTTTTCTTTCTTTTTTTTTTTGTTTGTTTCTTTCTTTCTTCCACAACAATATCCTAAGAAAATAAATCCAGGAGAAGTTCTGCCTTCAGTGCTCCATAGCGTTTCTCGCAAAGTTTAGCAAGAGTAATACACATAATAAAATAGTTACAAGGAGAAGCCTGGGGAAGATGCTGCCAGAGCTCGGGGAGCTCCCACGGGGACAGGCAGGTTACGCAGTCTCTTGGCACCCCACCATCCTACTTGTAGGGTTGTTTGTGATACCTGGATCTCTCTTAAGAAGAGCTTGAAGCATGAGTCACTTATATTGGCATCCTTATCAAGGGAAGGAGAGGAAGACTCGGGGGGGGGTTCTTCTATTTAATATAAACTGTTGCAAATACTAATAAAAAACCCCAAACGTCTCTGAGAAATGTTCAACAATCCTTCGCTCAACACCACTGTAGAAACAACCCACATCGTCTTTCCCCAGAAAGCTTCCTTCCCTCTCTCCTGGTTTTCAAACAGCATAGCAGATTCAAGATTACCTGGCTGTAGCCAAAAATTTTTAAGCATGCCAATAGGAAGAGATAAAGACCAGACTGCCAAATAACCCTCCCTTGCACTTTACCTCCCCTCACAGTGCTTAACAAATGCTGAAGCTATTTATACAGATAAAGGCATTTACAGGAACCAAAGTGGATAAAGCTGTTGCTCTACATTTAGGGGCCCAGTTCTCATCCTGTTGTAAAATTCTGTCAAGGCTTGGGACAAAAAATTTTCCCTAACTCCAGAAATGTAGGAATTTGCTAGCTCTGAACTTCACTCGGACTCTACTGGGTCTGGTTCCCATTTACACGGTGTCTCTAGCTAAGGGCTCTGCCTTCTTTAAACAAACAAAAAAACAACCAAACAACAAAACCTTGATTATACCTTTTTATTTCCCTCCCTCCTGCCCCCATTTTAAGTGATGACACTTGAGACTGGGTTTAGGACATGCACTCCCTCTTACTTTAAACATGTGTTGGGCCCCATCAGGAAGACGTACGTAAATCTCTGCCTCCATAAGATGAGATTGCTTTTTCACCCATTCTTTTTTATTCTAGTTTTATGTGCACTGTATAAAGCCCTCACATGTGCTCAAATGTTGATTTTTTTGATTGTTTGTTTGTTTTTACTTTTTTTTTTTCTTTGAGGATCAGGCTCTGAGTGTTCAGAGCACTCTCAGAAGACACCCAACCCGTAGCATACAGGATGCCTTGTTTTGCTAACGCAAACTCCTGTACACTCAGGACGGTAGATAGAAGCGTGCAGGAAGAACAGCCAGTACTGGTTGGGTTATTGCCTTCTCAGGGTTGGATGTGATCCACCAGGAAGTCTGTCTCACTGTCGCTTTGTCTTTCTGATCTTCTTAGGATAAATGGTACATGCTATATCCAACGGGAGTAGCATAGAGTCCAACGGGTGGGATAGGAAGCACAGGTCTGTGAAAAGGGTAGGATGTTCCATACAGTGAAGCAGCCTGGATGGGAGAGTTGATGGGGAAAGGGAGGCTGAACCCCGATGGCAACATGGGCTTTGCTGCCATTTTGAGCTTCTCTAGCTCAGCCTCCTGCAGTCTCTTGGCCTTGGCCCTCCGATTCTGGAACCAGATTTTGACCTGGGTCTCTGTGAGGTTGAGGGAGCTGGAGAACTCAGCTCTCTCGGCGATGGAGAGATACTGCTTCTGGCGGAACTTGCGCTCCAGAGCCAGCAACTGGGAAGTGGTGAATGGGGTTCGGGGCTTCCTATTCGTCTTGTGCTTCCTCAGGGTGCAGGCAGTGGGGCTCAGGTGTCCTGCAAGGAAGGGAAAGGCTGGTTATCACAAAAGCTCTGGGTGCAGAGATGTGCTGTGGTTGAGGGCTAGTGCGGGGTGGGGGTGGGGGTATCTGAAGGGAGAGTTCCACCAGGTGATACCCTCAAAATAAGGGACCTTTTGCAAGTGGCTCTGGAAACCATTTCCTGAAAAAAGTTATGTTCATAGGACTTCAGTAGATGCCCTGGGAAGTGAAATTTATGCTCAGTGATTTCAAACAGACAGCATATAGATAAACAGAAGGATTCACAGATACACACAGAACAGAATGCTTTAGGAGTCACATCACAGGGGTCTAGAGCACCCACAACATCCTCTCAGTAGCTGCAGAACTGCTTCCAACGAAGTGCAAGATAAAAAAAAAAAAAAAAAAAAAAAAGGAGAAACCAGGAAATTAACAGGACAGTGGTGGAAGAGACAAGCCCAGCCCAGCTCCAGGTTTTCTCCACGAAGAGTAACAAATCAATCTTATCTTTTTTTTCTGACAGCCGAATAAGTGGTTTTGATAACTGGACATTTTTCTTGCTATTTCTTCTGCACTTGAAATCAAGGACAAGTTTTTCCTATGTATTTTCTGTATTTCAACAAGTATCAAAAAAAGAAGAAAGCAGCCCACTCATGATTCAGCACTTAGTTTTTATCACATTTGCCAATTAAAAAAGCCCAACACATCGCTGCAGCATCTGTAGCCAATACAAGTCAGGAAATATACTACCTTTTGTGATTGCTTTATAAATCCAACCAGGTTAGGCATATGTGGCCGGGACAGCACATTGATGACTTGTCTCCAGATTAATTTTCCATTTCACTAATAATTTTGCAATCTAAATAGTAATTAAGAAGTGTACAGCTGATTTGAAAAGCTTAGCATTTTGGCTATGTTCTGTGTCACTCCCGGGGCATACAACAGGTCACCCTGGCTCCCCAGCTTGATACAAAAAAATGACACACAGGTGTTTTAGGAAGCTGCTAAATTTTGTGCATGCAGTAGTGTCCGATTCAAGTACTTGTCAGTGTTTGCAGGCCGGGTTTTCTGAAAGCTTTCCTCCTTTTCTTTTTTTAAATAAAATGGACCATGAAGCCGTTTAAATGACTAGCACGTAATTAAACAACTCCATGAGGAAATCGTTCAGGAAAGGGAGGCAGAAAACCGCAGGGAAAATCAAATTTATCCTCTTTGCTCTTCTTCTAGATACTGAAGATGAAAAACAAAACCCTCTTAGAAAACAACGTGTCAAATACCATCTTGTGACCACACAGGACATTTTAATAATTAAGATGACATTTGGTTCACTCCTAGAACTACAGTAAATTCACACAACACTAAATGGACACTAAATTTACTACCGGTAACCCCGTTATTCCACTCTCTCTTTCTAAACGTTATCTATTTGTTTCCTCAAAAGCAAGCTCTCCAAAGACCAAGCTAAAAGGGGCTTCCTTCCAGGAGGAATGGGGTCTACAAGGGCCAACGGCGCTCTGAAGATCACTCCCCGTCCCAGCGTCCTCCCCGGCTTTCGGGAGAGCCCTACCCGTCCCGACTTTTCTTGTGCACGGGGGGAAAATGCAAGAACGTGCTTTTAAATTAAAACCCGGACAAATATTTCCCTCGAATGAGATTCAAACGTTCACGGGCTTCTTCCTTCACCATCCCCCAAGTGACTGCCGAACTCTGATAAGAAGCAGAGACGGTCGCCACCGCAGACCCTGTAATTGCGTTCATCCCGTGTCAGTTCTCAAGCACTCACTGCAGTGATTTGTTTTGCTGTTTTTTTTTTCCTGTTTATTCTCTGTTTTCTGGCCATTGTCGGGCAGAAATTATCACTTGGAGGCGGTTCTATCCTCGTGTTGCTCGAAATTCGACTTTTACAACTCTTTCCCAAGTTCATCCCACTCGTAATAATCATAATAAATTGAGGAACTGCTTGTAATTTAAAAGACCTCCACGTACAGACGGGCTTCTTGCAGGAGAATCAGTCATCATCCCTTGCTCTCACATAGGTTCCGAGGAGGCAAATCAAGGAGATGATCGAGGCCGAAGGACCTTCCTTTCCCTAAACATCAATTTTGCCTCAAATCGCGCTGAAATCACCGAACTCCTTATTGAAATCTTTTACAAAGCTAATTTGCAGATCTCACGAACCACCGATTGTAATAGAGCAAGAGGAGGGCTTTTGAAGTGAAAAAAAAATTGTACAAGGAGAAGATTAGGCCTTGTCTAAGTCTGGTATTTAGGTCAATGTTAAAGGAGGGGGTGTGGGTAGGAGCACACGCTTCTTTTCACGCTTTTCCAGTATATTTGAGGGTACATGAAAATCGCAAACAGAAGGCACGCAGGGAGTGACACGGGCGGGCTCTCTCCCAGCACGTCAGAAATCAAATTAATTCAGGGTTATCATAAAAGAAAGGAAGTGGCTGAAAGCCAAATCCAAATAATTTTCCTCCAAAAAAGAGGAGCTGTAATAACAGTAAACTTCTTCCAATATTACATTACAGGAACGAATTCTGTCACACTGCCCAGCTCAATAATTCGCGTCTGTAAAGTCATTGACTTAAATAAAGGAGAGCATTCAATTAACTTTGGGTTAGTTAGGATCCGTGGAGGAAAACGAATCGATCTGCTAATACAGGTGTACAACAGCCAAGGCTCCTGGTACAGCAAGGCAGAGTCTATGTTTTCCACCTTTTCTTGAAGGTAGTTCTGGGTTTTCTTATTTTTTGAAAGGAATTGTGTTGTTTGTTCGTTTTTTAAAAACCAAACAAACAAATGGATCTCACCGATACTGAAATACAATTCAGCGCAGGCACAGAAGCGCGGCTCTAACAGCAAAAGGGTTTTAGAAGTGACCTGTCACCTCCAGCTCGCGTGTCCCTAAGGCAGTGGGGACGGGGTCGGGACAGATCACAGTGGCTAAAGAGGTCAGGCCCAACTTGGGAAACCCTGGCAGGCTGCGTGCAACCAGGCAGAGAGAAACACCGTGCCGGGAGAGACCGCGGCCGGAGTTTGCGGGCAGAAAGCGGGCAAGGCTGGAAGAGACAAGTCCCACATCTTTAAAAGCAAGAAGATCGCTTTGCAGTGTTTGATGTAAGGGAGGAAACAAGGGGAAATTCCAGCTCTCTTCGCAACGGAATAACATAAACGGACCAAGTGGCAGCCGATGAGCCGTGTGTCAGGAAAGGGAGCTAGTCAGTGGTAGCTCCTGATGTTTCTATGCTTTTAAGAGCATTATATATCTATAGACATACTTATATACACCCTATGTATTTATATAGGCATATAAATACATAGTATGTATAAATATATATAAATACATAATAATATATAATATATAATATACATATAACATATATTAAGAACTATGAAGCATACATACAAGTGCCTCACACACGTAAACACATACATACATCTATGCGTACATATCCAGCATGCTCCTGTGCATCGCGGCGCGCGGGGTACAGCAATGCCCTCCTGCCCTCGCTCCCCGGCCACCACCGGCTCCCCCGCAGCCCCCGCTTCCCCGGCCACTCACTTGGTGGAGGGGAATATCTCCCGGCCTCTTGGACCCAGGATGTGCCGTCCTCTGAGTTCTCCGATTTGACCGAAGCGGTGTCGAAGGTTTTTGTAATCGCCCCGGGAGGGCTATGCGCGTCCCGGGAGCCGTGACCGGACAGCAGCAGATTCCTGGAGGTGCCCACGGCCACCCCGTCGGCGCTGCCCCCCGCCGCGGCCAGCGGCGGTTCTTTGGGGGGTTTCTTGTCGGACATGAGAGCTTCCACGCTGAACGGCAAGCTGGACACCTTGACTTTGTGGTGCTCCTCGGCGCCGGCCGCCGGGCCCTCCTCGTCGGAGGAGAAAACCTCCTTCGCCTTGGAAGGAGAAGCCATCGCGGTGCGGAGGGAGGCTGGAGAGGGGCCGCCCGGGGAGCTGCGCTGCGCCTCTGCCCGGCCCTGCGCGGGGACTGCGCGACTGAGGCGCTGCGGGGCCACCCCCCTTTTTCCCCCCTCCGGGGGCTCCACGGCTCTTTCCTCCTTTGGGAAGTGGAGTAAACGTTCCGCGGGCCAATCAGAGCCCGCGCTGGGGCCTGACGTGGCCGGGTGACTCAAGCCATTGGCTCGAGAGCGGGAGGGAGGGCAGGGACCTTGCTTCTAATTTCTTTCTTTCTTTTTTTTTTCTTTCGGGGCTTATTTTGTTTGGGGTGTCCCCCATCACCCCGTCCCCTCCGAAATGAATTAGGAGTTAATGACACGGGCAGCAGCGGAGCTGTGCTATTAAGGAGCCGTCCAGGGCTATAATCATACCAAAGCATGAAAAAAGAAAAAAAAAGCCGCCGGGGTAATTAAGGCTGATGATTAGGCGAAGAGGAAACTTTAGAACATGCGGCTCTGCCCCCTTTCGCCGCCGGTCCGGCTCCTCCTGCCCCCCACCCCGCCCGTCGGGGACCGCCGAGCCCCAGACCTGCTGCCCTTCCCGAAACGGGGTCTGCGCGACCCCCGGCCGAGGCCCCGACAAACGAGGGACTTCTCCTCGGGGTTGAGGGATGCGAGATGCTGGACCCTTGCTCAGGGAAAATACCCTGCGGAGAAACGCGGGTGCCTGTTCTGCGCTGCTCGTTTTTCACCCGAAAAGGGGTTTTTTATTTGCATTTCTTCAGCACCCAGGTCGGGGAAAATCACTCTGCAGAGGTTAGATCTGTAATTATTATTTCTTTCCAGCGTCAATTACACACGTGATGAACAGATGAGCTTTAATAAATTAAGGGCACGCAGCCCTTAATTAAGAGGCATATCAAACCAGAATTATGAAAGCAATTCTCTCACTTTTGGACTTCCTACCAGTGGTATGAATAAAGACTATCCTTTTAAAAGCGTTTCTAATTACCATGCAGATAAAAGCAAATGCATGTTGTTATTTTCGTAATTATTTTAATCTTATGCTGGGCATTATTTCAGGCTATGTCCGCAACTTTCTCTCTCTCTCTCTTTTTTTTTCTTTATATAATGTCCAGAAAACACAGAGTTTGGAAGCTGCTTTGGAGTTATTTATAACTGAGACTCTAAACCCTAAAATATTCTGGGAAGGCAGCAGTACCACTGCCCAGGTCTGGGGCTGTGCAGCACATGTCCTCATCCTGAATTCAGCGGCAACTTGGATGGAGCTGTGGGCTTGGTCCTGGGTGGCTGCAGGATTCTGCTCCCCGTGCACTTTTGGTTACGTCCTTGCCACAAAACATGTCGGATTTCACTGGCTTATCTTGTGCTTGATTTAGACTCCTGACCTCCCTCTCAGCCCATGCAGCAGTTTTGATAGTCCCTAGTCCTGCTAACACAACTCACGACTTCCCGCTTCCTCCGCAGCCTGGCTGGTTATACCTATTCCTAGAGGGAAAGCTGTTTCCTATTCAGGAGCTGATTATGGGAGAGAAATCAGTCTTCTCTGTATTTTCTTTGAGATGTGCTCTTCTGCCCACACTAGGCCAGAGAACATCTCAAGGATGGGTCTTTGTTGAGTGTGCTGTACTAGGCCCAGGGCTCCTCAGCCCCTTACAAGTATCTGAGCCACTCCAGCCCTGATAGCATATCATCTGGTGCCATGGATGGCAAATTGAGACCAGGACATGGGACTGCACTGTGGGAAGGCATGTGGGAGGACGTGTACCAGAAGCCGTGTTACAAAATCCCACTCATCAGTGGGACTAATAATAGGGTTTGCACACTCATTACTTGTTGTTAGCAGTGTTACTGCAGCCCTCGATGGGTTAAGGATTAAAGCCAGGACAGATCTACAAAGAGAGGTGATGCCTTTCACTGCCTCTGTTCAACTAATGTGGATGAGGCAGCCTGCAACATTTCAGGCAAGGAAGCCGTGTTTCAGTTTTTCTCCAGGGGTGAAAATAGTAGTTGATCCCACAAACTGATGCCTTTCCAGCTGCTCTTGCTATGCCCAGTTTGGTGCTTCTTCCCCACAAATCTCATCTTTTTGCTGGGAGATACTGGCAGAGAGATGCGGGACTGCAATCACCCAGCCCTGGCCTTGCAAGATCTCGTGTTGCATTGGGGTTGAGTTTGTCCCTCTTCTCCCCCGCCCTCCCCTTCCTTTCCCTTCTCCATGCTTCCTGCACCATGACAAGTAAATGAGAATTGATGGACATGCAGGAACAATGCATGTGTGTCAAGAACAATGCACTGCCCGTGGAAAGCCATTGTGGGGCTTCTGAAAATGCTACAGATAATTATACCATGCTCCCAAAGTCAATGCCTGCTGGAAGGGCGCCTGGGGAAGGAGAGCTCGCAGGAGGGCAGGTCATGGTGACACTGATCACGTTCCTTGGATGCAGCTTCTCTCCCTGGCTGCCCGGCTGTGGCCTGGCTGTGCAGGCTTGCATGCCATTCCTTTGGGTTTGGGGAGGCTTCTCTGTGCTGTCATCCTTGAAGAGGCTGAAGGAAGGAGGGGGACCAAGGGACAAGCTTCTCTTGACATTGTGAAGCACAGAGCAGAAGTTGGCTCAACCTGCCAGGTTTGTCTGGCTTTTGAGTGCCACAGGGGCACCTGGAATAGCAAAGCATGGCAGAGTTTGCTCATGGTGCTTTTCTTCAGTGTTAGCAAGTTTGGAGCATTTGCTGTCTAAAACCTGAACTTGGAGATTTCTCTCCTCCCTCATCCGTTCCCTCCTTCGTCCTTCCCCTTACAGTTAAACACAGGAGAATGAAGCTCCACAGGGCTCTGAGTGCCTGGATGGAAACCTTGCCGAGATGACTTTTGAAGAAATTTCTATGAATTAAGGGTTTCTCTCCCTACCCAGGATCTCAGAGTGGCCTCCCAGCCTCAGACAAGCAGGGAATTCTCCCGACATGAGAGAACCGACGTGAGTCCGGGGGCTTTCCCGTGCGCCGGGCTCCCCCTCGCTCTCTCCGGGGATACCCCCCCCTCCGGGGAAGGGCGGTACGGGGGGGTTGGTCAATCGGGGCTCTGGGGGTGGGCACTCCCTGGGGCTGTTTCCTGTACCCACACTTGTGTGCCCCCCAACTTCTAGGCGCCGTCAGAAATCGCCGCACAGAGCATGGACTGATCCTAAGTATGCTCAGAAATCCCCTACCTCCCAGAGCCCCCCTGGCCTCTCACCTCCGGCAGCATTAAACCCCGTGAGCCGGGGCGGACTCTGGGCGCCCCTGTCCTGGGGCTCTCAGCTGGACTGGGACGGGGAGGGAGGGAGAGCAGGGGGAGGAGAGATGTTGCAGACAAACTGAGGCTGTTATGCAGGCGCCAGGAGCGGGGAGATGAAAGGGAAGCTCCTGGGGGAAGTGGCTGTGCAGTTTGACCGGCTCCAACAGCAGCAGCAGCGACGGCCCGGCCCGGCCAGCTCCGCCTCCTTCCTCCCCCTCTCCCCGACCCGGGGCTGCAAGCTGCCCCTCGGCCCACCCCCGCCTCGCCTTTCCCAGCCCGGGGGCGGAGGGCGGTGGCGGGTAAGCACTGCCACAGCATCCTCGCTCCTGTATCCCTCGGGCTGTGGGCGGCATCCCCACCAAGAAATGCCGCAGCATAATTGGTCGTGATAGCTGGCGCTGGTGACTTGTCCGATTTCTCCAGACCCCCTCCCTCCCCGCACAAACCGCTGTAAATCAAGAGGGAACCCATCCGGATCACAACACGAGCGCATCTCTGTATCCCCATAACACGCAAAGCACCAGCCCGTGTCCCTTACAGACTATCCGCGGGAACAAACCGCCCGCGGGCAGTGGGGAATGCGTTTATTCTCCGAGAGTGACAGTTCCACAAGCATTTTCCCTTTCCTTTTATGATCGATTCGGTTAATAAGACGTTTTCTAAACACAGATTTTAAGGAGACGCTGAGTCTGAAGCGTGGAAGTTCTTTAAGAAAGGAAGATAAGGCTCGCGATTTAACTAGAAAGAAAGGCAGGAAAACGGAATCAGCATGCATCAAGTCTAAGTTTTCCTCCGAAATGAGGTGTACGCCGAGGTGATATTTGATGTATCAGATGTTGGGAGATTTTTGTCTCATCGCTTTGCTCCAGATGAGAGCTGAAGCCAAGAGAAAGGCGTTGTAATAGCAGATATTATGCTTTTATCTCCGGAAGCTAGAAAGGAATTAAAACGGGCTGAACATCAGAGCTTCCGAGGGATCAGGTCTGACTACCGACGCTTCGATTTATATCCTCCTATTGAGGTTTTTGGACTCTTTCTGAAGCCGTTTTGGCTGATGGCCGTTAGCTGCAGAGCGAGCTCCTGAGCGGCTTGCGGGGGAACTCTTCCCCGGAGTTTCCTCCTGCCACTCGCGCCGGGGATCGTGTCCCGCGGTCTCGGACAGGCTCTGCGGGACGAACAGTCCGGCTCCCTGTGCGCTGGAAGGGTGAATGCGAGGAAGCAAAGTTACATTATATTCGGTGCGGGAAATGGGCAGTAAGTGCAATCACGCGTTATAATTGTCCTCTGTGTCACCCGACAATGGTTCCTTTTTATCGCACCGGTGTCATCCACTCGTTAAGACAGTAAGTGTACAGTGAAACGTGATTATTGCATAATACGAGAGTCTCCTTTCCCACCCGCCGAGAGTTGTTCTCTTCCTCTCTCTTCGCAGGTATTTAATTTACGATCAGATATTTACTTTGTTAGGCAAGAGGCAGGGGATAGCTGTGAGACATCAGATGGCTCCCTCCTCGAAGTAACTAACAGTTGTACCCCCTAAGGACTGAAAACGACATTTTTTTCCCCCGAGATAATAACTTTTAAAATAAATTCATAGAAAAAGCTTCGGGGGAGGAAAGCGCTGTCAGAGAGTTTATATTTACACGCAGAAAACTCGCCGTCAAGAGGATCGGATGGAGAAGTGGTTTTCGGAGGCGATGCACGGCCCCTCGCTGTAAACAAGGGCAGGACTTCGGGGGTGCCGGTTGGTGTGTTCACTGACAAGGACCCCCTCAGACAGCCCCGGACCCTAAAAGGTCTCACTCTGTCCTGGAGATCAGGGTCGAACCCTGCTTCCCTCGAAACTAGAGCAGCCGGCGTTTCTTCCCGAGAGCGCAGGATTTGGCCCGGAGGAGAGAAACCCTGGGCACCTGCTGGCGCCGTGCCGCTCTCGAGCCGTCACAGAGAGACACCTCAAAGCCGCCATCGAAAAAATAAAGTGGGCAAAATACTTCTGGGTTCGGCCCCTGCCAAGAGCAGGGATGGGCTCTCGGCCGGCCCGAAGCCCCCGCCCCGTCGGGTCCGCTTCCCCTGCCAGCGACGCCCCGAGGGCAAGGGATACAAATTCCCTCAGACTTCACAAAACTGTTACCTTTCTAGGTTTTTTTTTTTTTAAAGAGGGGGAAAGAGAAAAAAAATGTGGCGATATCTCTGACCTCAACTTTTTTTCTTAGGCTTTGTGTTTCCGTTTGCAAGTGGTTTCCATCGAGCTTGCTGCAGTGAATTTTAATTAGCGCGCACACCTTCCTGCTTGTCTGGTTATGAATACATCAAAATTATTCACCTTAGTGCGGAAAATAATATATGGAGAGTTATAAACTAGAAACTCCTGCACTGACTTAAATTCGAGTACTCAAGATTATTTCCAGGGACTGCATAGGCACACCCACCTCCCCATATAAGCAAACAAGTGAGTTTATTTTTATACCAGCATTTTACTTTTGTCAATTTTCGTATACATTCGTTTTCGATCCTTTGCCTGCTTCCCTGCACCAATCTAGGAAATACAGAGAGGATGGGAGATGTGGAATGTACTGAACTATCCTGTGCTCAAATGGTGCTCCTGTAAGACTCTTGTTATTAATACAATATATCCGCAGTGTGAAGATACGTTCCACGCTTGATGCAGTTGTCCAGTTATAATTATTTGCTGTCGGTAATTCCCCCCCCCCCCGCCATTTAGCTTCCCTTTATTTTCCAGGCTTATCCCGAGCCCCTTGAACGTTCGCAGCCTTGCGATCGTGCCATTTATCTCCCGTAGCTGCCCATCTCTTTTTGATTAGCCAGGCTGATATAATAAATCGATTAATAAACCACTTCGGAGTTACAGACTCAGATTTGTTACTAATTGATGGCGAGATCGTCTGACTCCGTGAGATCATCTAGCTGATTTTTTGTTTTGCTACTCAGACACCATTTCTTTAAAGAAAGCTTTAATGTATATACTTCTTTTTCTCCAGAAAAAAAGAGATGAAGGACCTTTTTCTTAAATTTTACTTGGTGGAATGAAGGCTGGGAACTGATGCATGTAGCAATCTGCTAAAGATACTTTGGGGCTAGGTGTAGCTCTGCCCCACGCCTGGGAGGAGAGATGCTCTTCGTGGGACCCAGCCCTGCACCTCGAAGAGCAGAGATGCTCTCGGTGGGACCCATCCTGTGCCTGGGAGAGCAGAGATGCTCTCGGTGGAACCCACCTCCGTTCCTCAGAGTGGGACCCATCCGGCGCCTGGGAGAGCGGTGGTTCGGCTGTGCCTATCCCGGTGCCGCAGCAGCCATCGCGCTGCCCCACGCGTGGTGCCGCCCCGGAGCCTCCGCGTGTGGCTGATGACACTCTTAGCCAGCCGTACCGAGCGTGAGCTGGTTGCTGGCTGCTGCCAAACCCACGGGACTTCCCGCAAGAATCTGGAGAGAGCTAAAATACTCAGCCCAAACGTGCTTTTACACCCAGCTCTGTCCGGCTCATTCCCGGCACTTTGTCACCCAGGGCGCGGGATGCGATTGGGGTGGGCAACGAGCGCGGAGTGAGCACATTCCACTCCGGATTCCAGCGGGCCCTCCAAGGTTACAAGGTTTCTTTCCCTTCCCTTTATTTAATTACATTCAGGCTTCTTTCATGGGGCTCAAAATTACTCTGATTGCCTTTCGAGATGATATTAGCACTGCAGAGAATGCCATCAGGATCCTGGCAGTGTTACACAGGGGTGGGGAATTTATTTGGATGCTCCTGATTCCTCTGTAGGTTGTGTCGGCTCCAAGTCTTTTTAAGAAGGGCAACAATTTTTATTTGTGTATATATACATATTTGCACGGAAAGTTCTAATAAGCAAACCAAATCATGCTTTAGAATATAACAGATGTTGGAAGGATGTTCGTTTAGCAAATGATGTAATTAAATCCATGCAACAATTTTTCACAGCTTTATTTTGCACAGTGTCTCAGAAATCAGAGATGAGAAGAATTACTAATTCATCCAGTTTGTAGTCCTGCAATCCCTGTTAGAGTAGCTTTACTTCTTTCTACACATGTATCGCTGCTCATGCAGGTAGTTAGAAATATCCCACACTGTCTTGTTTCCATAATTTCCCTCTGGAAAATAGCCCTCTTTCCAACGTAAGCACACCTATGTACTTACAAAATATATTTTAAACAACTTCTTTTATAGTCTTTAAGGTAAAAACCCCCCACAACCTACAACAAAAAAAAAACAACTGAAAATTCTTTAAATCTAACTCAAGGCAGCTGCTTGCAAATATTGTGGGGATGCGGCACTTTCAGGGAGGTTTTGCCATCAGGTCGCTGTAGTCTGTTATATGGGTTTTTGCTTTGTGTAACAGACTGATTCAGTGTGCTTTTTATAGGAAGTCTGCATTTTCTTCAACTGCACAAACCTGATTTGTTCCACTGGAACGTTCCTTCGATAGTAGCTGCCCACAGATCCTCATTTGCAAAAACCTCACTCTATCGTCAAACTAAATTGTTTTTTAACACTTGCTTTTTTTTTTCTTTTTCTTTTTTTTCCTCTAAAGTAGTGCTAACAAGACCACTATGCTCAGAGACACTCTCAGTATTTAAGGATTTGGTTTGCAGCTGGACCCTGATCCCATCAGTGGCTTGGCACTGGTCAACTTCCACAACTGTGCTACGTAAGAATGTGGTTCAAAATATTTCAGGATGCAGGCAATCAGCTCAATATTGATTTCCTTAGCAGCAGTGACAATGGTAAAGAAACGTGGGAAACAGATATTTGTACCAAGCAAAGACACTTTTGCAATGTCAGGGTGTTTGACCGTGATAATGGTGAGCTTTGGATATTTAAGGTTCAGTTAATAGAGGTTTTATTTCATTTGATTTACTCCAGATGGTTCTCAGCCACAACACAGAGACTTAGACAGCAACCAGAGCTCTAGCAAGCAGGAGTATCTGAGTAATGAATTTTCATTTGGCCCACAACAGATAACAGCCTGGGCAATACTTTTGGATTTCAGAGACGTACACTGCACAGGGGGAGGAGGAGAGGGTGAGGGGGCTGCTGCTCATTACAACACAAAGAAAGCCTGATTCAAGTATGCCTTGAAAATCATCTTAAAATTATGTTAATAGTTTTCTACTTTGCAGAGGGATAAATCTCAAAGTAATAGCAATCAGAATAGTTTAGTCAGACTTGGTCTGCAACGATAATGTTGGCTCCGCTTCTCCATCATTATCGGTGTAGGTTCAACAAAGCCAACATCGTTATGACCTAACTCCACTTCAATTACAACTGGCCTAATCAGCCCAAGGTCTAATATGTTAACAAAGGCTTTGCATGATCCAAAATTCCCACCAGAACTACTGGAGCATGACCAGTACCAGCTAAATTTGCAACAATCTCCATGCTAACATAGACAACAACAGAAAGATAAAGTATCCTTTGTCTCTTTTGCACTTCTGTTCATGCTTTAAAACATATTTCTATTTTCCCTGTGTGTAAAGACATCATTCACAAGTATAAATACTTATTTTTTTCAGTAAGATTTTGATTTCTTTGGTCATGTTTCAAGTAGATCAAGATTAAGTATATTCACTATTATGGAAAAAGAGGGAAAATGCCCTGACGTGAACATCCACCAGTTAGTAATAAAGGACAAACTGGCAGAAAACCTTGGAGGTAATAGAGAATGGTCTGATTAGAGTTATTATTATTGCTGTGGTGGAGTTCAAAGAGGGTAATGCAAAAGGCAGATTATACTCAATAAATATGAAAGTCGCTGATGCCTTCTGGGAAACAGTAGAAGCTTTTCTCTGTAGCAACTCTTTATTGCAAGTGTAACATTACTGTTAGTGATTATCCCTTTGCTTTTCTTTGCTACCAAAACAGCCAGCATGTAAAATCAGATTTTGGGATGGGTGTGTGTATTTTCCTTCTGCAGATCAGTTTGCAGCAAAATGCAAAGTGTTCTCTTTCAAGGTAGTAAATGCCAAGAAAAGCAGCTTCTGCAGGCTACAAACAGCACAGAGCAATTCACAGGGCATAGGTGTCCTCAATTTACCTCCACCATTCCCACTGGTGCTTGGATTCAAACGCAGAAGATCATTGCAGGCATCATTTGTGCTGCAGGGGCCAAAGGGTCCTAAAGAAATCAAAGGGCCTATTCTTGGTTTTTGCATTGACCTTGGCATGGGAAGAAAAGCAGATTAGAATAAGGCTGTAAGTACCCACATGGAATAACATGTATATAAAGTGATGTCTGCTGCCCCTTCCCTCAGATCATTGTTAGGAGGTCTGAGATCATTCCAGGAGGATGTTGGAAATGGTGCATGACTGGCTCGTGTACCTGACTGTCCCTGACTGTCATGGTCCTGTATGCAGAGGTATGCTGTGGCTTTACAGCTGGCTTTCCTCAGCCTGACTATGTTTCCACAAGATGGACAAGAGAGGAGGAGGAGTGGGCTGGCATGAGGACCAGCAACCACACATGGAAGAAGCGGTTTCATCCTCTCTCCCTAGCGCTCAGGGTCTCTTCCAAGCGGCCCGTGGCCAGGGAACAGGCTTCTCGACACTCATCTCTATTGCCCCCACACTGGCTTTAAACACTGCCTCCAGCCCTGGGCTTGATTCAGCAGACGCTGGAGCGTTGCCCAGGTCCAAGAGGAGAGGCTGTGAGCTCCCATCTCACCTCTTTGGCGCCTCCTCCCCTGCTCCCAAGAGAAGCATCTGCTCTGTTTTTCTCCTCATGCCGTTGTTGCAGCCTGGTTTCGTAGCTCGTGCTAGATTGTTCTGAAGGATTGGCTTTACGGTATAAGGAACAGAAAGTTCACTTCCACGTCTCTAGACTCAATTCTGCTTCTTTTGTCTCTGACAGGTTTTCTTCAGTCCTCCTATTAGGTTGGCTCATAGATAGCATATGAGTGCTGTAGATATTGTCCACTATCAGAGGCAGAGGGATGACACTAGCACAGAAACTACAGTGATAAGGGAAAAACAGAGTTTTCTAGCCACCACAGAGTATGTGTCTCCTTCAGAAAGGCAAATCAGCTCCTGGCTCCCCTATTTATTTTTTTTTTAGGTAAATGTTTCCAACAACAACATAAAAAAGCAGGAGAAATATGAGATAATCCAGTGCTGGATCTGAGAGAGGTAGACACTCCTTTGTGTGTGTATTCTCCTGCTAGCTCTGTGCAGTCTTTAGAGTGAAGCATAAATACTGAGTAATTTTAACTGTCTCTTCTATGGACTTGTTCAGGCCAAATTTGGATTTTGTAAAACAAACAAACATCATCTTTCTTTTTTGAAATCAAGAATACGAGAAAGTATAAACAAGGAGATATTAAGTTTTCCAATTAAAAGAAATTATCTTATACAATTAAAATCCCCAGTACTACCTCCCAAATTCTGTGGTGCCAGGAAAAAAAAGTATAAATGCAAATGACCGTAACTTTTTCACTTCGACAGTCCAAGCAATATGAACAGCTTGGTACAAGAAAAAAAAATAGAAAGAGAAGAAAAAGTGATGATTGAAATTTTGTTTTCTTGAGTGCAGGTGTTAGTAATAGTATAAGAGAAAGTGTTTACAGTTTTTAGGCAGTGTTGTTCCACTGAAGTTTCTGGACTGGTACAATGGAGATCTGAAAAAAACGCAATCACCAGTAAAATGGGAAAAATGTGATTGTCTTTAAAGCAGGAATACTAGAAGCTGATAACATCTTTTTTTTTACTCCTAAAATTTACACTGGCTATCTAGAATAATGTGTGTTTGGGTTGTCTTTAAAATAATTTGCTTCTCTATGAAAACATTCCTTTTATTATCTATGTTCAAGACAGCTGATGAGTTAAAAGATGCATAATGCCAGGGTTTTTTTAATTACCTCCAAACAAATTCTTTATGTTCTCCAAATTATATCTTCATGAAACAACAGCAGATGGGCCCTTGAGGTCTGATACCAAATATTCTTTTAGAGTGTGTATGTATACATCTCTCTATAAACATGTTTATAGCAACTGTAGAGAACAGAATCTCTGTTTCTAACATTTCAAATAATTCCTAAAATTATACAATCTTAAATTAAAGCCTGGTTAACATAAAGACAAGAGCATACAAAGATCATTGTTCAACCTTAGTTTTATAAATCCGTGGTTGAAACAGAAACTAAGCTGTGGAACCCTTACTTCCGGTTGATTGAATGACTTTTTAATCCCATTTCCCACGTCCAAAGCTCGATCTGTTTCAGTTAGTTGCAATTTGCATTTTAAGTCAAAGGAAATGCAATATCCAGTCAAATATACATTTCAATTGAAGTTGGTTGATTCAGTCTTGCCACTTGTAAGTGCTTTGAGCCGGCAGAACTCTCTATGGAGTTTGCAGGAGTGGTGTTTAAATTGCATCATATGTGGCCAATTGCTTGGTGCAATTTAAGCAATATTAACCTAAAGGGAAAAGAAAGGTCTGTCACTTAAATCTGGGCTGAGTCCTTTGTACAACATCATAATTGGTAACTTTGCTTTCATCCTCCTCTCATTTGTTTTGTCATGTTTGACAACGTGCACATTTGAAAATTAATGGGTTAATCACCTGCATAATGGCTCTATACAAAACACCAAAAAGATCTCCCTGGATTTTCTTTGCAAGTCTGAATAAGTATCTTCATTTGCACTGCTGGGAGAGCACCTTCATGAAGCAGGTTGGTTTCAGGAAGGAGAGTTAGTATTTTCTTTTTCAAATTCTGGACAGGTTAAAAACAAGCTTTCATTTTGGATTTTGCATTTCTTTTAACATCAAAATCAGTCAGTACCCGTATATCTATTCACTTCATTGAGTCTATTCTCCTTTAAAAATAAGATCCTTCATCACTTTAGTTATGGAGATGGATTCAAACACACAATTTTACATATATTGTGCTTTTTTACTTTCTTTAAGTATCAAATACAGCTTTCCAACACTTTTCTAAACATATTTCTATCAAAAGTGAGATTAAAACATTCAAAAACTTTTGGGAAAAACCCCAATCAAACACAAACCCAGATATTTTGACGCTGGGAAAAGGGACATTATATTAACAAATATTTCATTTTCAAAATTGCCAAATAGATCAGTGCAGTATTTTTACAAAATCTGTAGCACCTTGTGCTGTCTGACAGAGCAAAAGCTTCTGGAAACATCTAATTGTAGTTCTTCAGGCTTGGTAGCTTATCAAAACCATTTGAATAGTAACTCTTACACAAATACAGGAGTAATATGATACCCAGCCTTACACCCTCAAACCATAAAGTAAACTTGTTTTTCCATGAAGCAATTAGAAGGATACATTTAGACATATCCTTAAAATAAACAACATAAGCATATCTGAAAACATTATTTAATGTTGTAACTTGTGGGTTAGAATGACAGTTTACAGTTACTGAAATACTAGAGAAAATATTGATCAAGACGTGCAGGGAACATACATGGGAAAGTCAGGGTCATGACCGGATGGATGAAGGAATTTCTAGTCTAACCCTTATTTTGCATAAAGATTCCCCTTCTCTGGTTTACAACCCAGGAGGGGAAAATGTCAGAATATAGGAAAACTCCTCAATATCTCCCATGCTACAGGCCCTGGCAGTGGTTTTTTTTTTTCCCTCTATACCACCTTGGACTCTTATTTCTGTTAATTAATTCTTCAATATCAAAAACCTCCCAATGTCATGTATCTATTATAAAGGAAACCACCACATGATCTTACACTGTTTAATTCTGAATTTTGCCTACTTTACACTGGGAATCCATTGCTGGTCTTACAGCCACACGAAGTCCCCACTCAAAGCACCAGGAGTGCCTGCAAACAAGAAGTGGCAGCATCAGGGGTTTGTGGCCTGGTCACTCCTGTTTTGTGGAAGGTCCTGTCCTGAATGCTGCTGGGTGTCACCACCGCAGCTCATGCTGTTAGTGGAACCCATCCTAGACACCTCTGGAGTTAAAGGATCACAAGCCTCTTGTACTTTTCTTATGGCCTCTTCGTCATAGAAGCCCTGCAGTGGTCAGTGTCTTCTCTACGAGGTATTAGGTGTCCATGCTGCAGATTTGGGGAGTGTGTGTAAAAGCCTTGATTCTAACCTGAGCACAGGAACAGGAACAAACCACTGCTGTGTAAGGAGCCACTGCCCAGGGGCTGCAAACCTCAAGGCACAACTCTTTCTGACTGCATCAGCATCTCCTTCTCTTGCTCCTTCCATCCCCTCGGTGAAGGTCAAGTTTGCCGTTCAAAGAAAGCGAAGGGGGTGAAATCTGCTTTGAAATTTAAAGATAAGCTTCAAAAAGGCAAAGAGTCTCAGCTCATTTATTATACCTCCTTAGCCAGTGATGCAGCATTTCCATCCCCTTAAACCACTGGGTTTTTTCTTGCTTATTTGTCTTTTTTTTCAAGAGTTTTCAGATGCCAGTCTAACCACAGTTTTCCTGTCAGGACTGCTGCACTGAAACATCTTTCAGTGGATCCAGCGTACTCTGTAGTTTCTGGAGTTTATAACACAGCCATAAAAAATTGCTCAAGGCTGAATCTTGGCATATTAAGTGTCATCACAGAAGTAATTGCTTTTCTTTAAACACCTAGGAAAAAAAAAACAACCAACATCTGAAGTTGCCAAAAGGCTATCATGTCCAAACACCTACACTTCCACAGAAGGTTTTCTTGGCTTTTATTCTAGTCTTTCTTTGCATTTTTTTTTCCTCTCAGCTGCTTTTGCAATTGAATGTATGCATCAGAAAACAAGTGAGGTTATTAACCCACAAAAATGTGTCCAGTTAACAAAATGTTAGGAAACAGAATGTCTAGGACAACTTGTCCTTATTACACCCTTTTCTAACACAACAGTCTCTTGGCTATTAAAGGAGTGAGTAAAGCATGGGACTGAGGTTTGAATACGGCTCTTTTATTAATCCAGTGTCAATTCTGACAACACAAATACTCTAATTTAGTTTATTTGTTTAGTCCTTCAGACGTTTTTACTTGTCAGTAAATTCAGATTTACACAGATTATGTCCTGAAATAAAATGAGGATGGAGACATGCTGGATTTTTAGCAGCAGTTTGTTGCCTCTCTCTCTCATAGAAATCTGCAATAATTAGGAGATGATTCACTCCTGAAAACTATTCTGGGTTTCTAATTTATAAAAAGCTTTCTCTAGCAGTATCAGCTGGTCTGAGAGATCCTGACTTTCACTTTACAAATAGTACAAAAGTATGTTCCATTCAAAGTGTCGCTTTGGCTCTTTGGATATTTATAAAATGAAATTAGAGGACTATGAATGAATAAAATACCATAAAACAAAAGAACCCTTGAGAGATGAAATAGTAAATAAGTAGTAATGAAACCAACCATTTTCCTAGTGTGCATTTCTGGTGTGAATTTCACCGTTTCTTATAGTCTTTTGGTTATGGTTTATACTTTCCAATTTTTTTTTAGGAATCAGCCAGTCATTTCACAAAATGTCAAGAAGAGTTTTGAGCAGCTGAATGACCCCACTGTACTCTCCGTAGCCTGCATTAATCCATCATGTTCTGGTTAATTTTGTGTGCCTGCCACTTTTCAAGTATGTTTGGGGAATGCTACCGTGTAGCTGATCTTGCATTTAACAGTATCTCTAAGCTTGTCCTGTTTCCCCCACCCAAGCTGGAGCTTCAGCTGGCTCAGTTGAGCCATAACACTGCAACAACTGAGAGCGTGGTGTAGTATTTCATCCTGTCTTACTGAAAGATATACTGTTGTCTTTAATTAATTTTCTTTTCAGTATGTAAGAGTTCCCGAGTTGAGTGATATGATGGTAGGAAATAACGTGGATCTCTGTCCATAGCTTTAAGGTTGCAATTTTGACTATGAAATTTAGGTGCTAAATGAAAACTGTCATCTCCAATTCTGGTAAGGGGTTCAGAGCAGGTTGCTGCTGGTGCTGGTGGCTCCTGTTTTTCCTAGAGCCTCCTACAGTTGTAAAAGCTCCCTTTAGAGCCCTCTTAATCCAGCCAGGGCCTCTCTAGCACTGCTCTTGCCACATTCACCCTGGTTGTTTGTCTTTTCCAATCCTTAAGAGACAGAGTCGTGGCTTAGGAATGAACACCACATCAAAAAGGTGCATATGAAACCAATACAGTTCTTTCCAAGAATGCTGCACGCTTGAATACAACCCTAAATAGTCATACCAATTAACATGCATATTCCAGCATTTCCCATAACTAAGTAAGAACGTCTTAGTCTGTCAGCACTTCGGGAAATTTCATCACCTCACTGTCCACTTCTTTCTGCAACTCATTATAAAACCCAACACATTAAATCTCGCTGCTCTGCAGCTCTGACATGAGAACAATCCTCGGGTTTGTCTTACTTTTGCTCTGGCAGTTACGGTGTACCCACTGTTACTTGGCAGTTTTAAGGCAAGAAGATACTTTCTCCCTTGTTCCAAAATGGTGAATTACATTCTATAGATATCTGTTAATGAGAAGCCTTATATAAAGTCTTCTGAAAAGCCACCAAAATGCCTCTCTGCCCCCCAAATAAATGATTTCCACTCAAATACATTTGTTTACCATGACCTACATTTGAATTTCTCATGAAGAAATATTTGCAGTTAATACACCCATCTGGCCAGGTACCAAGATTACAGCACATCGAAGCTATGTCCACGGTTCAGATAAATCTATAGCACAGAGTGGAGCCAGGGTATTTACTCCAGCAGCGTGGTGCAGTAGACAGGTAAACTCTGC
Organism: Dromococcyx pavoninus; assembly: GCA_033558185.1. Taxonomy (NCBI): domain Eukaryota; kingdom Metazoa; phylum Chordata; class Aves; order Cuculiformes; family Neomorphidae; genus Dromococcyx; species Dromococcyx pavoninus. The sequence goes on along the minus strand of JAUMJL010000665.1, from coordinate 678,482 downwards.
AGCCAACGGCTCATGAGCGGCAAAGCAGAAGTCTCTGAGGAGGGTTTTGATGGAGGGCCAGAGACAACCAAGAAACTCTGCTATGTTTCAGGAAATAATCAAGGATTTCACGACAGGTCGTGCATTCATAGGCAGATAGGTAGGTGGAAAGGAAAGGCAATTTTGTGGTTAATGCTGTGTACTCTCCCACAGGAAACATGGGTGAATTTTTAAGCCTTGGACATTGTTCATTGCTTTAAGTAAGTCTTATAACCTCTTTGGGCCTGGGGTTGCCATGTATGAAATGGGAACTATTGTTATTTTCTTCCTTCTACTCTTTGTCTCTGATCTCCTGCCTGTTTATTTTAACTATTATATGTTTGTACAGTGCTTAGCACAAAGAGATCCTGTTCTCCTGTTCTCGTCTGAGACCTCAGAGAACTCTATAACACAAAGGCTGGGTTAATGAGAGAGATAATAAAACTCACCAAAAAAAAAAAAAGGATTCTTGTCATTTTTGTTGGAATTCCAATAATGACCAGCTCTGAGTGACCAAACCCCAGGTGACTCATAGAGCAAGGAAAACATGCAGCAAGTTTTTCACAGCTGGCCTACAAACTTGTTTTGTTTTTAAGTAGCAGCAGCAGCCCCCTTTCCAAAGATCCCCTGCTTTCTGAAAGAGGGAAAGAAAAAGACAACCTCTTCCATGTAATCTTACACTTCCAATTCTTGGCATTAAGCTTTTCTCCTTTTGGGGGTTATTTGACATTCTGCTAGCTCTTCTGAGATGAATAATGCAAGATAAGTGTTCTCACCTCACGACACAAAAGTCAGTGTTGCACCCTAGTAAAACATGACGTTTCTTGCAGGGACGAGTCTCCCACCTTACTGCATGGTTTGGAATTGGCCAGCCGTTGAGATCCCCCTCCGGCAGTTTTTCTCATCCTTTGTTGGAAGCAAGTTTTGACAACAGCAATGCTAATTGATTAAACATTCTAATCAGAGATTACAGCTGAAGAGAGATAATGTTTTTATTTCGTTGTGTCTCTGAGATTATTAGTCTGTAAGGATCTAGCCACTTTGGTGGTGGAAATATATGCAGCTATATTAATCAACTTGCTTGCCCTCCACTCTCTTTGTTTTTTGGACTGAATCCCTGAGGTCAGGTATTTAAAAAGCTCATTTGGTATTTACGATATGTCTTTCACTAGGATTCAGGTGGGAGGAATTCTCTTTAAAAGAGATTTTGCAACTTTTTTTCTTTTTACTTCTATAATTTTTATATTTAAAGCCAGCTGGCATTCACAGTAGGTGTTCAGAAGTGTTAACACTCACGTTGAAGAAAAATAGGCAGGTTAAGAAATGGCTAAGGTATTGGTGGTGGAAGGGGCTATGGCTGGAGCTAGCGTGTTCATGATTATTTAACTTATGTTTGTACAGTTTGCCAGATTGCAAAAGTGAAGTGAAAGGATCATCCTGTGTTGAGACAGAACAGAATATTCTGAAAAAATCTATGGCAGTGAATCTGTCAATTTATTTCTTTAAAGCCTTTCCAAGGACTATAAAAACAGGTGTATTATAGGCCTTCACAGAATATTAAATATGAACAGGTGGGGTTTTTTTCAGTTTGAATTAAATGGTACAATGGGTGAGTGAATGGGTGAGTGCACAGGCTCTGGGAACTCTTGCAGTCTCAACCCCCCATTGAAAACAGTTTCCTGTGGGCCTTGGAGATGTCACTTCTGTTCTTTGAATATCATCTATAACAGAGAGAGTTATGTTTACTAATGGGGCAATATAAAATCTGAATCATGATTCCTTTGGGCAGTTATAGACCATGTTGCTGTGATTGATAACTTCCAGATTTCAAGGAAAATTTGTGCAGAAAGTTTCCAAATCACATGTCCTAACAGCGCACGTGAAGAATCAACAAGCTGATGTCTGCATTAGCTTCAATAAAAACAAACATAGCCCACAGAAAAAAACCCTAAACTAAAAAACCCAACTCGGTATTTTTTTATACATAAAGAATGACCATTAACACTTTGGGTTTCTATTAATTTTTTGAAGGATAAGGTCAAGTTCATCTCATGTACACAGACCAATGTTATTGCTGGAAGTGCAGTTTGCAGATAGAACTGATTTCCTCCCATCCTCTGAATTACTTATATTTTTAATTTTGTAGTAAAATATTTGAACGCAGTGGAACTTTTGTAGGATTTCATTAATATAATTAGATGCTCAGCAGTGGTTGATACTCAGATTGGTTTTTAGATACTGATACTGCTAGTCATATAATACTGTCATTTTTTTTAATTTAACCCAGCTGTCAGCTTTCCTTTCTCTTAAAAAAAGACCAAGATTAAATGATTAGAGAAAATCTTGTAGTCCAAGTATGTTAGCAGGAAAATTCTTCAGGAATGTAAGAAGGCAGAAGATAACAGAAACATAAAAATATGCCTGTGAATAGGAAGGGTAATATTCAGGGCCAGATTTTGATCTTTATGAGAGTAGTGTAAATCTGGAGTAGTTCAACAGACATCGGTTCAGATACTTTGACCTTGCAGCAGATTACGGATACACAATATAAATCACTAGAGATATAGCTCAGTATCTTTATGAGAAGAGGTGGGTTATAAATATATGCAGATATTTACGTGAATATATGTGGCATAAAAACATCCCAAAGGCTGTTTTTACATGAATGTGTCCAATGTTGTTCAATGTAAACACCAGTTCTGACGCCTCTACACTAACACCTTCGCCCCCTTGACCTCAGGCATTGTACCACTACCAAATTAACATTCAAGCAATAGCAAAGGGATTTTTTTACAGACTTTTCCCCTGTAACTGTTGTAGGAGAGAACACCTGCTGTACATAAGCATCAAGCAAAGCATCAGATGCATAAATTACCTTTGAACAAATATGCTTGACTGATGAATTATGTCCTCTTTTTCCCCTCCGTGCCATCTAATCAGAAAGAAATCAAGCCCGATATTTGCACCTTGTGCTTCTGTGCATTGACTCTAGTGGGAATTCACAGGTTTTTTTCATTTTTTTTCTGAGTTTTCCCCAGCCACTGTTCTGAGTGTGGAGCTCCATAAGGAATTCCAGTAACGGAAGTTTTCCCCTCCTGATTTCAGCCACTCTCTTGCCCTGCAGGTGTTTCAAATGGCACAGGGCAGGGACACCTTCCTTCCCCCAGCGCCACTGCTGCTGCAACGCACCTGGGACTCAAAGGAACAGGTGATCTAGGAAAGAACAATTGGATACACAAGTAGGAAGAGCCAAGAAGAGAAGAGACCTTGGTGATTATGACTGATTTAAAAAGAAATTTTGTTGCCCCAGATCTGAGATATTGGCATTCCTGAAACCTCTTCTTTGTCTCAAGCTGCTGCTCTCTGTAAGGAAGAGGAGCTACTGCCCAAAGATCACATACCTGCACAAACACTTTCATCCCCTTCTTTCTGCTGTGTTTTGGAAACAGATATGCAGTGGGCCAGAAGCTCCACCTCCACCCTCTTTTTCTATTTTTCTGTTGGCTAGGAAGGAAGCAATATTTGATGATAGTTTATTTTTTTTTCTGCCTCCTGCAGCAAACAGTATTTATTTTTTTACTTTTCTGGACAATTCTTGGGCTCACTGGCCGAGTTTATTCTGAGGACTGTATTTGTCTGCTACAGGACAGGGAGGCAGCAAGTGATACTCATCCAATCCCCTTTCTCAGTGTTTTGAAAATGCTCTCCTAAGTCATATGATAGACTCAGAGAGGGTGTAGAGAGAAATCCAGATACAAAAGGATCCTATTAGCTGCAACCTTGTTACCTAAAGCCTCACTGGTGTTCAGTGCGTTGCAGGAGATTTCCTGCAGACAGGTAGCACTGATGGATGTTCCATAGGTGGCTTGGTGGAAAACATCAAGAAACTGTGAGATGGAGTCATCTTGGAAATATGATTGTGATAACTTTTCTTTGTAATTTCCTCAGTTCCATTACATATGGCAACTTGTGTGACTGTGTTTTCATTTGGGCTATTTGCCTCTTTAGATGGGTTGGGAAGAGAATATATTTCCTTGGAAAAGAATAATATTTTTTTCCCTTCCATCTCTTTGTTTGATTTTCACTTGTCTCCTCTGTTAATAGTCACATATGTGGACATCTCCTCTCTCTCTGGAGGTCTCTGCTTTGGGTCAACTGGTAACACAGGAAACAAAAGTCATGCTGCAGAAATTAAAATGGGCAGTGTATTGGAAAACTGCTGTGGGAGAGCAGCTGGAAATTTTGAAGGTGAAACTTTTCTGTTCTCATGTGATATCTCTTTTCTAACAGCTTCATCAAATCACACCACTTAAAGTTACAATAGAGATGAGTAATACCTTTGATTAGCCCTGACCTGAAATGCACAGTATCAACACAGAAAAGCCCTTTCTTCCTGCGGCTGGGAGAATCTGAATAGTGATAATGATAATATAGGCAAAAGGGAAGTAATGGAAAGTTTTTTTCTCGATGGTAAAGGCAAATTTTGTGGAGGCAGCTCTCTGCTGTGGAAGTTATAGGCAAATCCTTGTAGAGGTATTCTGTCCTCCTGTAATTTAATTTTTCATCTTTATGTCTTTTTTTCCCAGGCAAGAGAAATCTTGCATTTTATGTTTTTTTTGACCAGTTCTGATTAATGACCTTCTTAGTCCCCTCCTACTCTCTTTGAGTTTTTCATTTTAGCGGTGCACAACTCAGATTTTCTTTTTCCTAGGGGAAATAAGACTGCTCTTGGAAGCTACCTCCACACCATTCGTGCAGAGTACTTTCTGGGGTGAGTTAAGGGCAAAATCTCCACAACATTATTACACCAGGTTTGTCATCTCACATTTCATAAATCCTTGAAAATAAGCTCCTGAAAAGCAGGGGTAAAGTGACATTTGGGAATGGAATAAAATCACAACCTAAATGTGAACTCCAGCAATGGTTGGGAGTTGGGTTACCAGCTCCTCCGTCTATTTAGAATGGCTTAGAGCTGGGTTGGAGCTGTTTGCTTAGCCCTGTTACGAACACAAGGGTTGAACTCCTGGCCCCCTCCCTCATAAATAAACTGATGTCCAGGCTAAAGTCAGATGCCCATCTTTTCTTGAAGTGACATCTACAGCTCACATCCGAAAAAATCTCTAGGGTGAAGAGGGTTAAGAAACATAAATCTCAGAAAATAGTTTATTAATGCTATGATAGAAGCTCATGCCTATGAAAGTCAGCAGGATGGATTAGGCTGCCTGTGTGTACAGTAAGAAGGGCTTTTTCCCTTCCTCCCCTCCTGCCCCTTTTTAATTAGAAGCAGATTTAGAAAGCGGGACTTTCCTGAACAATCAGCCACAGTAAACCTTTAATCTCAGCCACCTCCGTGAGAAAAGAATAGGAAATTGATGTGCAGAAATAGGGAAGACACAAATGAAGGGAATGACAAGGAAAGGGCAGGTCACTGAATTCACTCCTTTAGGACTATTGTTATTATTTTGCATATATGGATGTGCTGGTGGTTTATACAATTCAAAAAGTCTTTCCCTGAAGCACTCTCCATTTTAAGATATCAGGAATCAGAGTGCAGGGATGCAGAGCCCGAGATACATAGGTGGCTGAACCCCTTTTCTATAAGTTATCCATCTGTGGTTTTGATCTCATTTGTTCCTCAGGATATGAGCACTTTTGGTTGCACACAATTGGTGGTATCTGTCAACCTATTTTCTCAAAATAAAATTATAGGAAAAAATTGTCCAACAGGGAAAAGAGATATGAGCAGCTTTGAGTATTGGGCTGGTTCCAGAATAGCCCTGTTCTGGATCCTGCTGCTGGTCTGGGGGCAATCTAGTCTGAGTAACATCACTGTATGGGACCACATCTAGCTGTAAAACAGGGTTAGTGATAACTGAAACCCTCTGCAAAGCACCTGGAGATGTGGCAGCAAAAATATGTATCAAAAAGGTTGGTATTAGCATTCCTTAGTACCTCTGGTCTATGCAGATCTATGCCTGCCTTGGTACTGATGTGTTATTTGTTTTTCCCACCCTTAGCAGTGCTCCAGCAAGAAATGTGTGCCTTTCTTAACTCTGTCCTTCAATTGCACCTTCAGTGCCTCACCACTATTAAAACTGTGTTTGCTGCAAGCCATGACTTGCACCAATAAGCCACTGTTTCTTTTAGACGCTGTATTCCATCCTATAGTGTGATCTCTGTAAGCTTGTCCTTCTTGCTACATAAATTGCAACAAATCTGATTCTGGGAAAACTCAGAATAACCCAAGGAATCCTGATAGCCCAGATTTTCAAATGGCTGGAAATTGTTTGAGCAGCAGATGAAAGGGTACCTCTATCACAGTAACTTTTAATTTTTTTGCTTATCCTCTGCCCATTTAACATTTGCCCATGGGTAAAGTTGTGAGTTTTGCCTTGATGGACACTTCTAGGGGAGCTTTTCCCCTCTTCAGAGTGTTGATAAAGTAGATGTTTGTGGTATGGACTTCTTCTTACGCCATCTTTTATTCCTCTGAGATATGCTGATTTTGTTGCTTCACTGCATGCCCCGCTTCCCATATATTTGCGTGGACAACTTGGTTTTCAGTCTGCACAAAAGCCCCAAGCTCCTCTCACTGTGGTGAATGAGCACCATTTTTTTCAGACTCATTGACATGCTTTCCTGTTTGTTCATATTCTAAATAATTGACTTACTAAGCACAACATTTTTCAGAAAGAAACTGATGATGAGCTGCCACTGGAAGCCTCCTGTATGGAAGTTCAAACCCGTTGACACGGACAGTGCAAGTCCAGTGAGAAACACATTAGCACCAGAACTGGCATTGAAACAAAGCTGGTTTTGGACCCTACTTCAATCATTTCCCCTTGGAAACCTCCCAAAGCCAATAAAGCAAATATGTTAATATGATTAGCTTGAAACCGTCCAAGAAAATGGTTTATGTATACATCTTGGCACAGCTTTTGACAAGTGTATAAGATAAATCAGAATAAATTTACTTTAGTGAACGGGTGTGAAGTGTTCAATTTACTTAAGTGCTAGGATTGCATCTGTCTACAAGCAGGGAAAATGGTCCCTGCTCTGTACTAACTCTACGGTTGTAAACTGGAAGGAGGTGGAAGAAGAAAGAAAATAGGTCATTTTCTACTTGGTTTATCCACTTAGCACTGTTTGACCTGGTAAGTGCCTCGTAAAACAAACCCATAAAGAGACAAAAATTACTTGTATGAAATTAAATTACTCATCATTAGTAGCCCCTGATTCTTCTACATTAGGACTAAACTGTGTTTTCTTACCTCAAAAACCACTTTTCATCTCTAGACATCAAAGTATGCAGTACTTTTGAATAAATGCTGGCAGGGCTTTGGAAAACAGGAGGCAGACATAGTACAGAAATGAAGAACTGTTTGTTTCTTTCAGGGTTATCTTCTAAGATAGACAAAGAACCACCACTTGAACACATCTGACGTGGCTCCAGCCCTGTGCTTAACCCCTTATGAGTGGTTACCCCATTCCTAAATAGAGGTGAGCTCAGGAAGAGGAAAAATTAAGTTATTTCTTACTCACATTCCCTCTACATATTTTTCTCATGCACTCCTCCCTCCCTGTATATGTGGGGCAAAAACATCTTATGATAAGTGACTCTGGCTACTCAATTTGCTTCTTTTTTCATTTCTTCCATTTTTCACCTGAAAACCAAACACTATTTGTCATCTGAGAAGTACCAAAAATTTTCTAGACATAACTGTTTGTATGAAATTTCACAGTTAAGTTTGGAAGGTCTGAAGTGGATAAGCTTTTCAACTCACAGAAATTTGACTCCAATATTTGTAATGCCAATTTTTTAAAGTTTCTCAGCCTGTAAGTAGCTTTGAAATGAATAAGGGCTTGCACTGTAACTCTCTAAGGTGTCTTTTATTCTATTAGAATATGTACCATGTTAACATTCTTCAGTGTTGTCATAATTCCTCTTCTTTTTTCTTTTTTCCAGTGCGAATTAACTTGTCAACTGTGAAGAAGCTTAGAATTTGTTCATAAATCATTTTGCTGCAGGCTAAAATTTGACATGCTGTAGGTAAATATATTTTCTTTGGGAAAAAAAAAGACAAATATATTATATCCCCTTGAGAACAGTGTCTCTGATGTCTCTGGATTATGACTAAACCTGATTTTCTTCAAATCACATTACACTGTGTTACTACATTGTCAAGGTAAGTGATGATGGTGAAGCTGAGACCTGCAGCCGGATCGATAACGGGACAATTTCAAAATTTGGAGAAGGATTCACGTCCAATTCAGATTTCTGCTTTGCACTTGTATCAAGATGTCTTTCCTTCTCACTTTTGTGCTTGTGAGGCTACAGGATTTTCAGGATTATGGTGTGGCCTGGAAAACCCTCCAGACGTTGGTGAGATCTGTTCCTGGGTAGAGTTTGTGAGATCTGTTCCTGGGTAGAGCTTGTTAGATTCGCCCTGGAGAGGCTACAGAACAATTCCCTCTCTTGCATTTCAAATATGTCTCACTCTGCCGGCACTGTTGGTTTGCTATTGAGGCTGAAAATTTTTGGCAAGTGACTCATCCCCACTCTAGCAATATGTTATATTTGATCATGGAGTCCTAGAGGGTTTTTAGCAAGCAATTAGGAGGTGTATGTGAAAATAATTTGTACATTTATCTGTTTGTTGTTTGTCTCCAGCTCTTCTATAATCAATTACCTCCCTCCCTTCCGCTTTGGGCAGGAGGGGCCAAAGAAATGTGGCTGAGGTCCCTCTGGGCAGACTGGGCTTGAGCTCGGAGGTGCCTGACCTGGGTCTTCTGCATTTCTGGTGTACAGCTCTGGGAAGATGGGACAGGGTTATTCTGAGCTGTTGTGCTGCTACTTGTCCTCTTCCCCAATGAAAATGCTCTCCATCAACAGCTGCTGCTTTACCGCAAACAGGCTGCAGAGAGACATGACGTAAAAATTAAATTACTTAAAACATTTTTTGGGATAACACTTGGCTTTATATAAACTCAGAGACAATCCTATAAGGCACTCAGGGCAGATTATAGGTTTAGGCAAAGCTAGAAAATTGCTGCCATTATATTGTTATTATTAACACCTTGTAATTAGCCCTAAGGAATCCTGAAGTTCTCTCTCCTGATTTGGCTTTAATGAAGGAAAATTGCTACCTTTGCAACTTGGATGGCGCCCGCTCTGATTACTCTTAAGTATATAGGACTATTATTTTGAAAATATTTGTTGTCATGTGAATATTAGTATTGTATGTTAAAGGGGGGAGGGGAGCAGGGTGAGCTCTTCTATTTCTTGACTATGACGAGTCCCATATTCACATTATTTACTGTCATCCCCTTAAAAATCAGGAATGGAAATCCTGTCAAGGTATCCCTACCACAAGCTAATGAATTCAGGAGGATCCTGTGGCAAGGACTGCCAGCTGCCCTACCTGCTGATTGCATTGCCTGATGAAGTAATTGTTGTATGGAGATAGTTTTATGATTGCTTTGAGAGTTTGAATGAGATCATGCATGAGTTAGCACACTAAGTGCAATAAAAATGATTTTATTTGCATGTCCCAGAGCCTTTCCTGATTCCTTTGCTGCTTTCACAGGCAGCGTCTTCCCAGTGAAATCAAGCCAACATTAATAAAACATCCCTTCCATACATCTCCACTCTTCTCCTCCCACATACTGTATGCTTTCATTACCATCTCTGGGAAAAAACTGACATTAAAGAAAATTCATCTGATCTTATCTGTAATTAATTTGTATTTTGATAATATAGAAGAAGAATTTTTGCATGTAATGACTTACCTGTTCATTATTTCTCTCCTTTGAACTCCTGTGACCGCTTAATAACTCATGCCAAAACAGAACTGATTATGACATTTTCCCCACCCACCATCCAGGAAGGTTGAAGGTGTTGCCTCTCATACTTAGACAAATTGCTCCAAATAATGACTTTGTGCAAAATTAGTCATACATAATTGAGAAATTCTATAGATGAATAGGAAAGTAACTCGAGATGAAGTTATCATTTTAATGTTTTTTAAGTTAACGTGGGATTTGACGTTACCGGTTCAGACCAGCAGTGCATCTGTGACAATCAACTGCCTTTTGTGGGAATGGGATCAGAACCCACTCTGACCGGAAGCAATGAAAGCTTCTTGGTTGTTATCACGGAGGGTGCAGAAAGGCCTGGAGGGTACACTGCATGGCACCAGGGAGTGTGGTGTAAGACAACAGGAGCTGAACTGGCTGTAACTCTCTTCCTTGCTGGTTGATATTGTTGTCCCTATTCTGCTTTCCCAGCCTGGTGGCACTTGACAGTCGACTTGACAGATAGTGATAATTTCCAAAGTTGTTTGTATTCATGCAAAATGGTGATGTGGCATAAAGTGTCAAATTGCCCACCCAACACATTGAGACATGATCAATACCAATGAGAGATCCATTAATTTACTTAAAAATATTTCCTTAGCCCCTGGGACTATGGTTTCAAACTCCCTTTTGCCAAAGTGTTTTTCAGAAATTCCTGTCCTCCTTCATTTCTGGGAGAAATCTAACCTGTTTTATGCAACTGTCAGATCCAATAAGCAGGTCTGTTACTAACGATAGCTCATGTTTCACGATAAAGGTATCACAGACTGTACCAGAAAAATCAAATACAAGAGAAAATAAGAATCAAGTCCCAATTCTCCTAAAACAAGTGCAAACAAAATATACAATATCACATCCAACAGGGGATATACCTTTTTCTCCCCAGGGAAATACCGGATTACACCATGAAAGCTGTGCCTTTCTAATTGCCCAGGCCTGAATAGCAACACAAGTGTTCAGCAATTGTAAAATTAACCAGTCCCTTGTTTAAAAAGCTACAGGAAAGAGGAACAAAAATGAGTCGAATTTCCAGCAATGTAACGGGATTATTTGTGGTTCTTTTGTATTAAAAAACAGAAAAACAAAGTCTAGGAAGAGACTTGGGTTCTAGAGATGTGCAGGGGTGAATCTCAGGATCTGGGGTTTTGGCTCTAGCCTGTTGTAAAGCCATGGGTCAGTTGAACAGGTCAATGTCTGAAGGTGTTCAGTTTTCAGAAGCTTGGCTCTGGCCCTCCTCTTCATCTTCCACTCGTGGATTATTAGAATTGTGCCTTAAGTTTGCCTCGTTTAAAAACCAAACACACTTACTCATTTTTCATTACATTTATGATCTCATTGACTTCATTCATCAAAGGCCAATATATTAAACAAAACATTTATTTTAGGCTAATTTATATATATATTCTTACTGTATCTCTCCTCTACTTTTCTCAGATTATTGAACATTGCCTGTACTGTAGTACAATCTATCTTTGGTGTATCAAAAAAAGAAAACTGGGACAGGTTAACACACTAAAAAAAATCTCTTATTTAAGATTGAAAAAGTTGTACGTTCATCATGAGGAACCACAATGGACACAAATGTAGATTGATTGTAGGCTACTTTTTTGGTTCTCCAGTGAAACTGCTGACCCTATCTCTGGGTGCAGGGAAAGGTTGTCATGTTCTGCTGGCAAAATGAATGATAAATATCATGAAGAAAATTTTGGTGGACAGTTGACAGTCATGGCCATATTCGATGCACATTCAAGCTGAGAAGAGTGGTTTCAATTGGTTTGTGAGATATTGTAATGGAAAGCATCAGAGGGAATTCACACAATATGTGTTTACTGCAGTGTACAACTTTTGAAAGCTGCTTTTTTGCTGCCCACAGTGTTTTTGGTATTATTTAATTTAAATAACACAGTGAAGACCAAACTAGCGTCCACCCACCTGCTGATTTCTAATCCTAAGAAGGTTGGCTCCAGCAATTTTTTAATCAAATGCTTCAGCAGGTCCTGGTCTCCATCAGGTATTACTGTTACATCTATTTACAGCAATTTAACAGGTTCTAGTCAGAAAATGGAACTAATATGCGTCGTAAGTCAAACCAGAATAAAATAGGGGACATATGAACTTTTAATTCTTTGACTACATAGGATGCTTTTTAACACATGATAAGGGAAGTCATATGAAAACCTGAACCTGTGGCTGGTGCCTTAAACAAACAAACCAGTCGTTATAAGGATATTCAGACTTCTGGTTGGCTTTTATCAATAATGGCCCATATTACCCATATGCAGCCTGGTGTAGAAAAGAGAAGAGAATAAGAGATCTGTGGAAAAGAAAACAGCATCTTCACTGAAGCATGTTCTGACTGTGTTGTCACCTCTGGCTCCCCTGTGGCTGACAGGAGAGAACTGACTCATTTGGTTGAGTGGGTGTGTGGCCAGTACTGGCGAGGAATTAGAGATTCATTTCACTGCTGTTCAATTAGGCATGTTCTCTGAAAAAATGAGTGCTTATGATGCAATTTGTAGTACAAGTTCTGCTTCCCTGAGCAGAAATACTCCCTTTCCAAATTTGAGCTGACTATGCGAGAGGCAGTGATGCGGTAGAGCAATGTTTCAAGTGGTGTTGGTGCTGTCGAGAGTATTCAGAGCCCAGTGGGAATCCAGATCTTTCTACAGTCTCCAGAAGCTCATGCCAGAACTTGGATTTGTCTTCAAGATTTGTAAAAGACTCCTTTTTTGCAGCAGCCCCATAACCCCTCAGCCTTGCAGTAAGCTGGCTGCCTAGAATTAGCACCCTCGTGAAAAGGCAGATCATGTCAGTGAGTCTGACCATGAACAGCTGTCCCACAGCTTCACTTGCCTACAAACTCCTTGAGGATTTTTGGCACGTGCACACCAAGTGAGAGAGCTCAGTGGAGGCAAATGTGTGATTAAGTGTTCTGTTAGAAAAGTGGAAAGGTCCCTTCTTGCTGCTCTGCAACAGCAGCCTTAATCACAAGCTAAAATACATTCACTGACATCAATGACATCTCATTTCTTTTAAAATTAAAGGATGACAGTAACATCTTCAAATCTGTCTCAATGAGACTTCTGCAGACTGAAATCCTCTTAATATGTAGGCAAGCAAATCAACCTAGCTGATCTTCCTGCTGTTTAGGCACTGACTTGATTTGGAAGAGTCACATAAGCACGTGAAGGGATGAATTCTGGATGCTGCTATTCGATGAAATGGGACAGGGAGAAAGATAGTGAAGAAGGATACACAATTAGGCAAATGCTTCTTTCACATGTGGTTGGGGAAAGTGCATGAGGCACATATTGATGCAATCCTGTTAGTATGTGGCCCTTTTGTCATCTCTGAAGATTCAACCCTGGAACTAATTGTTTATTTGGGATAATTTCTGGGATTTAAAAGAAGGATGTAATGGATGGTAGCTTTTCTACAGTGTTGGCAGCTGTAAAATTTGATTGAAGTCACTGAAGCCAAGACAATAAAAGGCCAGCAAAGACTAAAAAAAGCTCTTAGACATTTTGTAAATTTAAAAAGGCTGTCTGTATAATACAAAGAGCCTTTCTGTTCATTTTATCTTTCAATTGCTGTTGATACTTTCTTGCTTCCAGCCTCAGTAATGGACATCCAGCCATTGCTCTGCAGAATGACAGAACAGTAGTTTCAGTGTCATGGTTTCAGTGAAACGAAACCGGCTTCGGGTGCTTAGGCTGAGAGCTTGGTGATGTAAGTTCCCGCAGCAATTAGCTGCTTCGTCTCCTCTTCCAGCTTCATGAGTCAGCTGCACAGATCAAGAAGGAGTGAAAAAAAGCCTACAAAAGGCTTCTATAAAAATTCACAACAATTATTTTGCAATGACTAGGAGCTACCAAGGATGCTATAATTGTAACACGTCGCAGGGTGTATAATAGTGTGACCTTTATGTGAGGTGTGTTGCACTATGATCTTTCCAAGCACAGAGGAAAAACTGCGAACAAAGGACTGCTCAGACTTCTGAGACTTCTCCCTTTCTAACTTACGATTACCTCATCTATTTACACTAGGTGAGGAGAGATTTTGTATGCTTTAAAGTACAAGTACTGCTTAGCTCTTTGGCATAACCTTCTTTTTATAGCCTCTGCATCCTTTAATCCTGGCTGAGCTCAGTACCCACCTTTCTGCCTGTCTGGCTGCTTGCTGGAAGGCACTGGATCTCTACTGCCCATGTTGCATTGAAAATATGTGTTCGAAGGGACCAACCTACACTGCTATCAAGAACTGGAGGATGGCCGTGATGCCCTGATGAGCACCTGTGCTGCAAAGTTTCTTCTCTGATGACAGATACTAAGAACTAAGCTTTGTACTTCCTCAGAGTACAACAGTCATTAAAAGCATATATAACAAACTGCACACTAAAATAGACCGTACTCCTAACTGGAGATCTGAAGAAATCTAGTTAAAACTTTCTGTAACATAATTAGCTTTGAATCCTCTATTCTCTAGAATGGAAATTCTTCCAGGTATGAACATCACCTTCACTCCAGCCTCCAAAGCATTTATGTTGTTTTTTTTTTTGGTGCCAATTAAGAAGAATAAGGGCGATTAGAATGAGTAGACAAAAGGCCAAGGTTTTTTTTTATGCAGACAGGAAGGCAATGGAAGCATGCAATGCAAGCAAATGAACTAAGGAAGGGAACCCTGCTGAGCAAATTATTTGTGACTATTTATTGGGAAAAGTTTTGTTTTCTTGTTTTTTGTTTTGTGTTTTGGTTTTTCTTAATTATCCAGGAACTTTTTTTCAAAACAAATTTGTGCATTGTTTGATGATTAGGAACATATGCTTACAGGAAATGTCATCCTGGATCAATCAGAAGTTGAGCAGGCCCAGGGGGTGGGATTTCAAAAGTGCCTAAGTGAGTTAAAACATAAATCCCGGAGAATTTTCACTGGACAAAATTTACTCCAAAACCTCGTTAGTCAGAAGTTCACATAAGCCCTGAAAAATGTAGGTTTATAGCTCTCTTAGAAGTCTTATTTATTTTTTTAATCTTGATTATTATACCTGGCTATTCTTGTTACTGATACAAATATCTCATACCTATTTGAATCCTGCTAAGCTTCTGGCCTCAGGAAGACCTTGTGGTAATATGTTTTCTGGGCTAACAGTGCATTTACTTTGCACACCAGCAAATGTGGGAATTCACTTTTTGAGCCGGATGACTGGTCATGTGATGGATGGAAAGATGTCAAGAAATCCCAGGAAATGGGTGCAGCTGGGCAGTCTAGACTCAGGCAAAGTAAGAAAAAAAGGATTAAAGACATGAATGGCAGAATGTCAACATGCCTAAATTCCCTCTGGAGCTATCTTCATCTCGACTGTGACTCTAAAGGGAAGCCAGGAGCTGCTGGGCTCCTGATTAAATGTCTAAATCTACCTAAGATGAATTTGGCTCAAGAAGCTTGTTCTACTTTTAGAACCTCTGAAGCATCAAAACAGTGCTTTCTGCCTTCAGATAAAGGAATAAATAAACAAGAAATAGAACTCCAAAGATTTGCAAGTCTAGTGGAGTTCTTCAAGAAATATTAGAGGCACCTTAAAACTTGATGCATACCCAGGCCCCTTCCTAGGTTCCTGCTGCCCACCGAGAGGTTCTCCAAGAAAATCTCTTCCCTGCATCTGCCACCATCCCTGCAATTTAGAGAACAGAGATTTTATTCCTCTCTTAAAATAACCCAGCACCAATACTTTTACTTTCTGAGACTAAAGCTGAACCTGACTGACACAGGGATTAGGAGCAAAGGTTAAATCCATGTCAAACTGAAGATAAAGATGCAAAAGGAACAAATGACTTGACAAAACTTCCTTCTTTAAAGTCTTCCGCGTCAGCAATTAAACTGACTGAGGAGCTTCTGCAGTTCAAATGAGATGTAAAGGAGAGGTTTCACCTGCTGGCAACTAAAAAAACAAAGGAATGATTATTGTTTTTTTTCTGACCATTTAAGTGTGATTTGCCTTGCACCAGGCTCCTTTTTTTTTGGCACTGGGAGTATTAGCCCTCGTGATTTAGGCAACTGGCCTCAAGGTACAAAAACCAATTTATTACACAGAGAACTTTAAAATATACAAACCCTATTTCATTCCTCATTTTTCCTAATGTTACTAAATCCAAACAATTATACATCTTAAATTTTGAGCTCCCTCCTCCCAAATGACCGATGAGGAAAAACAAAACCAAAAGAAATTGCTAAGAAAATAAAGGATGTAAAACAATTTAGGTTGCAAAAAAAAAAAAAAGAAATAGAAAGACTGACTTGGGAACAATGGATCAAAGAGAGAAGTAATAATCCACAGAACTCCCCTAAGCTTCAGCAGCAGTGCAAATAACCTCAAAAATAAATGAAACTGGAACATACAAGCTGAAAGTTTCCTTTAGGGTTGGGGAGGGTTGAGTCTTGAATCCATTTGGCATGAGAAGAACCTTGCCTATAGTGAAGTGCTTTTTGAGGTCAGAGCCCTCAGTTTAGGTGTTTGGAGAAGAAAATCTAGTTAAGTGGAGGATAGGAGACCTCAAGGAATATGGCAGTTTTTCCTGTGTTTGAAGTACCTGACTTTTGGCAGGATTCTTTCCAGTTGAACTGTCACTGAAAACATGTTGAGATTTGACCATCATTAGCCCTAAAAAAGGATCCCTTTGGCTGTGTATTAAAGTTTTGATATAGTATCTGATTAGAAATGAGAGGGAATTTCTCCTGATCTGCCCTTTTTCATCCCTACACCCCAAGAAAGCTGAGGGCAAACATGGCTCTCTCCTCCTCAATTCATCCCTACCTCATCCCAGTTCAGTCTGAGGCCCCCCATTTCTATTAGCACACAATAACTGGTAACTGCTTAAGGTGGTTGTATTTGGCTTGGTACGAGTTAGAACTATAGCCAAGGACTAATTTTCTTTACAAAAAAGTTTTCCTTTGAGCAGGCACCCCCTGCCCTGCCCTTCTGACCAAACAGAACATCAGTTCTGCAAACTTAAAAACTTAAAACAGTTCCCGTCCTTAATTGATGTGAATTCCCCTCTTCTTTTTCATCTCTCTTCTGTTTTGGTATGCTGTAAGCCACATTTTCCAAACAATGGAAATTTCTTTCCCCAACCATCTTACACACTGGTTCTCTGAAGTGATTCTGTAAGATGTCAGTAGGTTGCAGAAAGCTTGCCATCAACAGAGTACTAGGTATCTATCTGTCTGTCTGTCTGTCTATCTATCTATCTATCTTGAAACAGATTGCCTAGGAAGGTGGTGGAGTCTCCATCCCTGGAGGTGTTTAAAAGACGGGTAGATGAGTGTCTTAGGAATAGGGTTTAGGCACGGTTGGACTCGAGGTTCTCAGAGCACTCTTCCAACCTTATGATTCTATGATCGATCAATCGATCGATCGATCGATCTCTCTGTCTATCTATCCATCCATCCATCCATCCATCCATCCATCCATCCATCCATCCATCCCTTCTGAGTGATGAAATTATAATTTGTTATGCTTTAGAAAATTCCTCTGGTTTACCACAAATATCTAAGCACTTTACATCCTGGCTTTGAGATATCTTTACATCAGGATTTCCATGGTACTCTACAGATCAAGGACTATACTCTGCTCCTGGAGAGTATATATACATAAAATATATATACAGTTGTAACTTGCATTCATTTGCATATACAGGCAGAATAAAAGGAACACTTCACCCTTTGCTGGAACGCAGTCAGCTCTGGGGTGCAACATATGACCATATTCCAGGAACAGAAATAAAGAATGGCAGACCCATACCCAACTGAAACTACAAAGGGGACTGTGGCAGGCAGGATGCAATTTACTTCAGATGAAACTATCAACCCCTCCTCTAGGGCTGCTATTATTAATCATATCATGGGATTTTTCATAACCATAAGTGATCAAACCTTGGTCTTCTGTTTCATTCAAATAAGAGCATCTCCAGCTCTGCCATGCTTTTAACGTACAGAGATAGTTGATCAGTCCTAAATTGCTCCCAGGAGAAGTCCACTTCAGAAGATTAATCCAAATCTGGCTGTAATCAACGAAAAAACCCTGAACTGGGCTTTGTTACTAACCAGGTGGACTTTCACTAACAAAAAAGGACCAATGATAGATGTTACGTCTTTGCTGCTGGATTTGCCAAGCTGCCTTTGTCACACTTCCCCTTTCTTTCCTCTGCAGAACAGTGAAGAACTGAGCATCAAGGAAGAAGTTAGACTGCCCTTCATCTAGATTGTGGTTAGCAAACACTTTGCAGAGGATATTTTTAAGCTGTTTTATTTAAATATGATTGTTGCGGAAGTACAGTCACTTCACCACACCACTTCCCCCCAGGGTGGTGCATCTTCTTAGAGAGGTATCATGTCAAACTGTAAGACATAACATTCACAACTGTGAGCTGTATCAAAAGATAATATATCTGCCTGGGAAATCTGAAAGAATGCACTGACAACTGCCTCAGGAAAAAAAAAGAGGGAGATGTATACCATTACCATGTGGAGAGGGAGGAAGAAGGCAATATTTGCAGTAGAAGTTTTGCTTCTAGGGACTGACTTGATGAGTAAATAACTTAATCAAATGCTGTCTAATGTACAAAATTACTTTTAACTGTCTGCCATCTAGAAAACAGCCTTTGTTTACTAACAATTTATCAGCATTTATAACTTCTATTAAATTCAGCACTTACAAAAACAAGTCTATAAAATGAACTTCATGACGTATCTGGCTTATACTCTTACAACATCCTAGCATTGGATACAGTCCTCAGCTGCTATAAATAGACACAGTCCCGATAGAATGAATGAGCTTACACTCTTCTTGACTTACAGCAAGTGAGAAGCCAGCTCAGCATGTTTGACCAAGCAATTCGGGCCAACCCTTTCAAAACAAACCTGCTCCAAAGCAAACGTATTCTAGGATTCTCCATTCCACACACTTTCTCCTCTCCTGTGTCACTGCCATGGCAGCAACACAAATGTGTCCCATTGCTCTCACTTGTTCCCCATGTAAGGAGGAGGATTATTACATATTTCATCACTCTATCTGAACAAAAACCCTTCAACAAAAAGCAAATTCTATCTCCGATGTCTTTTAAAGTATTTTGACTTATACAGGTTAGCCAGAAGAATAAATGAGATAATCTAGCCCTTTGTCCTTTAGATAATTTGGGTCTATTAAGAAGATTTAGTATGTGGTTATTTTTTTTTAAACTGTACCTTCCAGGAATAGCATAAAAAAATTGTTCAAGGGAATGGGAACTGAAATACATCATATGCTGCTAATCTTCAAGTGCACATATAAACATCTTGAGTAATGCTAATTTAGTGTTCTTTTTCACTTGTTCTTTTTTCTTCCCTTCAAACAAAATGTTACTGCTTGAAAACCTGTTAGAGAGATCATGATGATATTTTCCTGTGACACAAACAAATCAGAACTACATATCCAGGCAGAGCATCAATGGAAAAGTACAGGGAGTTCTGTTCAAAGTAGCTCAGCTGTCCCGGGATTTGTCAGCATGATGGGCCAAACAGGCTTGAGCATCTTCAGAAAATTGTCTTAACCCCAATGGACACCTCTGGGTGCCACTCTACCTTCAGCATGATGTGGAGACTGCACTTCAGACCAGCATGGTGGGGAGTATGCCAGCCTTTGCTGTCTTCCCAAGGGCCTAAAGAACCACCCTACTTCAGAGTGACAAATATTAGTCTAGAAACATAGATGAGAGGAAAGAATAATTCTCAGACCTAGCTGAATTTTTCAAGATTCAAAATGAACATTTGGCCAACAATTTATATCTGATCATTCTTTCTAAGTGGTTATCCAGTCCCCAGTCTAGGGGAAAGAGTATTGGTAAAGGTGTCTTTTCTCACTCTTCCACACAAATAAGAAATTAACTGTCTTTTCTTTTCCTGTTTTGACTTGATTTTTTTGTAAACTGCATTTCATTTCATGTGTACAAATATGTAACTGCCATTATAGGGTTACAGCATTTATTTGTCAGAAAATATGTTACCGTGTCTTCATGTCATAGCAAAAATTGTGCCCCACTTCCTCAGTTCCCCAAAACTTTTGATTTTTGACTCCATCTCAGGAAAACCCTAGAGATTTACTTCTGATTTCACTTCATATTCTCAGGTGCAGTTTATCACATGAGACTTCTCACAACTCTGTGGAGCCCACACAAGACGTTGATATTGCGGTCAAATACATGGATGGGAAAGAAATAGAATTTTTCATCACAAACAGTTTGAAATATTTCTTCTGTTTTTTCATTTATTTTTTTTTCTGTAGAGCATGTTGACTGCCTTAATCCCATGGTGGGCCATAGAGAAGAATTTCTATCAGGATACTGCTGAGGTGAGAAGGATTTCTCTGTCTCAGATGAACTGTAGGGAACTCTGTTCTGCCAGAGGAGATCTGGCTGTGAACACAAGGATCTCCTGACAACATTTTTTGAGTTCCACAACTTGGACCCAAGCTTTGGAGATCCTGCCAGCTTTGTGCAATCTAGAAAAACTAGATGAATACACTGTTACATAAGAAATAAACGATGATTCCCAACTCCTTTTCTCTCTTTTTCTGTTGCCTGTGAGCAGTTCCTGATTATTTTCTTTAGCTCCTTGTTCAGAATTGGCTGGCCTACATTTCTGATCTTTAGATAAAAGTTGCTTGAAAGTATTTCTTGTTCGAAGCCTTCAGATTCATTTCTTCTGCTCCAGGGTTTTTAGGGTGCCCTTAGATCTCATATGCACTTCCTGGCTCTGCTTCTGGCCATAGGAGCCCGGCTCAGTCTCACCACAGTTGTGGAGCCACCAGAAGAGTCAGTAGTCAAAGCAAAATATCCCAAGTCATGTTTCAGCCCTGAAACACACTTCCTTCTTGATATATACGTTCTCTGGGAGTTGTTATGAGTGGTGTGGGGGAGATCTTCACTTGTCCTTTAGTTCCTGGAATAATTTCTGGAAACCTATTCAGAGCAAAATATCTCTCCTTTTCAGAAACGGATCAATATTCATGGCTGTGTCTCCTTCTTTTCCTTTTCTACAGATCAGTGGCATGCTTCAATAATCAAACAAATCAATGTCCTTACCCAAATTACACTGTGGTAATTAGTGACTTTGTGGAGCTGTATTTATCAGAAATAATCATTCTCCAATTGTGCCTCAGAAGGATTACTAAATAAAGTATTATAGTAATTTAGTCGTGGTCCCAAAGCCCATTTCCCCTGTATCTTTTTCCAGTTGTAGAATTATTTCGCTGTTTCCTCCATTTGAAAGACCCAGAAAGTACACAGATTAAAAGGCAAAAAGAGGAAATTTCTAAGGTAATAATGTATCCATTGGGCTCATATAAAAGTTCAACAGATCTTAAATTTTATAACTGCACATGGTCCTCTGAGCAGCATGGTAATGTTACCTCCCATAGTTTTTGAAAACAGCCTTTTGGGACAATATGTTCACGCCACTTACACTTGCTGGAAGAGCTGCCATTTGCAGCAAGCCAATGTTCAAAGAGACCAAAGCATCACAGCTTGAAACAGTGGAAATTAGTCAAAATTGTACATAGAACATATTCCTGCCTTTGCAACAGGTGATTGTTCCTCAGCAAATAAACACAACAGCTGTAGGCAACTCTTATTTCCTCATTAATTGTATTTTAGGGCTCACTGAGCTTTTCCATGCTGCAGAACATTCCTAGGCCCTTGAAATGCTAATCGAAACATTTGAATATGTTGTTATCCTGACAGCACACTTGAGGAGGTTTTAAAACTGACCAGCTGTCTAACTACTCCCTATAAATCACTTGCCTTGACCTAGCAGTACATTTTTCTTTTCTTTCGTGTCTATTTGCTGCTTGACACAGGAGCCCCTGCTGTAACTGCTCATTTAATACCAGACAATGTAATACCCTTGCAGCCTGCCATGATTGTCAGGTTGATTTCATTAGTACGATAAGATGCATAGACTCCTTTTTATCTCTTGTATTCTACTTCTCTCTCTCCCTTTCTCTGTAATTTGGGTCTTTAAAGTCCCTGCTGTCTCCTGATCTACAGATAATTGTTTACTGTAATACTAGCCAGGAAAAGAGCTGATAAACTCCAGATGTAGCTAGGTCTTCAAATTCACTTTCCTTGCTCTATGCCCATGGCTATGGACCTCAGATAATAATTTGCCGCTGTCTGGGGTCCTCTAAACCTGCTAAGAAAAAGAGGGCATTTAAGATGGACAATGATTGTATCATACATGGTTGGGGTGTCTCCTTATGGTTTATTTTCTGTTTGGGGGGGTTGTTTTGTATTTTTTTTTACAAGCTTCTTACTATCCCAGTTCTTGTTGCCTGCCTGTATCTGCCTTGCACTGTACTCTTTGAAGTCTTATCATGCTTCATAGTGACAGGAGCCAGGATGCTACATGTTAACCCCCATAGAGCAAAGAGATGAGACTTCTTTTCCCTCTTCAAAAAAGAAAAAAAAAAGAAAAATACAATCAGTCTTTTCTGCCTCACCGGAGCTTGTGGTTCTTTTGGTTCTCTGCACAGTGACGTTTAGATTGTCAAGGGTTCATAAACTAAAATGGAGTTATTGCCTCCAGCCTTAACAGCTTATGAAACCCTTCACAGGTTTGATAGAAGTTCCCTAGTTTATTTTTTTATTATTGTTCCTTACTTTTACATACCTCTGAACTCCTCCCTTCCACCCAACACTGAAAGGCAACATGCTATCTGAGGCAGTTCTCGTATCTCTAGCCTCATTCTAAGGACCAAAAATAGCCCCAAAGGCCCTGCCTACATTTCCACTGTGAACCAACTTTGTAACCAGTTCATGAAAAGGTTGACTATAAATACGTTTTGTGCCCACACACAGTGTGGTTAATACGGCTGGCAGTTGTGACACCCTCACTTGGCACACGGAGATCTTCCTGTACACTGGTTTGGCACATCATTTTTTCCTATGAATTCAAGACCACCTAACCATGCCTGTGTAACCAGTTTATCTGGCTCCTGACCTGGGTGTGGTAGGATATCCTCCCTTGGATGCCTTGTCTCTCTTGCTGCCGGGGCAAGCCAAGCGTTCTGGTATGTGTTCAAGGACTGTGGGATATCTGCCTGACCTGGGTGCAAGCCTTAGGCAATATCCCTGTGGACACACCACTGTGCAGCCTGTACACTATACAAACATCACGTGGTCTCCTTCTGAAAACAGCTGCCACGAGGATGTGGGTAAATGTGTGCTTGTTTCACAGGAGAGGATCGAACATTGGTTCTAAAAACAAAACCACAAAAACAAACGAACAAACATGATCAGACTTGTTCTTTATTCAGAATCTGGGATTTTCATCTTAATTTTGTAAAATCAAAACTGAGTTTGGAGCTGGCCATTCCAATTTGTGGAAGAGAACTGAAATGTGGAGGCTGGATATAAATTTTATGAAGATGTTTTAATATAATTCATTAGCTATTTTACACACTTCAGACCAAATTCCTTGTGTATGTCCTCCCTATAGCTTGAGATTTTGGAAGGCTTTAATATCCAAGGCAAGATAAGGAGTCTAAGTGTCTTCCAAAGGATGCCCCTTGCTCCTTTGTCCTGGGCCAAAGGAGGTTGGCAGCCGGTTGTCCTCCCTCTGCAGAGGCATACTCGCGGAAAGGGCATCTTTCAGGAACAGAGAGTGAGAGTTCAGCTGCAGATCTGATCTGGGAAGTACCCATTCTATGTCTCCCTGCTCTTCAGTCTTCCCATTTCATGTTCCCCCCCAACTCCTCCTTATTGCAGGCAGCAATATCAGACTCCATATTCCAAATACATTCCCCAAATTCTTAGATGAATGTTTGTTTTCCACTTGGTATTGCATGAGATGACTCTACAAGTTGATTGCTTTCAGTTTAGAAAGTGAGCTGTGGTTCATTAGGAACGCAGGCAGAAGAAATGACAATCACAAAAGTGATCAGCCTGCATTATGTCAGCTAAGCTTTTACTTTCTTTGTTAAAGCATATTTTCCTCTCTATTTTTTGGCTGTTTCATTTCACCTCAGGCAAAGAGGTCCTGTTGGACTGGATAACTGGGCATTTCCAATAGGTAACAAAGGAGATAGCATTTATTGCTGAAGAGAGGAGTTGATAGGCACAAACATCTCAAAGACGAGACTGGCTCCCACCGCAGATGTTGGGAGAGATTTGCAAGACTTACCTTCTCTAGCCCAGTATCATTGAAACCCTTGGCTTATCCATCAATTTAAATAGAAATGAATTGGTGTAACTCTTCCCTCATAATAATGCTGTTTCATTGCCTTGTAATCCACTTTTAATTGGGATTTGCTTCCTGGCAACAGCATGTAAACAAGGAGATGGTCAAAGGCAGTAGGAGGAGGTGAGTGAATAATGCAATAATGGGTCCCCCCTCGGTCCAGTTTCCTGGCTCTAAAAATTCACAGTCTGTGTTGCTTCCACAATAATTTTGAAAAATGCCTTTCCTTTCCTTTGTCTTCCCTGAGATTTAAAAAGGGTCTGTTCTCCTCCCCTCTTCGTGTAAACATCACTTATCTTGTTCTATAGGCAGCATAACTAGCAAAAGCAAGTACTCACAAAGTGCAAATTAGCCAGTGACAATAAATTGTCAGATTGCCTCTGAGGCAGAAACAAATGAATAGCTTAGTTTATTAATCACATGGCACCTTCACCTTTGATGTCTTGATGTTCCAGTTTTGGTGCTCCATTAAGCAACCCTGAGTGACTGCTGCAGCAGCCTCCACTAAACCAGAAATTTTGTTGGCAGCACATTTCAGGACTTCAAAGGCGGTAAATTACCTTGAGATTGTTTCATTAAAGCGCCCTTCCCAGTGTGAACAGCAATAACAGGAGAATCGAGATCAAAGAGCATCCATCTTTCTAGATTTGTTACATAGAAAATTACATGCTGAGGGTGTCTTTTTCACAAATCATGTCGCCTCCCATTTCAGCAAGAATGGTTCTAATTAGAGCAGAAGCCTCCCTGGCTGTGCAGAGAGTTATGATTGTCATTAATACAGCACTGGAAGCTTTTTCCTCTTTGCACTCCCCAGACCCCTACCCAGTTCTCTGCAAAGCTAGCAATGTTTGTGATGTGCCTCTGGAGCTTAATTAGAAACAATTATGCTGATTAACTGATTACAGGCAGTTCTCTACAGATTCTTGGGAAAAGATTTTCCTGGGACGTATATTTGTTTATTTTACATATTCTTTCATTTCCCTTCCCCCTCCATCCCCACGGGCTGTCTAACTTCACATAATCCTGTGCTTTGCTTTCTTCTGTTTAACCATCACAGATGCAACCTAAGCAAACGGTGCTGGAGACACACCAGAGAGAAGAGACTGCTAGAGGTCCTCCTGGTACATCTCCTGTTTGATGTGATGTACCAGGTGCAAGCCAGCCAGCTGAACGTTCTGTAGCCCTGAGTCCTGTGTGATTTAGTTGCATTTTCAGGCATGGCAGTTCGCTTCAGCCTTCTGATCATATAAAAATCAGATACAGCACCTGTCCCTGTCTCAAATGGCTGGTACCTTCTCAGAACATCTCAAGAGGCTGATGGATTTCTGTGTTCAAACACAGCGTGTTTACATCCGTCCACTCTCTGATTTGATTTGCTGAGCGTACTCACTTAAATCTGATGTTCTTGCCACCTAGATAAACATCCACCACAACGTATGACTGTGAGGAAAAGCTTGACAGGTGCCCCAGTAGAGTCTCCTGCAAAAGTTCTCTCTTTTAATGGTGTTGCCTGTGGTTTTTCTGGCGTCGTGTGAAGAGTGGAGGCATCAGATTAGTCAGGCAGAATAGTGAGTATTGTAGGAAACTTTCTTGTACATCTCTTACTCATCTCTTTTCTAACTAAGCAACTAAGAAACTTTGCAGTTTCTCTGAACATGTTTTCCTTCCAGTCTTTTAGGCCAGAACAATTCCAGAGGTGCCTGTATCTTTCACTGTGTTCAGTAGCATTTTCTGTGCCATTCTTTAGGCTTCCTAATGCGTTTTGGTTTATTTGCTGTCACATAGCCCATTAGACTTTTAGCACTTCATCAGTCCCAAGATGACTATTTCTCCTTAAGGTGATAACATAATTTAATACCCTGCGTTACAGCAGCATGAAATTGGGAAAGTATGAGAGATGTATGCACTAAGTCTCTCTCCTCCACATTCCCCCAGAGAAATATTCCTCTTTTTGTAGGAGGCATTGTAGGCAATGCCCTGCAGGAACATTCCCTTTAGGGGTGCATGAAGAAAGTTTCCTTATCAAAGACCATAAAATTATTCATACACCTAATGCTCTGTCAAAATAATCTAAAACTCTTCCCTTTTTTATATTTTATAATATATTAATTTAATATGGAAGATACAATTCTACCCATATAAATTCTATTCTGAAAAAAAGGCAAATTCATCAATTTTCTGACAGATTATGGGCTTCCTGAAAGATAAAGATGGTTTCAAAATGCAGAACTTGAGAGATATGGACATTTCATTTTACTTTTGTGTTTTATAAAACCTTTTTGTCAAACATCGCAAGGGAAGCAAAACTCGAGGAGCACAGAACCGTGGGAAAAGAAGTAGTGAAGGTTTTCCTGTGAAATCCAGTGCAATATCTTTCACCAGCTCTGCAGCATTCTGAATCCAATCTGCTGGATCTTGTTCCACAGAAAAGAGATTGAGAAGAACAAACAGCATGCAGTGATTTGTTGGATTCTGGTGAAGACATACCGCGCCTAATTTATTGTAAAAGGAACATACACAGCCATTGACCATAATACCTTCGTCATTGCTGGAATTATACCAGAACTATCCTGGTATTTCAAGCAAGATTTGTGTTAGTTTTTTCAATATGAAGTCAGAATAAATTAAGTAGGACAACTGACAGCTGATTTTCAATGATAATCTTCATGTTACTATTGACCTGTTTATTCAACCAAGGCAAACTCTCATCAAACTGACAGCTCAAGAGCACCACAGTTTATTATCCCCAAAGATGAATAAAGATTCTGTCACTTGAGACAATAAAAGCTGATTAGTACGAAATTAGAAAACAAGACTGAATGAGAAGAAAGCAAAAAAAAGGTTAGGCTTTCTATCTCTGCCACAACTTAGAACAGAACATGTTGAAGCCCAAACTGCAGGCGTCTTGTGTTGTAAAAGGCTTTTTTAATGGGATAGCTTGCAAATTTATGTTGTAGGAGAAGCACTAGTCCTTGCAATCTGGTGGGTCTTTCTCCATTGTAGGGCATTTAGTTATGCTTTGTTGTCATACCTGGGTAAATGGATATTGGCTCCATTTGAAGATAATGGAACTGTACTGTCATAAACGGGATATATCAACGTAACATAAAAGACAGGCTCAGAATTGATGCCTGGGAGATGGTACTATGGAACAAGGTTGCAAAATACCATATGAGCTATGTGGTGTGTAGAGTTAAAACAGCTGATAACTTACATACTGTGGTTGTAGAAGTATTTCAGTACAGCTGTTGGTAGTAAAGTCTGAAGTGTACTTGTCTGAACAGCTACTTCAGAGATTGATTTTTGTTTATCAGTTTTCTAAGTGCAAAATTAACACATGAAATTAAAAAAAGTTACAGTAGTTTTCTAGTTGTGGTTGAATAGTCATACTGCTAATAAGTGCACAATATAACTGTAAACAGATCACAAATCTGGAAACATATTAATTTATGCCACCTTTGTTCTCATTCCAGGAAATACAAGGATTTGATAAGCTGACATTGATTTAATAGTCTGAAAACTGGAATCAATCTTTCTTTTCAGCCTTTTATTTTTCCTCCTGTTGCAAATTACAAACACATTTCTGCTTCCTGCAAGCTGTGCATGTATTGCCATGGACGTCTTGAAGACTTCTCCCCCTCCTGGCCCTACTCTCGCATAAGCGAGAAATGTCTTGTTAATTGAAGTTGCAATTCAATGTTTGGTTGAAGGAAACGAGCACAGTACAGTTAAGGTTATTCAACTTCACTGAGTGTTTGTTCTGTGGTGGCTGATTACTGGTGTGATGATGATCAGATGTTGTTTGAGAACTGAGATACAGTGATTGGTTTTGATAACCTGAAATTAACAACTGGATTTATAGCTTGTAAATATTCCTTGTGGTGAATTCTCACATTGCTGGCATAATCCCCTCTTCCTGTACAGACCTCATTTATGAATCCCAAACCAGTGACATTATCCCCAGAATGTAAGACAAGACTCTCTCCCATAATGCACACTGCATTTACTGAGTAGTCAATAAAGTGGCATTCTCAGACTTTTTATGTGGACTGATTAAACTGTACGTGACTGTGACAGTTAAAATTTACACACAGTGACCTACTGCTTGGTTACAAAACTGCAGGCTCTTACTTGCACAGGATTTCTACTACAGTGATTCTCCTTCATTTGCTTCTTTGTGGTAAGGACAGATCACTTATTTGGGGTCTTGCGATGCAATACAGCCACTCAATGCCAGTCTGGTGCAATCTGCCTGTATGGCAGTGGCAAGATTGCTCTGTTAAGGGGTGCTCTCCAACAGTATGGAGTCAGAACGATTGCACAGCGAGATCAAAAAACACCCCTACACCATTGCAGCGCTCTTTTTTTTTTGCCTCCTGACAGCCATTAATATGGGATAAGTTAAGGCTCCTTATGGACTGCTTCATCCCAGGGAATGGCTTCTCTGGGATGCAACTAGAAAAGAGGGTGCAAAGATCAGGTGGATGTCACTCTCACACAAGGGTCTACCAGCCTCTTTGTTCTGTCCTTTTCTCACTGCCTGACTGAGAATGTGAGAATCGCTATGTCAGTAACTCCTCCTGGAGCCTGAGACAATTTTCAGAGAGCGGAGAAATACTCTTTCTTAAGGGAATGATTCCAAAATAGTTTAATGCAGAATCATTTTTTTTTTTTTGAAGAATATATTGAAACAGTGTTTCATCTTTCTTTGCCACCCAAATCAGAAGTACAAACCCTGGAACAAAAATGCTAAACTATATAGTGGTGGAAACATCCGATCAATGAGGTCCCTGAAAGATGAGGGGAGACATAACAGTAGCTGACTTTATAAATATTTAGGCCAACGTTCAGGTCTTTAACAATGTTTATAATCCCCCTTACTTTGCCTGCTGATAATAGTGAGGTTTGGGCCTTTCTAGTCTGGAAGCGGAGAGATACAGGAACAACAAGAAATTGTAAAATCATCAAGATAACTTTTCAAAATCCATTAACAAGGCAAGGTGCAGGAAAAGCTGATGTGAAGTTAAAGTGTACAGTAGGAATTGTCCCATCTTATACACTCCGTGTGGCTTTTGGTTGACATGAAGTTCTTTAATGGACAGAATTTTAGAAAATGTTTTACTGGTGGTTCTTTCCCAATAATGGACCCATTTCTTATTTTTGTTTTTCTTGTCACCAAAGAAGCAACACTTGGAGTCTCATTCAAATTTATCAGAATGAATGAAGATTTGTTGATGATCCTGACCCTTTCATGCTGCTGCAATTTCCAACTATTCTTTCTGGGGGCACTACCAGAATGCAAAGCAGGACAGTTTCAGCTTTGGGCTGTGCCATATTGCTCTGTGTCAGCGTGATCATGGCATAGATGAAGCTAATGTTATCTGAGAGGCAGGAGGCTGGAGAAGTGCCTGCTTAGCCTGCCAGAGAAGGAGTGTTTTTTATGCTACTGAGGGCTTCCTCTAAATACTTTTGATGCATTCTGAAAATTTCAAGAATATTCTAGTGATTTTGATGTGCTGAAAGATGCTGGTGTCAGGAGGCTGGACAATAGAGAATTGTTCCAGGGAGGGGTGGTCCTTGCCGAGCAGCATCCCCAACACTTGTTATCGTATATTCCTATGTGCCTGTGCTAAATAGAAACCAAAGTCAGAATAACTTTGACCTTTATTTTAATCAGGCTACAAACACAATTTGGGGAAATGGATGAGACTCGGTATCATAGAAGAAAGAGAAGTACAAACGTTTTTATTTATGGGATATTGTGTCCAAGATGAAGGTAACCATTTGTAAAAAGATTGCTTTTAAGAACCGTGAAGTTAAAGTCAGCTGAATGGTTTTTAAATTATTATCCTTTGTGGGTACCTCTTTCATATGTTGAATATTTTGCAAAGGTTATGTGCAAACCACTAAAAATTCAGGGAAGTGTCATTCTATAATTAAAGTATGTTAGTTCAGTAAAGTGCTAGTATGATTTCCACTTAAATAGCTCACTGAAAATTGGACCATTACAGGTCTCAAAGGCCTAATTCTGTTTTCAATATACAGCCAAAGCAAGTTAGTGGAAGCTCTTCCTGGGTAGGCAATAGGGAGTGAAATCTTTCATGCTTACTCTGTCCTCAAAGGGATAGTCCTGCTTGTTAAAAATGTAATGTGTTATTAATATTTTTCTTAATTATCTATGGCTGTTAACACAGCAAATGACTCGTCATTGTTCCCACCAGGAAATGATGTAGCAGAAGCATATTTTTATAGGAGTGAGGAGTCCACAAGTCTCTGATACACTCAGTGGACCTGCAAATTAGCATGATAATAGAATTTATAATCTGTTGAGGTAAACAGAAACCAAAGCCCACAGAGTCATCCACATGTGGTAAGACCGGTTTGCTAGCCAAAACAAAGTCTACTTGTGTAGTTCACATTCTTGAATAATCTGAATATTAGAAGATGTCTAGGACACAATCAGGTAAATTCCCAGACAAGATAAATACAGGCAGAAATATAAGCTGAGAATGAAGAACAGCAGTACTGTGTGGATTTTAGCACAAAAACATTGAGTGAATTGTGGGAGACACACCCAGTTTGGATTCTGGTTTTCACAGGCTCTTTGCTTGTCAAACTTAATATCAAGTAAAATAACTTAATTTGACTTGGCAAAAGCATACAGTATGTAGACTTGATATCTGTGACAGAGGCTTTTGAAGTTTCTTATAAACAGTGATTTCCCTGCTTTGGAAGAGATGGTTGAATAATAAACAACTTTCCCGATTCTGACTCCTACTGCTGAAAAGAACAAATTGTAAGTAAGTATCTCATCGGCAAAGGAAATCTCTCTGCTCAGCCCATCAGCCAAGAAAGGACTTAACAGTGTGCTCAGTCTTAGGCATGTGCTTAAAGAACCCCTGAGTAAGCGTGTGTCACATTTTTAGGGTTTTTGCTTGTGTTTTTTTCTGACCAATGACTTCACAGAAGGTGCAGGACTGTCTTTCAGGCAAAATGTGCTTTTCCTCTCCTGAATCTTTTTTTCCTCTCTCTTTCTTGTGTATTGGTGTGAAATCTGTATGTGAAAAGAGAACTCATTTACCCATTAGGAAATTATTATTATTATTGTCATCATCATCGTTAACAAAAAACATCATCATGATTATTATCACCATTATCCCCAACAAGGAAACAAGCAGAAGTAGGTTGCAGAAAGGATAATAACAGTATTTTGGAGGAAAATTTAGACCCAAAGCAGAAATGTATTAATGTGTTTGAGATGCAGTATTTTACATTTGGAAACAGAGAGAATTTAGCCACTGGTAAAAGAAACATTAACTGGAGGGTGGTGATGGGGAATCAGTCAAAGCAAAACCCCAGAAGAATACGGTTCTATATTCTTCCATGATGTCCCTGTTTCTTAGATTCCCTGAATCAGATCCAGCACTGAAACATGAAGGTACTGTTCTCTCTGCAATTAATAAAAGCTACATACAATTACTTTTGAGTTTTCCTTTATTTGGTGATCAGAGCAAAACAGGAGTGTTGTCAGTACTAAAACAACGATGTAAACACATGACCCAAGAAATGTGGCTCACAAAAAGAGCTGTTCTTTTTCCCACATCTTATGAAAAGTGGCAGATCTCATCTCTCCCACCTAGCAATAAAAAATCCCTTTCTTTTTTCTTTCCAAAATGTGCTTTCTCTTGTCATTACTCTCCCTGTCTCTGTCCCTCATTTTCTCTTCTGGTGCCAGTTTGTAAATAGATTTATGCTCAAAATGGCAAAATGAGGAGCTCAAATTTTCCTTTAGAATCTCAGCTCTTGGTATTTAACCACTTGGTTTGCATACTTTAATTTGCCTGATTCCTGCATCTTTTATCTTATTGATAATTGATAGACTGTTCCTTCCTTCCCAATTTCCTTTATTAGTTACATCAGGAAGTTTATTGGTGTTCCTTGCATGTAACTCAAGAAGACGGATAGCGCCACGCTTGTTTTCAGGCCTATGTAAATTAATACTGTCCAGAAGTCTAAAGGCAAAGATCAGCAAGCCTTAAAACCCGGAAGATATCTGGTTACATGCCAGAGGCCTCTTCTTCAAATGAAATGACAGGAATCTGGGGCTGAAGGACTTCCGTTTGCTCTTAATGAACTTGAGTGGCTTTTGCCTATAACCAGAAATGATATGCAGACAAACAGCTCCTAAGACACATCTCATTCCTGTAGCTTGCAGTCTGTTATTACTTTTATTCTTTCCAGCGTCCCCTTGTTACACTGCAAGCCTAAAGACCAATCACGTAAAGCATGAATAATAAAGTGCCCAAGAATTCTGCCACTGATGTCAGTGTCTTTTCACCAGAGTGGAAAGGAGAAAGTCAGTGTTTGGACAAGTTCAGCTGATTTACATTTAAGAGCAAAATTCAGGAGGATTCCTGGGTTGGCACGGCTGTATTGGAGAGATTCATAATTGTGCCTTGATCACCAAATCCAAACATTTTCTCTTGTCATTCCTGCTTCAGTTGAACCAAGAAGCTGGTATATCTGTATGTGCCTTTGTGCAGATAACAAATAACCACAAGAGCCTGCAATGATTTACTATCTATGGTCCTCTACTGATACACACGTGAATATAAATACATTTATTGAGCAATAATAAAGAGAACTTAAATCCGTGCTCTAGAAAACAGTATATGAGAAGTTACCCACTCAAAATGTGGGTGTGTGTAAGTCTCTCAGATGTAACAATTAAATGCTAACATGGTGTAATACAATAATATGGGCACACAGTGTTTCATTCCAGTGGCAATCCTAATTATAACACTACTTAGTACAGGAAATTGCCTGTTGAACTACTCTGTCTGAAAACCTTAACAGAAAACTGAGCATATGTTTGCTTACACAGTGAAATATAACACAGAGCCGACTCCAAACAGCAAACCTCAAGATCTCCTCCTTTCCTTTAAACCTTCTCTTCTCTCCAAAACTGCACAGGGTTGAGAGTAACATTGCAATTTATTAGCAGTATGAAAGTGAAGAAGAGCCTGGTTACAAAAGGCAGTGGCATCTGACAAAGTGATGGCTCAATAAAATGGTCATAACATGCTCAAAAACAGACTGAAAGGGCTGTGTTCCAGCAGCAGCCAGGAAAAGAGCCTGTCAACACTGTGTGTTGCATTTGTCCACCTGAATATTGATGGCTGTAAGTGAACTGCGCTACCTGGACTTGCCAAAGTAGTTATAAAATGAGAGCTCCTCTTCCTTTCTGGATTCTCAAGAACCTTTTGAAGAGACACAAGTCAGATATTTATGAATTAAAATGCTTTTAATTCCATCTCTCCCCAAAGGGAGATAAAAATCAATTTGAGGTTATTCTGTGCTAAAAAAAAAAGGATTCTGTGCTTTTTTTATTCCCTGAGAATGAACTAGAATAGACTTTTTTTCTAAAGCTTTGCTTTAATCTCTAATGTAAAAAATCACTTTACCCTTCAAAGCACTTAGCTTTCCAGTTAGTGAAATATCTGGAGGCATCTGGCTTGGTCTTGGGACAACAGATGCGCAATTCTGGTCCCTATCCTGCTCAATCTTTTACACTCCGTGACACACTCTTGATTACAGACTGGAGATCTTCATAACAGCAAAAACTCAGCTGCATAATAACAAATTTAGGCACAGGTTCAGGGAAGTCCTTAACCATGTGCTGAAATTTGCTTCTCATTCACGGCCAAAAGACCAGACAAAGAGCTCGAGTAGAACAAAGCATAGACTGAGAAAGTCTCCGCTGGGAGTTTTGGTTTCTTAACTCTGTGTGTACTCCTGTCATTCTATTGACCTTCAACATCTACAAAAAGGCAGTATGATTTACTGGAACAAAGTTGTTTTACGAGGCTTAGTTGAGACTTGAAGTTCTTCCTAACAACAAACAAGTGCTGAGTCAGCAGCTGGACTCTCCTGCAGGAGGAGAGCGTGTGACTATGGGACTAACAGTTTTATAGTCTTAATACATCTAATAAAAAAATAACTAACTGTATTTTATCCTAAAGTAAATGTTATTTACTGAATAATATCATGTGACTGGACAAACCATATTCTTGATACATTTTCCCAAAATTCCTGCTTTCATACTTTTCCCAGCTCTTGTTATAAACCTTCTAGCAACAATTTACTGAAGTTTGATTCTGATTTAAGCACCCCAGTGTACTAAAACACTTTGTTGTGGAAAGAAAAGCTCCTGGCACTAGTCTAGCGTATCGAATCTTGAGATTTACCTCTTTGACTTTACAGATTTACTGGTATCTTTCTGTTGATCTAATTGTGCCAAAGGTTAATAATACCCAGTAATAGAACATTGCCATTTAATTGGACTGATTAGCCCACAGAAGACTCTCACCTGTGGTGCCACAGAGCAGAATCAGCGTTCAATGTGACAACACCATGCACTGTCTTTTCCAGTGGCGATATGGAAGCTGGGGAAATCTGAGTAACTATAAAATAGCACAAGACAAGTTGTTTTAGCTCATAAAAAATCAGTTAGAAGATGAATATTAAAGAATGTCATGAATAGGTGCAGAAACCTTAAAAGGGGTATTGTATCATCTTCTGATTTCAGTAGTTTTGGTGCAAATCTTGGCTAGACCACTGAAAATTCCATTCCTACCTCTGAATCTCCAGAACAGATTCTCATCTTAATGCTATGACCAGCTTTCAAAACCGAGTTACTAAAAACTGATGGAAAAGAGTGACTTTGCCTACCATTTCTTCAAACAGTTTTATACCTTTCTGGCTTCTTTGTATTGCTGTGAAAGAAATGGAAGTTTGAGGACATGGTTAGACATGGGTGACTGGAGATAAATCCCATTTCTAGCGGTACTAGATGGAAAGAAATATCCTTGCAAGTGACATAGCACTCTGCATATGCCCATTTTGTCCTATGCCTAATTATATTTTTTATGTACACAAGTATTTCTCTTTAATTATCTCTGTCCCTTCTTTGCCTCTGTTCCCAGTTGTCACAATTCTGCTCCTTTAGCCTGCATCAGCCAGGGTTAATATGTGCCATAGCTTTGTTTATGGATATATATTACTAATTCTTATTTATTAAAATAATTGCCTTAATTAATCCTAATTGTTCATTGTTAATCACTCAGTAATACGCTTCCATTTGCTTGTACATATATTTTTGTATTAGTCATTATAAAAGAAAGACATAAAGCAAATGGTATAATTACTCACAAAAGACTGGGAGCTCAACCAATAAAAATCAAAGGGGAGAAAATAGAATGCTTTCAACATTCCTATACAGTAACTGGGACATCCTGTGTCACAAATTACTTCATGATTCCCTTCTAAAGCTCCAGGAGGCTAAGAAATGAAATAAGAAACCATATTACAGCTGAGATGATGTTTCCAAACTTACCTCTTGCTGTTTGTCAGCAAGACTAGGAGAAAAGGTAAAAGATGTCAGTACCCTACTGAACTAAGATAGACTGTCCAGGAGATGCTTGGAAGGAAAGAAATTTGAAGAACAATGTCAAAACCCCCTCATAATTCTGTAATCTCTTTTTTTTTTGTGGGAAGAGAAAAACCAACCCCCTACTATTTTTACGCACAAGCTCAGAAATATTCTAATCTTGGAGGTTACGGAAAAATCACAACATGGCTTGATCTATTTGTGCTCATGCTGGGTCAGTTCATGATTAGACACGTGCATGGGGGCGAGGAAAGAGGAAGCTTTGATGAAAGCAATGGCTGTGCCATCACTCATGTGGGTGGTTATCTCTTCTCTAACTCTAGCCTTTCCCTAAAGTCAAATGTAAAAACAGTGCGAGCTCTGAGGTAGCACACAAAGGCTCTGCATAGCTACAGAGAGAAGCTATGAAGAGAAGTGTTTCCAGGGTAGTCCTAGCCTCAAAAAGATATTCTGCCAGAAGAAATACGGACTCCCTTAGGCAGGACTATCAACTATCCTCTGCCTTCTGTGCGCATGGCATCTACCTCCAATGAGGAAACTCTTTTGCTTTTCCCATTAGCTGGAAAGCAGCTTTTACATTAGACAGAAATGGTCTGCTCCACTAACTGTAAACCAGTTAATGGTGCAGGTCTTGT
Organism: Dromococcyx pavoninus; assembly: GCA_033558185.1. NCBI lineage: Eukaryota > Metazoa > Chordata > Aves > Cuculiformes > Neomorphidae > Dromococcyx > Dromococcyx pavoninus. The sequence goes on along the minus strand of JAUMJL010000665.1, from coordinate 642,257 downwards.
AACATGAGCCCAAAAGGGAGCAAAAACTCTCCAAGTGCTTGTTCTACTTCAGTGGCCCAAAGTGACTGAAGTACATGGACTTCAGGGAAGCCATGCTACTGCTATCAGCTGCGAGCCTGAGCCATGTTTATCTGTAACATACTGATCTTTCTATAACTTTGTGATATTATAATTGTCCTTGGTTAAATGATATTCACAAATGATTTATTCAACAGTTGCAGTTCCCACAGTTCTAAAGCTTGTTGACTTCATATTCTCTGGGTAAATTATTTGTGGCTTAATTTGCTGGCAAAGTCCCAAAGGCTTTGAGGAAGTTTTATTAACAAAAGTTTTGTTCTGAGTAAGTGTGTTTTCCACTCTAGCTGACAAAGGTTTACGTTATCTATTGATGTAAGTGCAGTCCCTTTTCTGTAGGAAAGATGGTAGCTCGAAGTCAGCGAAGCATTTCTCAACTCACCTTCCTTCTCCAAACACTGACCCTCTGTAGCCAGGCAAAGTCTGTCTGAAAGAAGTATGAGTTTATTCTGTATTTCCACTTATTCTTATCTTTGATTCTGTTATGTTTTCCAACAAAGACATGGTTAGTGGCAATTTTTAGTGGCTTCTGTGATCCAGGAACCTGACCTGCTACAGGAGTTGAACAAATCCACTTGTGACGCATCTACAACCTGGAGTCACACAACAGAAAATTTTTCTGTATTATGTCTTCTCCTTCCATTTTGACCACTGTTTTACATGCACTGAGCTAACTCACATTGCCTATCAAAATTGACAGATGCAGTAGGAGGGAAATGACTTGTTTGAACAGCCACTACAAGCTGGTGAAATCCTGATGATCCCCTTGTTTGGCCACAGAGCAGAGGCATCCTATGGCATAAATGTGCCTGCGTGTGAAGTGGGGGTGATCCTAGAACTTGGATCTGCAGCTGAAAATGTGTCTCCTGAGGCCATGTTTCCCTGGAACCATCCCACATCTACAGTAACCACTCTAAGTCTTTGGTGGTGGAGCTGTAACTGCACTCTATAGAAGGCAGCCTATGACTTGGCAACCCCGTGGACTGGGCCCAAGAGTGGAGAGACACTACTAACCCTTTGTCACATCTTCACAAAACACCACCCAACACCCACTTGCTCCCATTCAAGTATGTAATTTTAAACTTCTATGCTTCTTTATGGATCCTGTGTGACGGAGACCATGTCTCTGCAGTCTGATGTTAAATCTATAGCCCGCTATTGCTAAACATGTTAGACGAAGCAGAATACAGGAAGGGGAAATTTTAAAGGAGTGGATTAATGGCTAAATTAATGCTACAGCTCCTCCTACAAATCCTTACTGACAAGCTCAGCAGGTTCGTCTTGTTTATCCACCCAGCTTGTCCTGGAAAGGGACCTCCTGCCTCCTTCTTCTCTATTGCTATTGCTATTGCTATTAAGAGAGATTTTTGTAGTATACAAAAGCTCTGATTGTCCTCTCACTTATACTAATTTTGCAATTGTGTAAATCCATTGAACTGAGCAGAGTTATTTTTGATTGACGCTAATATACGCTGGAGGAGAATCAGGTTTTAAATATCTTTGAAGGCAGACAAGCTTGGAAAAAATAGTCTTACCTTTAAGCTCCATAATTGTGACAATGTCCTTTTGTGCTGTGCTGTTCATTTGTTATTTGAATTATATTTGTCAAACAGTCATTTAGGTCGGATATTTGTATGTCCATTGTGTATTACCTTGTAAATTTAACTTAGTTCGTAGTTTTTATTTATAAGTAACCTGACTTCAAAGTTATTTTACAGGTTTTAAAGACCATGAAGCCAAAGTGAATGTATATGAATGGCTCAAGTTCCTAAAGCTTCAGTGTCTTCCAGGATTTCTCTTCCCATGAAATTAAATGAGTCATTTATGTCTTACTATGTGATGTGATCATTCTGTTACCATGATGTAGCTAGACAAGAACTTTGTCAATGATTTACAGTCATATGGTTCTCCCCATAAATCAGTGTAATACACAGTTTCGTATGGATAGTCTTCAGTTTAGCCTTTTTTAAGAAGTGTTTGGTTCAGCTGAGCTGTATAAAGTACTTTGTCTAAACACCAAGATAAGTCATTACAGTGTTAAAAGTGTTCTTTTCTACTAATCTCTTTTTGTTGTTGTTGCCATTAGGTCAATTGCTTACCTGAAGGCTTTTATACCAATAGACCCTTCCCCTCTGAAATCCTTCACTTTCATTTCCAAAATGTTTCACTGGCAAAGCTAAACTGTTGATTTCTCTTTGAAATATTGAAGCAGCTTCCTGAAAATGATTCAATAGCTTAATTTTTGTGGACATTTTAAATAAAATCTTTCGACCCCTTTATTGGCTTGGCTTTGAGCAGGATTACAGCAGAAATTACAACATTTCTTTTTACAGTGTTGTGCGTGACAAGTAAGAATTTGCAAGCCTGTCCAATACAGCGGCCTTTTGCATACCTCAGAGGCTGTGGTCTCTAAAGCAATTTGCCAAAGTTCTTGCTATGTAAAGACTTGTTGAGCCAATGTAGTATACATAAACATGTGTTATGTATATGCATTCCATGGATCACAGCAAGTCACCTTGAAAATCCAAATGAAAAATCAGAAGCGGCACTGATACTACAACCTTCACTTTAAAAGAAGCATCTCAGTCACTCAATGCTGTTAATTTTCTGTTGAAACAATGCACATTACTGCTTAAGCTTGAAAGTCAAAAGATTTCTTCTACAACACAGTATCTGTTGACAATAATGGATGCTCTCTCTTTCAAAAATAATATGGTTTGTGCCTGGTGTGAAACTATTAGTGAGTTGACTTACTGTTCACTGTAGTTAGAAGAGATTATGTTAAATGTGGCATCATCCTCTGGAAAAATATACCAGGGCACATTTGGTGCTATTCCAGCCCTGTGCTAGCCCAGTTGAACATGCAGTTAGCTAATATTATACATAAGTCTAAAATAACTGTGCAAATTAGGTGTATAATTACATCCATAAATTGTTGGAAAATCTGGCTTTTAAATTACATGTCATAAACAATAATAACCCACTGAGATGATTGCTGTCAGTTTGCCTTACCTAAATTGCATTTCTCTTTGTCAAGCATAAGAATTAAGGGACGTTCCCTAAACTTAGCAGGGAAACCTGTCAACAAGCTCTGGATGTCACTGTTGTAAGGAATCATGGGGCCTAAACACAGAAGGCTTTGGTAGGCTGAGTCCATCAGCTGTACATTATAGTCTAGTTTTGTTTTCTGGATCAGAAAGTCCCTCTGGCCTCTAGTCCTGGAAGCTGGGAGAATGTACAAAGAGAAGGGTGTCTCTGTACGTTTGTTTGCGTCAAACAGGATTTAGGCTAGATGAACCTTGGTCTTGCAGTTACAGCTAGTTTTGTGACCTCATAATTCTTTACATTACTTTTCATAACATTTCTGTTTCAGGATGAGCTTGAAATCATAAAAGTAATTCTTATTACATTCAAATCACAGTTATTATGATTTTCTGGTTTTGAATATCCATAGTTAGAAATGTGTTATCTTATTATAATTCCTATTATTATTATCACACAAACTTCAGAATCTGAATCTCCCATAGCAAGGAATAATCTCACTGTGATCCTGACTCCAACTCAGTGCAGAATGCCACTGAGTTAAAAAGAAAGTACTTAAAACTTAATTTTAATATCAGAATAGACCTGATAGTGGTTCAAGGTAGACAGCATTTAATTTAACCATTCACATAAAAGTCACTTTGCAGGAAATTTGTCAGTGTGTGATAAGAATAGACAGCTCTGACCACCAAGAGGAGTGACAGAGGACAGAAATAACACTTAAAGCACACACCTCCAATTACTATGATATTGTCTATCTTTTAATAATGAGAACATCACAACAGGGAGGTGTATGAGCTTTTAATGACACTCAGTAAATGAGCTGGCTTGCAAAACAGCTGCACGTCCTTTTGTACTTATAATGACTTGACAACATTTTGTCTAGAGGGCTGTGAATTTTTCCTAGCCCAGCCCGTTAATCTCAAAAGCAAATGCTGCTTCTCGGTGAGAAAGCTGTGCACACTGACTCTCCCTGCTTGTGCACTGTCGTTGTGTGAGCCAACAGCTGGAGCAAAGGTTGTCAGAGCCCTGAAGTGAGGAGCAAGAGACACCGTTAAAATGCATGAATCTCACTGAAACGAGCGCAGTGCTTCTGATAAACACAGCATTGGTCAGGGTTTGATGTAGTGGAGGGGGGGTTGCTGTTTGGAGGCTTGTGGACCCTTCGTGAAGTACCATCTAATCCAAACAGCGGTTTTGAGCCGCTGTTCCACTTGCGTGGTTGTGCAGTAACCACCTTTCCACCCTCATTCGCAGGTAACACTGGCTGTAGAACGTTAATTGGAGAAAGGAAAAAGAAGCCCCCATTCACACTGAATGTTACCATTCTAGATAGGTTTTAGAGATTTAAATACATGCATTGTTAGGTCTCAGCTCTGAGTACAAATAATGAATCACGAGTATTAACGGGAAAGCCCATAATAGCGCTGCCTGGGCGTGTACAGAGTGATAGAAACTCTAATGTTTTTTAGAATTAAACTTGACCTACAATCCTACTCCAATCTCAGATCTGTACAAAGGCATTAATTGGACTTATTCAACTAATTACTTGTTATTAAACTAATGTAGAGACTGTAAAGACTTGGCCAAGCAATTATTTTCTATAGATGACAACCTGAGTTTTGGCAATATTATCTGAACTGGGATAAAAGTTCTTAAACCTTCAGAAGCTGAGCCTGCGGCAGTCAAGCCTATGAAGCCCAAAGATTGTGCCAATGTTCTCATGGTTTTCATTTTGTTATGTAGGATGAAATTATGTTAAAATGTTACGATACAGTATCAGAAGTTGATGCATCTTCACTGTACAGAACCGTGAGGTTTCAGTAACTCATTCTAACCTACGCAGCAATAGGCAGGGATGCCCACACCTCACTTTGTATTTTACTTGTGTTCACTGCTAGTTGCTGATAGTACTCCCAGGCATGAAATAAAGTTAGTGATTCCAGATTGTGCACAGATACTGTGTGTCTTTGGGTGGCTATGACCACTCAGAGGGAAAAGAGTTAAATTTTTGTTCTGTTTTGGGGGTTAATGATGGTCCTTTCTCAAGGACAGGAAGAAATAATGTTAAGTTTTCCTTTTTGCAGTGAAATAGTAGTTAAAAAATGAAGTCTTAAAAACACCAAGGAAAGCCCACTGGTTTACATGAGGTTTAAAAAATTGAAGGACTTGGCTCTCATAGGAGTCCTTTGGACTTTTCTGTGTTAGATATATATGTTAACTGTGTAGATATAATCTTGTAGTGTCTCAAAGAAAAAATGTTCAGCTAATTTTTCATGTATAACACAAAAAAATATTACTTTTCCACCAAATTTTTCAGTTCCATAGAATCAGCATTTTCCAGTGGAAGACTCTTCACCTGAAAGTTGTTTGGCTACAATGAGGTGTGTCAGTTGTATCTGTTAGTGATAAAAACACGTATTTTTGTAGTTCCAACCATCTGGGTACTCAAGTATTTCTCAAACACACTCCCTGTGAGGTCAGAAAATGCTGTTCTCATTTGGCGGCAAGGAAACTGAGTCACAAAGGGGCTAGGTGATTTTCCCAAGGGGAACAGGAAGTGTATGAAAGGGGTAGGAACCAAATCCTGGCTTCCCAAGCTCATTAACCTTGCTCTTCAAAAGTAGTGACTTCTTACTAAGTCAACTGAAAACAATTTCTACCTCTCTAAGCTTTACCTTTGCTGTATGTGGAGACTCATATGTTCTGAGTTTTGAAAGGCTTCTGAGCACTCCGGCAGGATTTTTAGAACATTAACAAATATAAAAATGAGGACATTTAGAAGGTGAAAAGCTTTTTTTTTGCAATCACTCTTTCCTTTTTTCCTTCTGGAGTCTAAGTTCCAAATGTTCTGCACTGTCTATTTTCGTTGAGTTTTGGATTGAAAGTGTTGTTCTTGCACATTGCTACAGTAAAACGTTTTCACAGAAAACAGTCTAGTCTGGAAAAGTAACAATTTGTTCACAGGATCATATAACTTCTTTGCCCAAATGGGCTCTGGAGAGTGAGAGCAACCAATCCATTTTCTCTCTGCAATGATTTCACAGTCTCTGATTTCTCTTTTCACCCATGAAATCTTCATCCTGCTCCCAGTACCAACTATAATCTGTCCTGCTATTAACAGCAGCAGCAATAAGGGAAAAATAAACTCCTTTAAGTCTGCAAGGCTTTTTGGGAGCAGTGCAGAGCAAATAGCTCATTATGCCTGCACGTCAGTTTCTTGAGAGAAATGCTGGCAGCCTAGGGAAAGAAGGAAGAATAAAAATCCCATCAGAAAAATATTCTTTGCTCTGTATAATTCCTCTTTGCAAAACCTGAGTTTAGACTTCTTTATTAAAAGGAATGAGCATTGTGCATGCAGAGCCATAAATGGTTTCCCTGTTTGTGCATCCAAGGTATGACACAATAAGGACAAATATCCGGAGGCAAGTTCAGAGACATTGAGTCTAGATCTTTAATTAATAGCTGGAGATCAATTGCATAATACCTGAGTAAATAGACACGTGCATTTATTATCTGAAAACAAGAACTCTGCAATTATGGTCATAAAGAAAATGTCAGAAAACAAGAAGCAACAAATACCCATTGTGGAATTAATAAGAACAGTAGTTCCCCTCCAGTGGTCACTGAGTAAGCAAACATTCTGGTTAAATAAACTTAAATGGAGCATATCTGGGCAACACATTTATGTGCTGGGTCAAAGCAGAGGTTAAATAAAAATTTGTTTTAAAAAGACCCAAAAGAACACAATATGACTCCCTACCCATGCACCACATGTTGCTAAAGGAGCAAAGAAGAGCATTGGGTACTTTCAAGAGTGCTCTGCATGACTTTGAAGTGGGGCTGTATGGAAAGCAGGGAGCATTCATGTTTACCCCAGGCTCCTAGCAACTACCCTGCTCACAACTAATCTTTGGCACAGAGGTTGTATCAGCCCTCGGCAGCCAAACACAACTAACTCTTGCCAACACCATGGTGACAGGCTGACCCTTTCAGAACACATCAGCATTAGAATTTCAAGGTTGGTGTTTATTTCATACAAAGCAGCCAACTGAGGTTTCCGAGGTGCTTATCCTTAATTGGTCATTACAATCAAAACATAGGAGTAATTTCATATTAGACTGATGCCTCAGCACGTAATCCCAATTTAGGTCACTTCATAACTAATGGACTTTTGCAGCTTCAAATGCATACTTGCATGTCTACTACATCGTTAGATGCATCCAGTCACTTCGGAATAATTATAGTTGCTACCTTTTAATAAGTAACAAAACCCAGTCTCTAGCATTTGAGTGTGGTTGGAAAGATTTATAGCTCATATTCTCACAGCTCTATGGTGATTAATACAGACACTGATTTGGGGGGCTATACAAATAGCCCTGTGTACTCATGTGAAAAGGAACCACATATTGACTCTAGGTTCCCCCAGCAGGTAAGAGTAGGAATTATTCAGAGGGAGAAGAAAGGGAGTTTTGTCACTATAAAAAAGCCTCTGAACAATCTAAGGACAAAGGTCTGCTGAGGCTGAAGGGAATCCAGCTGCAATCAGAAGTGCTGACACAAATGATCAGCCGTGAAAGTAGTTGTACTTTATGCAGATTTTCCTCCAGACTATATATGTAGATATGTTGCACAGTTTTACAGGCACCGGTTTGAATCTCTCATAACTCCTTCTGCCACATCTCTTTACATTTCCAATATACCTAACTAATCCAGTAATTAACCATAAAAATAAATTACTTGTATAGATTATGTAACAATAACAAGGCAGCATGAGTCACTTTTCTTTGTTCTCACTCACTAGTGAGCAACAACACGGGCTCATTAAGTAGGTACTAGAAGTTCAATATGGAGAAAACTCAGATCTCAAGGCTAGATAATTTGGCCTCCATTTGTTTGCCTTTGTTCTCTTTTGTTTCCAGATTAAAAGGGCACCATGTACTTTTGGTTTCTTTAGGTAAAAAAGGCATCAGAGAGCTGTTCCTTCATTGACATCTGACCAGAGATGGGTTAGAGACTATGCAGCAGTTGCTTGCCTTGCATTTACACTTTAATTTGAATGGAGATATTTGGAATTTAATTTGCCCAAGGGGAAATGGACCCCAGTGACTCGCATACGATAAAAAACTGAGTCACCAATCCATTGTCACAAACATCCAAAGTCTTTAATGGGCAATCAGAGACTTATCGTGGGAAGGCTACAGTCTCAGGTTTTGTAACCACAAAATCAGTGTTATGACTGCTCCCAGGTCCATGATGATTCCACTAGGTTGTATCTATTTTGTACCTTTATCAAATGGCGCAGACCCTGGGTACCCTCATCCTTACTCACACACAATCCTGTATATTGGCAGGTAGAAATAGCTGAGTGGACATTAGTATAGCTGATCCTCCCATTGAGTGGGAGAGGGACAATTTGATCTCTTGAAGACTTTCCAAGCCCTTGTGGGGAGCAACTATTCCATTTATAGATGAACACAAGATTGCACAGCTTCAGGAAGACCCTGAGCCATCCAAAGCCTGCGTTATTTCTGGACGTGGCTGAATGGCACTGGGGGGAAGTGTTGGACAACAGTGTGAGTATTCCTCCATATCCACTTGGAGCAGAGTGGCATTTGGACCATGGAGCTACAGTTTGGCACTGTGGAGCTCAACAACAATAATAGTTTAGGTGTTGCCATCCATCCCACCTCTTCTGTCCCATTCCTCATTCCCATTCTGTAGATAGCACCTTCCTTGCTTGTGCCAGCATAGTTATTGCTGGACTTGGTCAAGAAAACAGACTGGGGAATTCATTTGACTTAGGGAAAATCTCCCCCAAAACTCCTGCTTATTTATTTCAGTCAAATATTTTCAGTTATTTGGGAGACATAACTGAGGAAGCAGCAGGACAAAAGGATGGGAGACTCAAGGCAGAGAGTGAGGAGAAAGGGTATCTTAAGCCAGCACTCCCATTCAATCCATTTTTTACAAATACAGGGCCTGAGGATCTCTGTTGATTCACAGGCTGTGATTTTACTCCCGAGTTATATTTGTCTACCTTCAGATGCTACTACCTTAAGGGACACTGAGAACCGGCCTGTTAAAGCATGAAGCCTTCAAAATTAAATTAAAATTCAAAAATTCAAATTTAAAATTCAAATTTAAAATTAAAATTTAAAATTCAAAATTAAAATACCCAACAGTAAGCAATTTCAGCAAGCTTTCCTCAGTCTCACTGACTTAAAATAAGTTAATGCATTTGAAAAAAACAGGGAAGTGCTACAGTTCCGCTTTAAACCAAAATGAGAATTTGTTCTTACGTAGAGATGGACCAATTAGATGAGTTTCAAATCTGGACCAACTTTAGGCAAAGTTTTCAAGGGTAGCTTCATATTCACTAAAATGCAGTCAGCAGCTCTTAGATAAGTTCTTTATCAAGGTGGCAGAAATCTCATGAAGCTGATCCTATGAGTTCTCACACCACTAGGGGAGTCTGATTTTCAGACTTGGTTTAACATCGTCTTTCAAAATCAGGTCACTTGGAGATATCTTCATTTAATTATCTGGAAACTGGAGTGCCCAAAGTCATTAGTGATAGTGAAAAGGTGTGTGTTTTTAGCTGATTTGGACCTGCGTTTGATTATAAATATTTGAGTTTGAATATCTAAACTCCAAACCTGAGAGAGGTTCAGAGAGGTGCCCCTAACTGATTTCATCTGTAGATCAGCTTTTTAACAACACAGTTCTCTGTGTCAGAATTACTATATATATTATGTAAATTAAATGACATTATGGTGCCAATTGGCTTTTGAGTCAATCTAACTAGCAAAGAATTTAATTATATCCATGATTAAATGTTTGTGCTCCACAGATCCAACTTCTTAAAAACAACAATGATGAATATACAGATTTCTATTACCATCTGTTGCACTCTCTCCAAGTCTGGCAGGGGGTGGAAACCTTGCTGAATTAAAAATATTGCTATTTAAAGTCTTCCATGTATTCATTTCCTTAGATATGTGAACTTGTTCGGGGCAGAGTCAGCCTTATGGTTTCTGTACTTTACTGGCTGCTGAACTTGGAGACATTTTAAACAAGGCAGCGGATTCTCACAAAATTTTTTTTAAGCTGTGCTCCTCAACCACAGACCTGACTGGACAGCCTGTTTTGGTTTTGTGGTGTTGTTTTGTGTTTCTTGCTGGGGTTTTTTTGTTTCTTATTTATTTTTTATCTTTTTTTCTCCAAGGCTTGAAAAGCAGAATTGCAAGGAGTTAAGAAATGGGAAGAGGTGACTTGCCAGGGTTTCTGGCTTCACTGCAGTCTAGAGTTGTTGCCCAGGCGATTGTGTTCATGGGAGGTCTTTAACTGGCAAAGCTGCCTGCTCAGTTTCACAGGCGCCACAGCTACTTCATTATTTCATCAAAGTTCATTACGCTGGGGAGGGTACCACCAATAAAAAGAGATTACAAGTGTCTCCAACAAGCCCTTCAAGACATAATTCCTGGTTTTACCTTTTGCCACATCGCTGTCTGTGGTCCTATAATGTATAGAGAGATTTGCACCTATGATATGGACAATCCCACAGCCTAACTGAACTGAAAAAACTCCTGCAGAATTTGATTCAATTTGTCTTGCAACAGAACCTTCTTTTGTTTTCTGTGGAGACAGAGTTCTTCATCTAAAAAAGAAATCAGAAAAGTTTAATCACATGTTTTCAAGGAGGTGGGAGTATTTAGGAAAAAAAGAAATTAAGCCCAGCCTAGATCTAGAGCAAGATTGATCTATATTAAATTTTGATCAATGATATTTAATGCTCAAAGAACTTCCAGAGAGGTTTCATTCCAATTCAAGGGGTAATCAATAATCATGGGCCATTTATCGCTCTGTGCTTGGTGAATCACATCTTCACGCTTTCTTTTATGAACTGCCAAAGTCTGGTCCTGACACTCCTAGCATTTTTCTGCCTTTAAGCCTGTTTGACCCAAGTTCATAATAGATTTGGTCTTGATGTAAAATTATGTATATCCAAACAAAGAGAAAAACAGATTCAGTGTCGGTCAGTATTGTTGTTCCTTACTATCCTGTCCCCACAAGTTTAAAGTAGTTATTTTTGCCTAAGAGCTGTCGAGAGGACATGGTACTCTATTTCTATTACAAGGTGAAATGGAACAGTACCACCATTAAAACCTCCATTCATGTCCACATCTTTCGGGGTTTCGCTTTGCTGTGGTTATCTACAGTCAGACAACTCCTCCAAATTCCTCTCCATTCCCAGAGATGAACACTCCAAAATGAATACTGAAGTATTTCCTTCCCTGATACCACATGTACATGAGCCATTTGTCTTGGAAGCTGGTCGCTACACAATTTATTTCAAGAAAAGATTTTCAGACAAAATTTAGACTGAAAAATCAGGTTTTAAAAGGTCATTGTTTTTCTGGCTCATATTTTTAAGAGAAGTTGACAGATTTTATACTCCAAAATAATGAGAAATGATAGACATCCTGACTATGCTGGATTTATTCAGCTAAGAGGTATCTCTATGTTTGTGCAGACCAGACCTGGCATCAGTGGATTGACTCCCAGGTTACAACAGTAAGGCTAGGAGCATGATTTTTCCTATTTCATGAGCTAGTTGAAAATGTTATCTAGATCAAGACGTGTAGGACAAGCCAGGTCACATCATCATAACAGCATTCTTTTACCCCAGCTTTCAACACTACCTCCTAGAATGACATAGAATGATAATACATAAGGAAAAACAACTTCAAATGTCACACTATGAATCTCCCCCCCAACAATTTGTTAATCCAGATTGTTTTGTGTTTATAACTTGTACACCTAGAATGAAATTTTATCTAAAGTCCAGTTTATTAGAATAGGTTTATGCATCTATTCTAGATAGATACATGGGATTGTCTACATAGGCCTTCCCTTTCCTTCTTCTTCCCTCACCTCAGACTCTCTGGGCCTTTCTGAGACCTCTGAAGAATCATATGTTGGACAATATTGGACAATTTATTTTTATCAGGGAACACAGACAACTCTATGCATTCAAGGACTCACAGTCTAAGTTTGTGGTGTGCTTAAAGAAGGCCAGGATCTCATGAGAACATTGCAAAATTAGGTGCATAAACAGTTTCAAGAAGGCACATTTGTTCGGAGTACAAAGGTACATATCTTCCTCTGAATGAATGGGTTAACCACAGCTATTTCTGATTTCATTCTTGCTGTTTCAACTCTGAAATGCGTGTCCAGACAATGAGATTGAGAAGTGACAGAGAAGGAGCTGCAGACTGCTCCAGTGAATCCACCAGCAACAGGTATTGTTTAGGTGAAAATTAAAACTGGCATAAATTCCTGAGGCAATGAATCACTGCCCTTGTAGGCTTCATTGTCTGGTTTGAATAATTTGTTTACTAATATTTGAAGCACGTTGGTATTTTCCCTATTAAAATTGTTTACTACAGGAATGCTGTTGGCTCTAGAGTGTTTACACCGCTGAATGCACTTTGTTCTAGTGGGCACCCAACCATCACCATTACCCAACTGTCAGAGAGTGAAGATAGGTCAAGATACAATATCTTAGAGGTCAACTGGAAACATCAGTGTAGAGCTGACCTCATTCTCCCCTGTTTTACCCCAAAACAGAGTCTTCCCAAGCTGTGGTAAGACAGTTTTTTCCCTTAAGTATCTCAGAGATACCTTTATCCCATACTTCATAACTGCTGTTGAACAGGGTGCACTGGGTGAAGTTCATCAGTTGTTCACATTATCACTTATTGTGCTTAGTATTGTACAATAAATGTCATTTTACATGTTGTAGCAATGACAAAGAATGAAGTGGAAGCTCTAGTGCTGGGTCATCTATTTTGGAAGGGTAAGGTTGGTGTTAGCCTGTTTTCTATCTCCACTCTTTCCCTGTTTTCCCATGTCCCCTGAATTCAGGCAGCAAGTGAACAGAATTTATTTCCCAGATGTTGTCTCTCAGCACAATATCTGGGAAATACGACTTCAGGAGACAGTGTAGAGAAGACAACACCCCATACACACATACTGAAAAAATATTTGTATACCTTGAAATCCAAGTACAGGAGGCCCAATATCCCAAATTGAGGGCTCTTCTCTAAATACCTTGTTACTGCTCCATTCATCTCTATGCGATCATTTCTTACTCTGTTTTCTCAATGTATTTTTTGCACAGACTATAATTATTACAGCCTAGCTTCTGCTTTTTCATTTTGATCCTTTGTAAACCTAGTCATTATGCTGCCTCAGACTGGCTTCCCAAAATGTCAAGATTAAAATGGGGCATGAAAGCTTACGCAAGAGTGAGTCAGTGGAGCAATTTGAACCAATAAATATCAAAGCAGTCTCTAAGAAGTAAGCAATTCATTTGATACCACATCTTTCAACAAGTCTTTAGAGGATTTTCCTCTGCAGGGTTACACCCTGATATTTACGTCTTGATCTCTCCACTGTGCAAAAGTTGTAGTTTGCCTCATTAATGTGATGCTCTGTCAGGCAAGCATTTCTGCCTGCAAAACACATCAGATTACTCTCCATTCTTAGTGCTCAGCAGTGATTTGCAGTGCTATCTGCTACCAAAATAAATATTCTAGAACCTTGGCTTGTACCACTGTCTCTGCAATTTGTGTTATTTTATTAGTTAATTAATTAGTTAGTGTCAGATATAGCGTAAGAAAGAAGGAATGTGCCAATATTCATTTTTTATGTCACTGTAGGTGAATGAGTTGTCAAGACAAAAACTTTGATATAAAACTGCCAGTATGACTTACTGAGTATAATAGGGTACAAAAACAATGAGTCTGTTTTCACAGATACGTCCTGCTGCTACTGCTTTTTCCTCACTGCTTTCATGATGAATGCTTGATGAGTGTTACAACTCTTGCCTTTGATTTTTTGCCATGGACTTCTGCACCATTGTCTTTTTCTCTTACGTTATCCCATTTTCTTGCCAAGGCTATGTTTTACTTTAGTCCTATCCAGGGACCATTCAATAAAAGCTAAGACCCCTTGAAGGAAAACTACATTACTGGAAAATTCCACCTTTTAAGAGTTACTCAAAATCTGAATTTCTCAAATGGCATTTCTGTCTTCAAAAGGCTCAGTTAAAATCCTGCTTAAATGGTACTCAGGACGAAGATGGAAAAATATAGTTTTGTACTTACCAGTCTCTGTTTGTTGATAAATAGACTATTCACTTAGTAAAAGGTGTGTCAGGTGCTTCATTCCATGCTATATTCATTCAACTAATCTGTTTTATTCTGTCTTACAAGCTTTTATTGCCTTGTATGGTTTTGCATGTCCATGTCTCTTCCTTTGTATTTTGAGGTTGTTTCAAAGCGATCATGTTTTAATGACCCCTTCCTAATTTCTCTCTGCTTAAATTAACAAAGTAGTATGAGTTGTTTCCTGCTTGCCCTTGGATTCTACACAAGCAAATTACTCTAGATACACATGAAGTACTTCATAACCAAGAGTAAGAAGAATTATATATGAGAAAACCTATTTCCTCAAGAGGAAATGTTTGAGAACTCCTGATGCAAGATCCCTTTTGCAAAAGTCAAAAGAGTCGCTCTCATGAGAGTACACCTGGAGTACTCCACTCAGTTCTGGAGTCCTCAGCACAGGAAGGACATGGATCTATTAGAGTGAGTCCAGGGGAGGCCAGGTAGGTGATCAGATGGCTGGAGATTATCTGCTATGAGGACAGGCTGAGAGTTGGCGTTGTTCAGCCTGGAGAAGGGAAGGCTCAGAGGATACCTTAGAGCAGCCTTCCAGGATTTAAATGGAGCCTACAGGAAAGCTGGGGAGGGGCTCCTTACCAGGGAGTACAGTGATAGGATGAGAGGGAATGGTACCAACCTGAAAGAGGGGAGATTTATATTAGACATTAAAAAGAAATTCTTTACTCTGAGGGTGGTGAGTCCCTGTCATAGGTTGCTCAGAGAAGCTGTGGGTGTCCCATCCCTGGAGGTGTTCAAGGCCAGGCTGGAAGAGGCTCTTAGCAACCTGAAACAGTGGAAGGTGGCCCTGCCCATGGCAAGGGTGTTGGAACTGGATAATCTTTAAGATTCCTTCCAACTGAAAACATTGTATGATTCAATGATTTGATGAATATGTGTGCTGTGATTTAATCCTTCCAACAGTATCACAATTTACATTTTAACAGCATTTACACAGAAGGTTTTTTTAAATAAAGAAACCCCTACTACCAGGAATTTTTGTAGTGTTTTCCATCTTTCCCCAAATTCCATTTAATACTAATGTCTCACTTCATAAAGAAAGGAGCTCGTTGTATTTCTTCACATGTATTTCACATATCTCAATATTTCTACTAATTGTTGAACACACGAATATGTTTCAACCATATTTTACAGAAGAGTGGAAGGCTGAAAGTGTTGAGAAAAGGTTCTGGCGAGATTGAGAAAATAGGCAAAGAGGAAGAGGAAAGAGTCCCTGTTAATGTTTCCATAAAGAGAAAAAAATGGTACTGTGAGCTTAAGTTCCCGTTCTAGGGAAATGAAATTTTTCTTCACACTTAGAGGACTTTTTGGTTAAAAAATACTCTAGCAACATGAGGGTTTGGGTTTCACTTAGGGCAAAATAGTATTCAATATCCACTTCAAAATTAAAGGCTGACAAAGCCTTACAACTTGTCTAGCACTGAATAAACCCTGGAAGCTGAACATGTCAGAACTTTAGGGAGAAGTGTCCTAGAGACACCTATGAACTGGAGCTGCCAGAACATTGATTGCTTTTTCTCTTTCTTTGTTCATTGTATACCTCACATCCACCCAATAATTACTACTGGCAGCTTCATATTGATGCTTTTGTTTTCACTCTTTGTTTACGTCTGATGATATCACAAAAACATATACATTTCTTTCTCTCTCTCTTTTTTTTTTTATTTTGGTTCTGGGCCTGTAAGTTCTAATAAAAAAATCACTAATTGTACAGTAACAAGTACACAAGACAAGTGCTTTGAAATGCACTTCGTAATAAAGGAGATTTAATTCTTTTCAAGACACATGAGCAGAAAGATGTGGATTTATTTGGGCAGAGGAAAGTTTCCACAGTTCTGATAATAGTTGCCTAACTTTGCAGAAAATTGCAGGGGCAGAAATAATTTTAGGAAAACCAGTCACCTCCAGTGAAGTTTAACGAAACCTCACCTGAGCTACTCCGAGTAAGGAACAAGTAGCATGAACATTTACAGTGCTCAGAAGCCTTGTAATTTTGTGATGAACTGAGGTCAGATAGTTTCACGGAGGCAGTTTCTAATAAGGACAATTTGAAGACAGGTTTTAGACCTATGATCACTAAATCTGGGACAATCTATTGCCCCAAAGATGGCAATATCTCAGAGCACTCAGTGATTTACTGTGTTTTGTATAGTTACGTGGAATGACACTGAGGCACATAACTCATATGGATATTTGTGCAGTGCCAGACAGAACAGGGTACCTACCTGTATTCTGGATGAGCTGCAAAGCATCAGGGCACCACCTGAGAACAGGCCACACTTGATCATCTTACTCTTTCCCTTACACTATATTTTTGGAAAATTTCTTACATCTGACTTTCCATTACAGGACTTGCTGTGAAAAAGGGGAAAATAATAAGGTCTGATTAAGAAGACTGCACAGCTACTGTATTTTACAGTAAATACAACACAGGAAAAGCAACAAACACACTGAATTTTGATCCAGTAAGAAAGTCTGAAGGCAAAGGGCCACCTTTGCTCTTTATTGATGGGTTTTTTAAGAAAGTATGTGGGAAGTTCTGAGGGTCTTTCGCCTTTCATAAATACCAGATGGACCCAAAAATCCATGCCATGAAAATGTTTTTCACTGCTAAATGATTAAAGTCGGATGCTTTGTATGAGCACAGGTTCATTAATTTTCTTGTCCTTGTTGAATCTTTCTCCCTGTAAATGCAGTGCTATTTTTTGATGGAAGAATTAATTTCCCAAAATCTTACAAGGAAAATAGTTCATTTCATGGAACTTAAAATAAAGAAGGAATAAATTCTTCAATAAATTTGGCCTTCCACATCTGACTTTCCTTATCCAGAAATATTTAATAGAACAGTACAGACATTCCCCATTAAATTAACATTCATAGAAATCTTATAAAAGGGCTATATTTGAATCAATTTTACAGGCTTAATGGTCATTTTTTTCCCATGTTTTTCTTAGTAACTGAAAGTTCCTTCTGTGGTACAAGCTGCCAAAACAGCAAACACAGAGAATTCCCCATGGAATGCCACACAAATTCCACTTCTCAGACTGGCTGCCATTTCTTATTGATCTCAGTCGTGATGAAGTACTAATTTGTACACAGTTGAATGACCATATTTTTTTAAAAAACCATCTAATTCAAAAAGCTCTATGAAGCCTTGGCAGCTCTTAACGAAGATGAATTTTTACTTTACTCTCCTGTGAACCAGCTGTTGGCACTAGTTATATTATTGACAAGGAGAAAGATCTCCTAGGACATTTAACTTAGGTCAGTACTGCCACAGAAAACCTCATAATATAATTAATCTAACAAATTTATCAACCTACACCTTAACAGCTGAACTTGTAGCTTCCGCTTTGCAAATATAAGCTTAGTTCAGAATGTCATTGCCCTGACAGCAAGGAATCTCCTCACTTAGAGCTGAGTTCACTCATGGGCAATTTATTTCCATTCTTGTGTTAACATTGTGCTTTAATGCAATAGCTACCCTTCCCTCTCTGTAAACTCTAAGGTTTATAAGGAACAATCTTATCCCCTCCCTGTCTAAATCTTGATAGATTTACTCCGATTAAACAAGGAAAGTTCTTTTAGTGTTTTCTCACAGTAAAAGCTACTCTTCTCTCTGGTTATCCCAGTAGAATGAGAAATCCACTGACAGCAAATGTTCTCTTGAGAGAAAATGATAATGACATTTGATAATAACTGAGATAATTCACATGATGTTTTTTCTGAAAGTGGGCAGAGCCAGGAATGTTTGCATGGGATTTCCATACCAGTAATATATATTTTCATTTTCTGTAAGTTTAACCTTAACTTTGACCTTTTGGATTTCAACAGATTTGCTTTTGTGATACAGTGCTTGTAAGGCAATTGGTATTACTCTAAATTGCTGTTCTGTAAGGTCAGCCTTAACCCCAATTTAAAATAGCTTTTTTTTCCTTGTGAATAGGAGTAATAAGGAATTGACATTTTGCCAATTACATGTTATAATCCTTTGAGATAAAGCTTAAGGCAGCCCCGTTGTCTGAGGCATGGTAGAATCAATTGCACAATTTGTGGATTTCTCTTTAAGAACTTAAGTAGATGAATTATCATTGTCTACAAATGATTTTCTAAATCTAACCTAAGAAGTGGAAGAAATTAGTAATGATGTCTTATTAGTAACATGAGCTCTAAAGAGCTCATGCTCTGTGAAGATAGGCCTTTCTACTCTGGTCTGACACAATGTGTTGCCACACCAGGTCAGATCAACCATTTTACATTACAGTTACCCACTTTGTTTGGGACCTTTTCTTTTTTTAGTAACCAGCAGCTCAGAGAGGAGGTATCCTATTCTGGTTCACAAATCCAAGTTTCAAACAGTGCCAGGCAAGCTGTGACTTAGGAACTCTACCGTCAGAGTACCTGTGCCAGGTTTACTTACCAAATCTCTTGCTTGATGGATACCTGACAGTGATATTTTGGGTCCATATTAAGTGATCTTACTGATGAGGTCCTTGACTTAGAAATAGGAGAAGTGGGTTCTTTTCTGAGATCTATTTCTTCAGCCACCTTTTCTCAGTCTATTTAACTTTTTTGTTGTTGTTGCAGGGCAGCGAGGGAAGCCTGTGTCTCATTATCTTGTTGTACACTGGCCACCACTGGGGCCTTGATCTCAGCTGGGGCCCCAGGCACCACAGCAGTATAAATACTAATAGCACAAGGGAGTCCTTTGGTGAATATTTTTTGTTATAGATTTTGTAAGATGCTTTAAGGACTCATTTTCTGATAGGTCTATTTTACAAATTTTACACATAAATCAAATAAATACGGCAGTAGGGAACAGACTTTAAAAAATGAACCATTGCAGTTGAGGAGTAAGACAAGTATATGGCAAATATCCCCACGCTGCTCTGTTGTACTATGTATCTATATGAATACAACTAGGACAAAGCTTCTTTTTGAACTGCTTCAGTATGAACTGCTTGTGAGTAACATGATCTCAGCGCGTACAAGAACATTAGTACAAAAATATTCATCAATAAATCATTCAGCAAATAACTCTCCCTCTCTGACATCCTGATTCCTAATTACCTTGCTGTCTTTCGTTTACTAGTGGCAGCTAAATCCCCAACCAATCACCTGGTAGGGAACCTGGTGAAGAAAAAAGTCTGTGGAAAGAGGCTGTGCAAAACGAGCAACATGTCAGAGCCAAAAGAAACAGTTTGAGAAAGGGTACACTGGAGGAACGCTTTAATGGCTCCCTTTCACCCTTCACTTTTCTGGATTTCAGGGTTTCTCTTCTTCACTGATCTATTCTCTGTTGAATGGTCCTTGGGCATAAGAGTGGTGGAATTTGTTGTGGCAGAAGATAACAAACACTTCATGGATCTTACTTCCTTCTTAACAGTCCTTGAATTTCCGTAAGCAACCCTGTTTTGAAGTTCTCTTTTGAAAATACCGGACAGCCAGGGAGGAGAGATGCTTGAATAAAAGGTGAGCGAAGAATACTCAGGAGCAGTAATTTCACGAGCAATGCTTCCTGCATCTAAGATCTTGTTTTTCTGACTTCATATCACATTGTGCCCTGAGGCAGTATCACATCTGGCAGCTGCCAGCATGCCTGCCTCTTATCTTACCACTGGAACAGTCTAACAGCCTGAAGCAAGGGGAAAATGCCCTAATCCAAAAGGCACACCAAAGAAGCAATGGTTTTATGTATGCTATTTTATTCAGCTCTGCAAATTCCAAAATTCTGGAGACAAGATGTTGAATAGTTAAAGCAGCTGAAGCAAAAGTGGAGTCACTTTAGTTTGGGCCAAGTAAATACTCAATGTCATTACACTAACCTAAAAACTGCCCTGAGGATCAAAGGGACCCCTTTTTTTCAAAATATATGCACAAACCTTTGCTTCCTATCTGTGTGGTAGTAAAGGAAAAGAATCAAATGGATTTATAATCATAAAAAGCCCAGTCCTTTCTTTTTCCCCACAGAGCACAGAACTGCACCTTACATATCTGTTTGACTCCTTTTCAAAACCCCTAGGATGGCTGCCCTGTTTCTGTTGGTTTCTAGGCACCTTTCCACCCCAATCTGCCTCGCCAAAACCATCAGATATCTCTGTCATGTGAACTAGGCAGTGAGCCAGCAGGTCAGAGCTTACACAATTTGTGGCGCCTACTTAAAGTGTCTGAGATTCTTACCAATCAGTCTGAACCTGGGGGCAAAGTGTAATTCTTTCCCTCTCGCCCGTATTTATAAAATCGCGCAAAGGTAAAGTATGACACTGGTGGATTGCTTTTGGCTTTTTGGTTTTCTGTATTGGGGAACTCAGAAAACTGCATCTCTTTGACTGTGGGCTAATCTCTGTTTTGTGGTGAAGCAGCAAAGCAGCTCATGCGACAACTGTGAAAAAAACAGGTTGAGTTAAAAGAAGTTATCTCTAAAAACAGTGTGCTTTAGGCAGATTACAGGCTTTAATTACTTCTTTCTCAGGCAACATTGTCACTGAGCTGAATTTGAGAGTTCTTTTGTCATTTTTAAGGATTTTTAGACACAGTACAATACTGACAGGCTACATAGGATTTCATTGCAAATTCTCACGTTTTCCTAAGGACAAATGGTATTATAATGCTTTTATCAATGTGAATGCAGAAAAATTGAGGTGGTCAAAAGATGACCTGAGGAGAGGAATTAAAAAAAATGAAATTCTTCTAGTTCCTACTGTATTTTCTTTCTTTTCAACTGCAAGCTGTTGTCTCTTTACTCATGATTTTACTGTGTTCCTCCTCAGAATATTGCTGCACCATTTCTAGTAAAACCCTAGCACACCCACACCCTCAGTCTGGTTCTCTACTGTCTTCCTAGTTTGAATTTTTACACTTTCTCCTGTGTAATATCCATAAGCCTATTTACTAGTGGCTTGAAAGCATAACAAACATGAAAGAATGATCTTTCTGTGTGCCTATCATTTTCTTCATCTTTGGTCTGACACCACAGAGGGAGACTAAACATAAATTGCTACCTGATTATTCTGTAACCTCCCTATGGCAGGGGCTATATGGATCATACTGTTTCTACAATGCAATGCAAGAATGTGGTACTTGCAGTTTAATAAATGTTCCAGGCCCCAGGCACATTCGAGCTGGCTTTTAATGCAGGGAAGGCAACAGTTTTCTGGGGCAGCAGGTTGCTGAGCAGCCCTGACCCTACTGCCTGTTTGCTTGCCTGCAGATGCCAGCCTACCTCTCCAGGGCTTGGAGCTGCACATCAGCAGTGAAAACACCACTGCTTGCCTTTTTATCTCTCAGGATCTCAAGCACATACCTTGAATTTGCAGGGTATTTTTCTTAGCTCCCCAACCCGTAACTGTCCTTTCTTCCAGGACAGAAGCATGAGTCTGGCCCTTGCTCCTCATCCCAGGGGTAGAAAAATCTGCTATTGCTGCCAGGTTAGGGAACCCTGAAGTACCTCTGGTTCCCATCACTCAAGTCTGTGGGTGGTTCCCTTTGCTTCTATCCTCACCTAAAACACATCGGGTAACAGTGAATTCGTATCTAGCAGTCACTTAATAATTGGAACTTCAGACACTGTATGTTGCCACACTCCTTTTACATATGCTCAGTACATTTAATTATAAGAAGAGCTTGTATATGGAAACATATGCCTACTGTGGCCAGAATTACAGCTCTGAGTGAAATAAACTACCATGGATATACCCCATGATTCTAGGAAACTTTTTCTTTAGGATACACACAGAACATGTAAACAAAGTTATAAAAATCAGCTGTGATATTTTCCTTCATTTCATGGTTCAGTTGTTTTAGTTTCTTTCACCCAGAAATGGATATTTCCCCAGGCTCCTAATAGTGTGATTTATCCTTCACTGATACATTTTTTTTTCTGCAATATTAATTTGTACACCAGAGCTGCCTTAGTGTTAGGACATGGGATGAAAGCCACAGCAGACTTGTAATTTATTTTCAGACATCTGCAGGAAAGGATCACACTTCTTCAGTTTTCAAGGAATATATAACAGCTTTTACAACTGGAAAAACATACAGGGAGTGGGCCAAAGCTGGGCCTACACAAGCCCGACAGGGCCTAGCAGAGGGCTGGTGCATTAGAGCAGCTGCCAGGGTGGTGTCCAAAGGGAGTAGCACTGTCAGCCCACACCGTGCAGAGGAGAAAGAAGGATTTAGAGGGATTCTGAGAAAATAAAATGAGAAAATGAAGCAGGCTGACATTCAGCAGAGATGATCTGCTTCACCCCCTCTCGGCAGGCTCATTGCTGGTAATCACACAGCAGCATTAACACCTCTTTTTGCCAGTCCTTCTTCTCCCAGGGGCTCAAATCCAGCTGTGACTACGGATACTTGAGGCCAGCCTCCCTTCAGACACCATTCCCCTACACTGAGGTCGGTTGGCTTTGAAATTATTGTCTTGCCTTGTGCAAAGGTGATGGACTGACACAGATACTCTGTCCTGAGAGATTTACGAGGGATTTACAGTTTAGTTATCAAGAAGTAAAGCGTGACTGGTGGAAACACCAACTTGGTAGACATGACTGACTCCTGGAGGGAACAGAAGGCTGCTGCTCACAAGGGCTGACTGCAAGCGTTGTTTCTGGACTGCTCTGACCTTCGAGGATGGACAGATTAGGAGCACAAAGTTTTACCAGTACAGTTAAAGAGTGCTTGGAGCCAGCAATGCAGGACCAGAATTATGACATCTACTCTCGTGTTTTTCTTACTCATGCCTGGAAATATGAGAAAATGCTCTTCTTCAAAAGAATAATTTGCATATCAATAACCCGCTTCATCCAAGATATCAAAGAGCTCTATATACAGTCATTACGTGCAATTCATATTGCACTGATGCTCATGGAGAAGTAGGTAACTGACCTCAGAAGAATACACCCAGGAGACCTGACCCCCTGCTCTCTTTCTTAACCTGCAAATTACATTTTCCCTCAAAACAAATAAATGGCCCTAAAAATCCCTAAGAAGCTTTAGTTACAGAAAGAACAGCAAGAAGCACAATCTTGGTTAAGGATATCACAAAACCCCATATTTAGGCTAGAACTGTTAGAAATGTTCGACACATATGTGGAACTATAACTGTAACCGTGTGGCTTTGGGAAGTCATGGCATGTCCAGCTCATTACTTGCTTCAGTAGCTGGGTGCAACTAGTTCAGTGTTTATAAAAACAGCATGCTGGCTGGGAAACAAGGGTGCGTGAATTTCTGAGTACAACAATTCTCCAATGCCTGAGATTTCCTTTTTGCTGATATGATGATATCTGAGGCTGAAAGCCTGGAAAGTCTGGCAAACCATGCTGAGAAACTGGCAAAGCTTGGCAATATTCTTTTGATTCTGAATGCAGAATCATTCAGATAGTGCGCAAGTGTTTTAATCTTGGGGCACGTAATAACTCGATGCATGAGTTTTGGAAACCAGAAGAGAAAAAGGAATTAACTGAAGTCAGACATCTCTCTCTTTTGTTGCAGTTTTGTTATTTTGGTGACAGGAATGTTTAGCAAAACTCCTTCCTTACAAGGCTGGCACAATTAGAATGCACAATTGAGGAGAGGAGAGTGGAGAATCCCAAGTGAAAAAACAAATTCTATGTGTATGGCAGATGATGTCATCTCAGACCAAGACTCCCTTGGATAACCTGTTAATGTTGCAGCTACTGACAAAACTCAATATGCTGACTCACTGTAGTGTGCAGTTTCCAAGGACTTAGGCTACAGTTCAGTCAAAACATAAAAAAATAAAAGAGTCAGTCTATGTTGGAGTCCACATATGAAGACTATCTGAGAGGATGAACTGTCATTGTTAAAATTCGTGAAGAAAACAGGTAAGAAAATGTACTTATGTCTGAGGTGTCCAAGTTTGTAGTCAGCCACGTGTGTGAGGTTTGTGCTCCCACATCCTTTACCATTATCAGTATTTGCAAGCTGTTTATCTCTACATATTCCCTATAAAAAAATTACATTTATTCATCTTGCAGTCCTGAGCACTTACAGCTCATCTGTTTGTGAAGTATGGTGGCAAAGCAGTTGTCAATTACATAGTGACAGAGGTACACGCTGTAAAATAGATGTGGGCTTGAAACACACATCTCTCTTCATGCCTTCTTAAACCAGTAATACGATAAAGAATATGATTGCATAGGTATTACAGAAACTTCAAGAAGCTGGGAACCCAAGTCTTACCTTTCCATCCTTAAGGGGAAAATAGAATGTTTGTAATAATTTCAACACTATGCCACAACACTCCCTACCATTCTCGATTAGAAGGCTCACCTTAGGGATAAAAATAGCAAAGTACGAAAACCATCTCCTGGGTCTGAAAGCTCTGAACAAGATTTTGAAATGCTTTTCTTAAAAAAAACCAACATCCAGACCAACAGTATGATCCCTACCAGTGTCTGATTTTTCTGATACCCGACTCATCCTTGAAGTGAATTTAGAGGCAAAGATAACTGAAAGCAAATATCATGTTTTAATCCCAAATCATTAATCCCAGAGCCTGGAAATCCAACTAGTTACTTATGACTGTGCAACGATTCCAAAATGTTTCTTTCACTGTCCGGCTGGTGGATCTTAACGCTAAGAAGGATGACGACGGTCTAGTTCCACCGCCCCTTCAGTGCCCTTGGTGCCTGCTGACCCTGAGGACTTTCTCTTCATAAAGCTGGTGCTGAACACAGGTTACATTCTCATTCTTTCATCTTACAAAACAACTTATGATTACTATATATACTAAACCAGATTGCTATAAAATACCATTTTGGTCTCGTTTTTTCCTTTTCTTGTTATTTTTAACCAAAGAATTCAATCAGAGCTTGACAAATAGAAGTCTAGCTTCTTGATCAATGCAAAATATGCTGATCCAGCATGATGTAGTAGCAGATCTTAAAATGAATATACAATATTTCAAGCAATTTTCATTGTACAGGGTCCTTCTTTTTTAATGCAGGAAACCAGAAAAGAAGCAAAGTGAAGTGAAATGGTCCCTTCATAGCAAGACTCCCATCTAAAAATTGTTTTAATTCAGGGCAGCCGTGGGTATAGTTTACATAATAAAAAGCAGTTTTACTAAAGTGTCTGTGGTTATACTAACCCAGCGCAGAGGTCCTGATCAAAGCTGTCTTGCAGCCAAAGTCACGAGCAACCCGACAGCATGCTTTTGTGAAAAGAACTTTCTTTCTCAGCTGGGATGCCTTAGACCCACTACCAAGAAAACCAAAGCTAAACAAAAAAGAGGGTGTAAAATCAAGACACCTTTTCCACTAGTTCAGTATTATGTATTGAAGACAAGGAGAGCCTGAGCGGAGATGTACATATTTAGGAAAATAACTGAGTCTCCAAAACCAGCCAGAGTTATGGCTTGGCAGGCTGGGTGAGAGCAACCATGAGACTGGGGACTGTCACTTGTCTGTTGAATGCTCTGCTCCTGTAGTTCCTCTGCTTCACTTATCAGCTGCAGGAAGAAATAATGCTAAAACGAAGCAGGCCTTCATCTGTGCTGAGTACATTTTCAGAGCTGAGGAAATAAACTGAATGCATTCTGATCATGGAATCAAATAATTTCCCAAAATTTAAACAAGTAAGCTTATTTTCCCTTCTTTTATTTCACCAGCTCCAGTTCCAACCTGCAGGTCTTGCAGAAAGGAAGGTGCGATAATGCAATCTTATATTACAGTTATATGAGAGGCAAGACAAGGCAGACTACTGAATTTGCAAAGTGCTTCCCTAGGTGATCCCAGAGTAAGCGTATCTCCCCACTAGGAGTCTTTTGTTTTAGCTTGCCCCTCATTTTTTTCATTTTTCCTCCCCCCCCAGGTATGTCACATCTAAACATCAACAAAATACTTCTATGGGAAGAAAATGAAGCAGCTACAGGCCTTGTTCTTTTGAACTAGGGACCAATTTGATTGGCATCTCTTGACTTCTAGTAAACTGTGTGTTCTGAAGTGTGAGAGAGATCCCTGCAGCAATAATGTCCATATCAAACCATAATTAAAAGCAGCAGTGAGGAATGTGCTGAGATTTGAACTGTAGACCTCCCAGGCCTAAAGCCCAAATTGCAAAACAGGACTTTAAAGGCTCATGGAAGCTTTAAACATCAGACATTTAATCACAACTAGTCTGTAGGGATGATTTCCAAAAAAAGAAACAAAATTGCACCACCGTAGAGAACAATAACAAGATCTGAGCATATGCTGTAGAAGAGAGACAGTTTCTTCACAAAGGGGTCACACGCTGTGCATCTACTTTTCCATCTACCAATGACAGATTGAGCATTTTCAAAGACACCTGCAGTGGGAATCATATCGAGCCAAAGCTGGGGGAGAGGAAAGGAGGCTCTGAAGCAATAGTACAGTATGCTTGTGATCCAATGGCAGATTGCCATGAGTAGGAGGGCTCCACCCAAAAGTATCAAAAATAAATTAACACACCTATCTTTTCTTAGACTTCTTGGAACCTATACAGGTACTTCTCAATCTCCCTACTACAAGATCAAGTTACTCCTAACTGAGGTCAGAGAAAAGGTGAATGAATAAACAGGTTTAAGAAAGGTAAGCTACGCTGGATCAGGCCAAGGAATTGACTAGCTCCTAACAGCAGATGCCTAGAGAAAGCATAAGAAAATGTAAATGAAGCAATCCTGCTCCTCTTTGAAAGGGGATAACTCTGGCTCACCAGTGAGACCAATGAATTGGAGCAAACCTGATTTGAAAAAATGTTTGTACTGCTATTTTTCTCATGAACCAGAACAGGACTTGAGCAACCTCAGGTACCACTGATGCCAAACCAGCACTGAACTCAAACTGCAGGATTCTGATGACGTGTTGAAGACAAAGTGGCTGGGTGCTGGATGGAGCGTTGCCTTGAGACTTTTTATCTGCTTCACTGATAGAGGAGAGGCGCTGTTTCCACACCTTCCTGACCCATAACATTGAATGATCCCAGATGCACTTCCTGATGAGTTAGCTGACCCCCATGAATCAGCCTTATGCTTTATCTGTAGGTACAGGAGTCATATAGCTAAACACTGGCTTTAGGTTAATTAGATAGGAGAGGACTTTCGCTTCCATGTAGGTCATTGTATCTTTCTCACAATCCTGCTTACGTGTTGGATGATCTTCAAAGCTCACTGTAACACTGAGCCCTTTTTAGTCAAATGGTTAACAAACTGATTCCTCTGCTTTAAGAGAGCACTTCTTTTATTACATGTTATGAAAAAGGTAGAGCTTTGTGGGATTTTCTGGCCTTTTCCTATGACATCTTAGTGCTGCTGATGGGGACAGATTCTTTGCTGTCACTACTGTGTAGGTACACTGAAGTCAATAGGTGCCTGAAGAAGCTGTTGTGGAATACCAGCAGCCTTTTCTTTCACAAAATCCAAAAGAAGATTGTATGTATGCATGTAAACACATGACAAAACCTTCCTGTTCTGTGTCCACCTTGCCTCTGAGTATCAGCGTTTCTCTGCCAATCCTTCAAACCCTGAAGGACAGAGCAGCGTTTAGTTTGCACTTAATCATACAGCAAAGTATTCATTATAGAGATGAACTTAACAGAAGGAATTGGCTCTGGATGGGTTCCTTAAAGAAAATGAATCACCATCAATGGGCAGCTTGAAATCTGGAGAACAGTAGAGTTTGGAAGAACAGACAAGGTTGATGCTGAATGGAGCCCCCATTCAGTGTGTCAGTACATAAGATGCAGTAGAGAAAACAGAAGTTAATTCCTGTGTTCTGTGAAATCAAGTTTCTACAAGGAATCTACAAATCAGAAGTGGGCAAATTTGTGCTTTAGGTGTTGCTTCATAGTCATTGTTACATTGTTAATGCTTTCCTCTTCATACGTTGCAATCTGTATTTGTTCAAAGCCAGATCTCAACCACCTTTCAGATCCCAAAAGTATCCTACACCAAAAGACCCACTGAAATTGGCAGTAAAGGCAAAAAAAAAAAGTAACACACTTCTTCAGCTAGAAGAAACCTTACTTTCTGGGTTGTCTCAAAAAGAAGAGACAGATTAGGTATAGAAATTTTCAGTCAGATTCAAAATAAAGCTATAATCAATCAAAAATATATATCCCACAAAAGCAAAGTGTGTGAGCCCAAAGACTTTCTTACCCACATTTTCTTTTCTGGCCACTCAGACATTCTTTGTCCCAGATTCAAGCACAGAGTTCAGTTCATGGCTACATTGGAATTAGAATGTGACAGAGAAAAGCAAGTGAGACACAGGAATTATAAAGCTGAAAAAATGGAAGAAAAGGATCATGGGTATAACTGAGAGGCAGGAAGAGAGAGTGGGCAGATGGGTGTAGCCACATACCTTGTAGCTGCTCAAGTTAATGATGTTATGGGAATGTCAACCTGAACTTCACTGTTCGGGGAAGTGATTTGCAGACTCGTTAGAATTCCTGCTTTCAGACTTCTGTCAGTGCTATTATTCAAGAACATATTCTGATTTCTAAAGAGTTTTTTTTCATATCCTTCTGCCTATCTGACCTTCCTCACACTTGGTTTGTGTAGGAAGCCAGCTTTCAGCTTGCTCTTTGTCTCCTCCTGTGGTAATTGGAAGGAGATAGGAGAAGCAGCTGTGAAGTGTTCCTTTAATATCTGAAGAAGGAATCCTGATCTCCTCAGTGAGAAGAGTGGGACAAAGACCATGAGGCTATCAGAAGAGTTAGTACTAGGACTGAAGGTCTCAAAAGATCTTTATGCATTAGTGAGAAGCAGATAATCTCCAGTCTGATTTTTTCATGTGGAGGGAGAAATGCTATAGCTGGTGCATGATATCCCCAAGAATACATGGGGCAAGAAACTGATGATGACATAGTTATTAAGCATTTACAGCACCTGAAAGCCACAGCTGAGATCAAAGATAAAATCACTCTTGTGTTACTACAGTAAAAGCAAGCGCAAGGTGAGAAAAAGGATTATAAGAGTGAGGAAATACGAAAATGGATTCCACGTGTGACTTTCAAATGTCTGAGACCAGAGTTCTGAGTGTATGGCCCTCGTATCCAGCATTTTTTCTCTGGCACTATTTTCTTAAAAATAGCTGTTGATTCACCTAGGTCTGTGTATACACATATGTTTCACAAGAGTTATTTTTTGAGGATTTTGGGATTGCCTGGTTCCTAAAATTGACTTTGCAGTGTTTGAAGGTTCATTTTTCTGTGTAGTACTTGATCCAAGGGAGAGTTTTATGCTCTATGCCCTTCTCACACTTCCTTCCATTTAATTTTATTTTATCTAATAAACACAGAGCTTCCTGTTCTGATATGATACAAAATAGTTTGAAACAAGTACTCAAACTTAGACAAATCAAGCCACCTTGGATGCCAGGATTGGTAGAGCTTTACTGCTGTTTAGTATTCCATCTGACCTATTTGGACTTGTGAGAAATGGGATCTATCCACCCTAGAAGAGGGCCGCATTAACGGCTTGTGCTGATGTTTGAGTGAGCATTTTCAGGTCCAGCTTATTAGCTAGTGCTATGTCCTGCAGAACTCATCTTCTGTCCCTAGGGGGAACTGGGACAGCAAGATGTCTTCTGTGCCACACCAATCTAAAAATAAGCCACCAGAACAACAGACAGCAGAACAGCTTCTGCAAGATGTTAATGTCCTAAGCTCTTGGCCAGGTTCCTTCCTAAGCTGCCACATTCCCTAGCCTGTCTGAATCCCATCTACAGCTTCAAGAGTTTCCATCTCATCTTGTGCACAGTCCATGAATAACAGCCTTGTTATGTATATGCATGGTGGAAGGGTGGGGTGGAAAAAACTCTGGTAGGAGCCTGTCCTAAGCTTGCAGTAAATACTTACCCAACAGAAACATCAACGAGATTTGGCAGCTGTGAGGAGGACTTCTGGAAAATTGTTTCAGGTTCCTAGGAAGTGAGGGAGTCATTTGGTAATAGGTGGGACATTTTTTTCTTTCCCTTGCCATTTCTTGTCAGAGAAAGGGGAAGATCTAATTCCTCATTACTCATCTACGGAAATTCCCTGAACCTAGAAACAATATCCTCTGCACCTAGTCTATGCTTGTACTGTCTTTAGAGAAGTCTCAAGGGGAACCTTAAGTAGTGTAATATCAGATCTGTCACTCTCAAACACTCCCAGTAACAGTGGGAGTCATAGAGGCTGCCTGTCTAGGAATGCCAAGCAAAGAAAGGCAGAGAACACAGTAGAAGCCGTCAGGAGATATCACTTTAAATCACTGAAATGTTTCTGTTATTCTAACCCTTTTAACTTCTTGATAATACAAATAAAGTAAAGCAGTATTTTGTTTTCCTCTTCTTCACTGTATTCTGTTGTCTTCCTTGGCATTGGCCCATGACTATTTACGTAGCAGTAAATAAAATTTGAGGATTAAGTCTTCCTCCTTAATTCATAGTAGATGAGTCTTTCAGTGCAATATATTTCTTCTACCCCACTGTAAAATTTATAAGAACCTGGTCTTGCAGCTACAGTTTGCTGAGCATTCCTGTCCTAATGATAAAGAATGTCACTTAATCTGGGTACTTGAGTGGTAAAGTACTTAAAATTTACCAAAACTGAAATTT
This sequence comes from Dromococcyx pavoninus, assembly GCA_033558185.1. NCBI lineage: Eukaryota > Metazoa > Chordata > Aves > Cuculiformes > Neomorphidae > Dromococcyx > Dromococcyx pavoninus. Next base: position 611,314 of record JAUMJL010000665.1, on the reverse strand, counting down.
CATTAAGTTTCACAGATTTTTTTTTAACTAAAAAAATCCTTCAATATTTAACCACTTGCCCACAGCTATAAAAGTGTGTGGTATTTGAGGTTTATGAAGTAAATATTCCACTGCTTGGCACTGCAGTTTCAGGCGCAGAACTCAAGAGAGATAAAAAGACACGGCATAGATGGGTCCCTTGGAGAACAAGAATTATCAAAGGTTTAGAAAATCCATTATGAAGATAGGATGATGGAACTAGTCCAGATGGGGCAAGAGACAGCCAAATAACATACCAAGGCAGTCTTTAGGTACATAAAAATTTTCCCCAAGGAAGCGGGCTCTTAAATGTTTTCCATGCTCAGTTGGTATTAAGCAACAACTAATGAACTCAGATGGAAAAAAATGGGGAAGGCTTCGAGTTTAGGCTGATTACCCTTCAGTACTGGATGAGACTCCACAAGCTGCCTAACTGATCTTCTTCACTGGAGAATTTTATGAGTATTTTGTGTCCCTTCCCTGACCCACCTGCTCTGACAAGGTGTGACAGGGCTTACCACCAGCCAGTGGGAAGCCTGGGTTGGCTGTGTAGCAAGGGGCTGAGCTTGGGGCCCTTTCCATCCTTACAATTCTATGATATACCCAGAAAGCATGCAAAGAGAAGTCTAGTCTCCATGAAGAGTGTGAACTTTGTCAGAAATATGAATGTGATTTGGAGATATAACTGGTTATTTCTAAATAAAGAATGAAATCGGCACTTTCAGAATATTTGTTGTTGTACAATAACATTATCTAATACGTAGATATATATTGATAGCTTTGTATATAGTATTATGGAAAAAGTATGGTGGACTCACCATCACTAGCATAGCCACAGGAAGTCCAGCTGCACCAGAAGAAGCTTATTTAAAAAAGCAAATAAAGAAAACAATTTCAACAACGACATCCTTCCTTCCTTATTTTTATATTCCATTTATGGTGGAAGTTCCAGAGCCTCCTGGAATAGGGAACTAGAGCACTTCTCCCTCCCTGCAATACGTGCAAATTGTGCCTGTGTACCTGTCTCTTCTATCACATGTTGCCCAAAATGCCTCACGGCAATGTCAGGGTGCCAAATCAAAAGGATTCAGGAGGCCCCTGCACTGTGTACAGGTGACAGAGCTTCAGCTGTCTGAAACCTCTTTGTCACTTAACTCAGACAGGCAAACTGTGTTAGAGAACCTCTCTACTCATCTGTGTCTTATAACAATTGACAGTATCATTTATACTAAGGGACCATGTCTTAAGGCAAAATTTGCACCAGTTTGGAGTAATTTATAGAAAACCTGTGCTTATCAATCATCTGGATTGGCCGGAGATGATATTATTTACAAATTTTATGCATATCCTATTTTTTTTTACATTTTCTCTATGTTTTATATGTATTACATTTAAAAAAATACAAGTTCTATAATCCAGAAGACCATAAGCATGTAACAGAAATCTTGTGAGTGCACACCCTTAGAAAGAATCTTTTTGATAGGGTGGTACTGTACATAATTTTTCTTCTTATTTCACTTTGCTGCCTATTTTTCTGATTCTGGCTACTACAACTGTTGCTAGATATGGATCTGAAACAATACATTTGGCATTGGCCTCCTCCTCTATTCAGAAAAAATGTTCATCTAACAGTGGAAATGCTTTAAAGTGATGTTCCTTTTGATTCTTACATCATTGTCATCCTTTTTGATGTCACTCCTGGAGGATGTGAAGGTTCTGAACGTTAAAAGAAGAATAGAAAGCAGCAGAACAGTGTGTCTATTGCGGAGCTCATTTCTCTCACACCTGCCCCAGGTTGTGATGATTGCAGCAAAGAGGCTAAACAAACTTTGAAATATTTTGTAGCTTGATGCAACTCCAAAGAGTAAAAATCTTTTTGTTCAATAGTTCGAGTCTTCTCAATATGCAGCAGAATATATACTGAATCACACAAGATTTCCTTGTGAAAGTTACACCTGCCCTCTGGATAGTAACAGTTTATAGCTCCTCTTGTTTTCCTCACAGCATTTTTATTTGCTTAAACATTTATATGGTGCTTCCATCCTGTTTAAATTTACAACAACTTGCTCTCACTTAAAGGGTGGAGGCATCTCCCGAGACACCAATTGCTGTAAACTAATGGCTGTGATTAGTTTAGAGGAAAGAGACACTTATTGTAAAACATTCTATATGGAGTGCAGCTATGTAGGTGTAAAAAAGAGAGCAGCACTGCATTAGCTAGATCCAGCACAGTGGGGTTTGTTGCTATATTAGCTCCATCAGTAATCATCTGGTATCACTCTTTATAATTCTATCAAATACTATCTCTTTCAACACCTGTTGATACACATTTTAAAGTAGATACAAAACCTCGTATTTTTGCCAGTGCATTGTGTGTTTATGCACTGCACATACAAACTGAATGGCTATTATTCATCCCATGCATGAAGTCTGGGGAGGATTAAACCACTAAGCAAGTCATCTGCATAAATATAAGGATCTTCATGTGGAGCAACTGCATGTTTTGTTTTGCTTCCCTCTTTTTTTTCCCTTATTGACTATCATTAGAGAACAGAAAATGTAGACAATGCTGTCAACTATAGGGATTATTGACTATGTGTGATCTTTTGGCAAGTTGCAGAGGAGCAAGTGTAATCCTTTACTGAGGGCTCTTCAGTAGAAACAGAAGCAGGATGCTGTGTCTAATACTACACCCTTGACACAGAAGATGGCTTTTCTGTCAGTTAGGTAATAAGGCAGTAAGGCCTTGTCATGTTCTAATTTGTGTGAGCAGAATGTGTTTAGACTGGGTGAGGAGGATGTTTTGGCATAGGGTGATGAGGATGTTTTGGCATAGGGTGATGAGGATGTTTGGTTAAGCCACTTGTTAAGTTGGGTAAATCTGACATCAAAGGGTTTGATAAGGTATTTCTAAGATCTTTGTGATTTCAGTGATGTTGTTAGTACAGAAATGATATGAAGATAAATGAACTGACACTTAACCAATGAAACAGGTTACAAGTACGTTGTAGGGTAGATCAGTGTATATGGCTCTAGTGAAGTGGGCTGAGTTGTGAAAAGGCAAAGTTTTCTAGAGCTTTCCCTAGCAAATCTAACAACTAACTAGTGGTCATTTCCTTCTGCTGTGTGTGTGTGGAAGGGATAATGAGCTGCAATGAGTTGCTTCTTAGATTCTGGGTAGTAAGTAATGTTAGAGAGAAATCAAGAGACCATCTTAAATTAGCATGTGATGACTTGCAATCCTTTCAGTGTAACTAGTTAGCAACAAACCCAGCAAAAGCAGCAAGCATGTAATTAGACTCTTAAGTAAACAGAATGCTAGCAAGAGCCTTAGGCAGCTCAGCTCCACCAAGGAGCTACAAGAAGCACAGGAGACCCAAAAGGCATAAGAATGGTCTAAGCTTCTGCCAGATATCTGGGAGCTGCAAAGAAAATCCTCCACTCCACAATGGCAAAATACAGAAGAGGGTCTGTATTTTGAAGCTGCTATGACATCTTTGAATTTCTGTCATGTAGGGGAAGATTGGTGCTCAGGGAAGTAAAGAGTCTTAGGGAAACACTTGGTGTTTCACATGATGAAACATCCATGTGAGAGAGACTTTCTCCTGCATTTTGTACAGGAGGGCACTGATGTGACTTAAAGCTTTAAGCTGTGCTATAAATAACCATATTATAGGACACTGCTAACAGAAAATTGCGAAAGGGTCGTCACCCTTGTCAGCTTGCAAGGTTTCTCCTCTTTTTCACCAGTATAGGGGTGGTTCATAAGGCAACTTTGATTAGCTTCAAATGATTGATAATTGCCCCTAATCTCAAATAATTTGTCCCTACTGCTTTCTACCACAGCAGAAGTCAATGATTTCAGTGGAGCTAACAGAGGAGGCAGCAATGTCTTTCGAGGCAGCAATGTCTTTCAAGGCAGCAAGGTCTTGAAGCATTAAGAAAGTTTGTGTTCCACCCCAGGTCAACTCCTCCATTGTGCTGGATCAGGGCTGCACTGATTTCTGTAGTTGTTGCCCACCCTTCCCCAAGACCCTGAGTGTTTTAGACTTGGACCTAACCCAGCAGTCATCAAGGTCTCTGAGAAGACCTTCTTGCACCTCAGTGGGTATTAGAACATAAAAACAGTTGGATGGGCAACTCTTTTTGGTGTTCTTCACTTAATTTTCTCATAAGATCAGTTTTGGGTATACATTTTTATTCCTAAGCTGTGGCTAGTTGGACAATGAAGGTGAAATAAAATAAGGAGTTGTTTTTCTCATTGGTAAAACAGCCTTTCTGCTCTGGAGTAATTTGCTATCTCCTTTTTTTCCAAGGACTCAGCGCAAAACATGGGTCAAACCCAGCTAATGAAATTCTACTTGTCTTAATGATCCTCTGGGCACAGGAGATCTTTGATGATCAAACTGAGATGACACCTGCCACTATTAAGTTCTGTTCCTCAAAACTCTGAGACAATCCCAGCAGATATATGATATAACACGTTTCCCATTATGGTATTACCATAAAGCCAGGCAGCCTTATGTTTACCACGTAAATAATTAGTCACAGACAAATCAGAAAAAAAAAAATCACACCATCACCTTAAATTACCTGTCAAATATTTACGTCTGCTTGTCTTTTAGGGCACTTATTTTTTGCCGTGTGGTCCTAGTTCTCGATTAGTTTAACAACCCCCCTACATTTTGAGAGCAGAAGAAAAGAAATGATTATTACAGTTAGTGCTCTTGCTTTGCCTTGAAAGTCCATTCTAAAGAAGGCATTAGAGAAGGCTTTCTTGTGGCTGAGAGATCAGATTACCACAATTAAAGTAAAAAGGTGTGGTGCTATTTACTCTGCATGTTATGACACATGAAAGAAAGTGATTCAGGCAAGAAAAATAATTACACATTAATTTGTGTTTGGCAACTTTGTTTCATATATACGTGGCCCACAGAGCTTAGATAAAAAGCTATTTTGTCCGGTGTGCTCTCTGTGTAAGCTTGGAGGAGGGCTTATGCCAATGTACTACATTTCATGAGTAGCTGTCTGTGTAGGAATGAGGAAATACGTAGGACTGACCCCCTGCTTGTACACAACCGCACTACCCTGGATAAATTTTTCATCATGAAGCCCCATACTGCCACTTAGGTTTCACCCAACTGAAAAATTGTAATGCAACCCAGAAATTCGTCCCAGATTTGAAAAAATTCTTGCAAATCTGGGAACACGTAGAGTTTCTGTGCCGGTTCATAGTGTTTTATGTATGATTTGGCGCAACTCTTAAAATGCAAATTAGCTAAATTTAGAGGTTCCTGTAAACTGGGGGATAACTGCAGTGTATCCTCACCACAGCTCAAGAGGAAGTTCAATCTGCATAACATGGGATTATAAATAATATGTGAACTCCTCTTGTGCTTTGAGAAAATATCCCCTTTATTATACCAGCAATAATGCACAGGGGGGTAATGTCCAAAACACCCAGGAAGGTTTCAGTGGTGTCACACCATGTTTAGCACTGCATTAGAAATGCAGGATGCTAGAACTGTGAAGAATAATGTAGTTTTGAACGTGACAAACATGACTACAGTACAACTCCCTTGCTGTAAATAATTTCAGCAATAAATTCTTCATAAAATCAGTTTATTTCAGACAGTGCAGTTTCTGTGCTAGACAGATGTTAATTTTACAAAAATGATCTTGGACTGGCATTCCAGCATATTTTCATAAAATGATACCCAGACATGTATGTCAGGTCTGTGAGCACAACAGTCTCTTCATTAGAGAAACCATCCTCAAAAATGAAAGAAACAGCAAAGGAAGATTAAAAAAAGATCTGCTGTCTTATTTGCGTTTCTATTTTCAGAGGAACTCTCTGCATAAGGTTATACAGTTCTATTGACTTTAGAACAACCTGATGTTAAAGGAATGATGATGACAGCAGAAGATTTGGCCCTTAGGATAATATGTTCATATCCCTATAGTAATAACTTACTTAGTTCAAGGAAACAGCAGTTATTCATAATGTCAAAAGAACAAATACGTGAAAAATAAATGCACAAAGCTTTGTTTTCCCACAAAGTAAGCTTTTTTGCATAAATCTTCACTACCCATTGCAAAGCCATGGTTTTAACACTAATGAAAAGTTTGATGTTCTTACATCAATATGTATGTTGGACTGATTGCCTGAGTATGGAAAAGGAGTGTATCTACATTAGTAAATAAAATAAAATTTCTGAACATAGAGGAAAAATCTAGCCAATGGAATTGTGCCTGTTTTCTTATAAAAGTTTTTGGAATGACTTTTATTGAACAGTCTAAAACGATATAATTTATTCTGTGTGCTGGTTAAAAATTATATTGGTTTAATTTGGAAATTATTGCCTCTTTTCCTTCTGCCAAGCTATTTTTAACCTTCCAGACAACAGACACTCAAGTTTTTCACATAACACTACAAAACACTAATTCTAATCTGCGAGCTATGGAGTCTGGTGAACGCGTGATACTTTGGTAAAATGGTTTTATTGGCATGGCACTGGAATGGCTGCATTGCTTGCAGCTGGAAGAGGGATGCTAGCACCTTCTGTAAACTTCCAGAGTTCCACATAATCCTTTGACACATTTTTCATTCAGTTTTTGCAGTGATTGATCTGGGCACTGTATGGCACGGGTAACACAAGCACAGCTGCACCAGATGAAACTGGAGATCTGTCTAGACCAGTAGCCTGTCTCCAGCAGTTGCCAGTAGCAGATATTAAGGGCAGAGCACACGAATAGGACAAGCATGTGGTGATTATTCTCCAGGATTTGCCCTCTGCCTCCAGCTGTTTGTGTCTTAGGGATATCTTGACCCAGAGTTGCCGCCTGCCAAACCAAGAGTTCTCAGAACATCAAACACACAGAAAGGCACTTTCATGTGTATCAAGAGCAGGACAAAGTGTGTTTATGACAAGCTGCTAAATGCCCGTTTTGAACCACTAGCTACTTCTAAGAGGAGTAAAATCAAATGTTTCTTTAAAAAGATAAACATGCAACTGGTGCATCCATTTCTGAGTGCCTTTGAATGCTCTGTATTAACTGACAGGTGTCCACAGTTAGGGTCTGGGTAGTCCTGGATTATAATGGTCCCTCTACTAGGTAGCTTCATTTGCTTAATGGGTATATGCACCAGGGAATCTGGAAGTCACCAGAGTAATTGACAGCTTCATGAAATGTAGGTGCACCCACTAAAGTCTCAGAAATGCTTTTAAAAAGGAAAACAAGTGTGGTGTTTCCATTGTGCTTCAGAAAACAAACCCTTCAGGAAGTAAAAAATAATGGAAACGCATGAAATGTAAATTGGATACACTCAAAGTTAATAAAAGGAAAATCTTTTTCCATTTTAGTTAATGTCTTAAATTAGAAATTTAGCATTAAACCTGGAAAACAGATGGAGATGTCATATATTTTAAAAATAATATGTTAGCGAATTTCAGGCTCATGAATGAAAATAACTAATAATAGCCTTGGCTACAGCAACACTTAGCATGGACCGTAGCAACATCAGTTTCTCCTCTGCAGTTCTCCCACTGCCTTGCAGGAACGTGTCCATGTGTTCTCCAGCCACATCTAGCACCTCCTGCTGGTCTAATTCAACCAGAAAACTTCTTCTGCTCCGCGCTCTCGCCAGTAGACCTGACTTGTATTGCACCTTGTTTTGTTTTGTTTCTCCATTATCCCTTGGATTCCAACACAGTCCATTTCTGTATGGACATCTTCTGCTTCACCTTGTCCAACCTGATGGAACTTGACTTGAAAACCTTGCACTGTGCTCATCTTCTGGTCTTCCCAGTTTTTGCCCTGCCTTTAGCTAGGGGTCACTCATTGTATTACATTATTCAGATTTTCCACTGGGCCTCCCACTGCTTTTTGTAAAGATCATCAAGTTGTACATTTACAATTTAAACTAACAAATGTAATGAAGAAAAGTTATAAATCCTTGTCTTCAAATTGTCCATCAAGTATTGTTTTCCTTAAAAAGTATTTATTTTTCCTTTCTACAGCTTCTTTTTTTTATCAACCATTTTGTTTGCATAGCTGCTCCCCCGGATATTTGTCACAGCTGGCTTACAGCACACTCTGCTGATTTACAGTAGCAATTAATAATTTCATATCTGTTGGGAGGGGATGGATTTCTATCTTACAAGGATGAGTAGCAAATGATATCCACAAGTCTGAAAACGCTGATGAGCATTTTTGCATCGGAATCAGAATACAGGGTTGATACACAGGTGACAAGCTGGAGAGGAAGATGTTGAGCAATTATGGAGCGCATCAGAGAGCTGTTCATAAGTCCCAGGTGGGAGTGGGACTGACGTTTCTGTCCTGACTCAGGGGTGTCTATCATTCCACCTGCTGGGCCAGATCCTCCACTTTTTTTAGTCCAGCTGGCCCCACTGGCACCCCACAGCAGAGCTAGCTGGCCCTGCTTGAGCTCTAATGCTGTGGGTGCTGCAGGTCAGCAGCTGAGAAGCTGAGAGCAAAGTTGTGCAATTAAACTTGCAAAGCACCAGCCCACACTCTAGACAGCCATATCTAACTCTTAACTTTATGAGCAACCACACTGACAGACACTAGTGATTGGTAGGGATAGGGGAGGGAAAAAACCAACCAGGTTTCCTGCTTTCATTAAAATCACTCTGGGCAAGAGTTTTGCTTTATATCCTTCTTTGTATGCTAACTCACAAAGGCAGATCTGAGCCAAGAGGAGCTGCTAGCTTTCTCTGCAGATACCAAACAGCAGCAGACTGAAAAACAAGACTTTGTACCAACACAAAGAGCAAGAGACCCTTCTATCAATCTTGCCATTTATTACACTTCTGGGTATTCACTTAGCTTAGAGACAGCATTGATTGTCTCAGGCAGTGGACTGTGAAAAGCCTGCAAGTGCAAAAGAAGCACAAAGACCTAGCAGATGCCCATAAATTGTTCCTGTCTCAAATACTGTTTATTCTAATATACCTGAGTGTTCATCGGTAACAGTATAGGTGGAGTTTTAAGGTTTCCAGAGCTGTTCATCCTGATCTTGTCTGACATTTGAACACCTTTGCAGCTTAGCACATTTTTGACCTTGCCCCATGTAGGCTGCATGGCTTTCCCTTCCCACTCAGCTAATCCACCATACTCTCTTCCTCCTAAAATTCCATACAAACAACTGAACCAAGGTTGGCAAACAGCACACACAAGAACACTGAGCTGCCCTCACTGCTAAATCTCGAAGCTCAGGCTAGTTTCTGTGTGCCTAGTTTTCCAAAGGAGGGGAATATCTATCAGATGAGGGCAACCTTTGGGGTTTGTACTGTCCAGTGGCTGAGCACATCGTCAATATCCAAAATGCTAAGAAGTAGCAAGCTTTGACCTGAAACACGTAAAACCCACATTAGTATATCCGTAGGTATTCCTGGGTATAAACTAGAAACTACTGGAAGAACAGGCAAAGGAGAAAGTCTCCCTGCATTTTATTGAATGCTTTTAGTCATTTGAACTGACCGTAAGCTGAAGGTACCTTGGATAAGGCCTGAAATGTTGGCTTTGTACACATATATAGATCTCTTTAATAACCTGGATGTACACAATTGCCTTTCAACCTAGAGAATTATATAACACTTCACATGGTTTTGCAAGGAGTGTACGAGGGAGTATTTGAAAGGACCCGAGCCAAGAAGCTGTACAGACAGCAAGGCGTCTGTGTTGCCACTACAAAGTGGATGTTAATTACCTAAAACAATACATGTAATAGGCGAAGAGAAAAATGCTCTGCATTGCCTTGCCATACCCACTCATCTAGTGCATCTCTAACTGCACAGTTATTTAGCCTGGAGGGATCATAATTAGCTGCTTCATAAATTAATAAGGGAAAGGAGGAGGGAAGGGGGAAAACTACCAGTGCAAGAATGGTGGGAAACTTTAGATAGGATGTTTCTCGAAGAATGTCGTTAGCACGCATAATTGCTTCATTAAATAAAGACACATACAAATGCACAGGGATCCTTGGTCCCTCGAGAGAGAAGTGCTGCTTGATAGGCACTCTATGGCTCCTAGTTGAAGGACACCCCGGAGAGGCCAGGCAAATGCCAGGTTACTGCCACACTGTGCATGCTGAAAAGGTTCCCAAAGAACATGGAGAAGTGGTATGTGACCAAGTGTGACTCACAGCCCCCTCCAACATCTTTCATCTAAGGCACTCAGATGGTGTTCTGAGCTGCAATTAATGAACTCTTGCACAGTTCATCACGAGTAAGGTGAAGACAGGTATCATTGTCCCTATTCTACAGATGGAGAAACTGAGGCAAGGCAGTGACACATCTTGCCCCAAGTCACTTGGCAGGTCAGGGTGAGGCCAGTTGCACTAACCACCACTGCCAAACTCCAACTGAGTATAATGAACCTATTGGAATCCCATTTACATTAGTTAATTGCGAGTTCATAAAAAACAACGGGTTTTATTTCCTCTATTATGCAAAGAATTTACAAGGTGGGAGAAGCATCTACTCAGTTTGCAAACAGACACTAGATCCATTTAGCTAATTAGCCAGTTCCAGGCCGGCAGTTGGATGCATTTGTACGTCTTCATACACCATTACCACAGTCTGGTTTTGAACCAAATCCTCTTAAGGACAGTGGAAATATCTCCAAATATACAAGAAGAAGACACGTGTTCTATCTGACCAGAGGGACTGCACCATGTTCCTCTTTTTGCGAATTTACTCCACAGATTTACACACTTTTAATATGCTAATTCACAATAACTCATCTTGGATCCAGAACCTCCCTTTACAGGCTGTTTCTGCATGTTTTTTCCCTTAAAAGCCAGGCTTTTTGAATCACAGGGAGGTGAGGGATGTGACTTGACTGTAGTCCAACAGCAAGTCTCAATGACTTGAAGTCAGAAGTGGAATTCAGCTCCCAGGCTTCAAGGAAAACTGGGCCAAAAGGAAACTCTGCTTTTCCCATTCTATATTGGCCAGAAAGCTAAAAGTTAGGCAAATAGGAAGCATGTCCCACCCTGAGCAATATGGAGAGTGCACTTTCTAAAACTGCAGCTGGTCTTTTTTGATGCTAACTAGCTTTCTACAGGAATATGTGGGATTTCAGTAGAAAGACATGTGGAGTATTTTCCATTTGACTTTAAATTATTCTCTGTGTATGTTTATTTGCATTCATCCTAAATAAATACTTCTTCATCTCCTGAGCTTCCTTCTCTCCCCTCAATGCTGGGAGTACTCCTTTTTGCTGTTTTCAAATATCTTCATACTCTTCCTCCCTTTTCTCTTTCTGGCCAAGGGTCTGGCAATTTCTCTAATGAAAACAGAGCTCACATCCAGAAAGTATTTTTGCTTTACATTAAAGACTTTTACATTCTTTTTTACCCTGCTCCTGAATGCCCATCTCCTGCACAATCTTGCTGTGTTTCCTTAGCTCCCCACATGCCATCCCACCATTATGATGGCGTTTGCCTTCCTGTTTATATCCTTGCACTGGCTTCACAGAGTCCAATCATGCCTCTGTTCCTGATTGCCTTTTGGTTTTTTCTCCCTCTTCTTGGAGTGCCTTCTGCTTTCCCCAGCCCATCTCAGACTTCCTACTTTCCTTTAAACCCAGGACACATCCTTATGCCTGTATTTGCCCAGAGAAGTAACTTTCTTCCCAAGTTACTGAATACCATTTGCAAAGTAAGAATCTAATACACCAGCCTGCCTTTGAGTTAAAGCTTGTTGAAAGCGAATGTCCACATCATATTTCAGAAAATTTCTGAAAGTCTTACTCTACATGACTGCATTACTGCTTCTGGCTCTGCCAGCTCCCTGACTGGATCTTCTCTATCCCTTCACTGCAAAGAAAGGCTAGAGAAAACCTTTCCATCAAAGAATGAGCTGGCAACAAGAAGTCTCCCCCCTCCTTCTCTCATTATAAATTTCCATGACACAATAAAGCATTTTCCAACCAAGAGTAGCATTGAACATATTGACAGAGCTAAATACATTGAGCCATTTAGATTTGGGGTTTTCTGGTCGGTTGGCTTACTAAAACTGTTGACTTTCAATGGCAAAGTTCCCACTGACTTCAGAGGGACTTGGATTTCACCCCATGTGTGGTTAGAGCATCTGAGACCCTGCCTTGTGTGAAGTATGTCATTATCAAGTTCTTAAAGGTAAACAAGCACTAGTGGCAAAATGCAGCAAACTTCCAAATCCTTCCACCTATAATAATTACAGACAATTTCTTAGAGTACTGTAAATTGGATTGAGTATATCCTTTGAAACAGATTTTTATACTCTTAGTTTACTGCTGTTTTTCAATAAAATATATACTTTTTGCCCCCAGGATATTCAATCTCAGGCCTTTCACCCACTACAAAAGCAGCAAAGAGAGGTTTATGATAAGAAGAAACTTTTCAAAGATTTATTCTGCAAGCCTAAGTAGCTCCTTGACAGCAATGATAAGAAACCTATGTTTTTTTTTTAGTTGAAAAATCTCCTGTATTAAAAGTCTTAGAGTGGGGGTTTAGGTCTAAGTACCTCAGATTCCTGACTTCAAGTCTCATCTTAATTTCATATATTTAGCTTAATTGATTTCAGTGGGCTTACAATGACTTATGGTGGAGTAGGTGTGTGAGGTATATAATTTTTATTTTGATTATGCAGTGCGGATCTATAATCATCCAGATAAATCTAGTTTTCTCTCTGTAAGCGTGAGTTATTCACTGGGTGGTGAGAATGCAAGGTCTAGCTTTTTTTTCTGGCATTTTCTGCATGCAAGAAATGATCTTATGCGACATCAGATATCATGGCATTGCACTTCTACAAAGCCCTCACCAAGACAAATGAAAAACAAAGATATGTGTGAGAAAGTCCCCCAGGATCACCAGAGAACAAGAAATGACCTTTCACTAGCTGCCTCTTAACCATATCTTCACCCACTCTTCCTAATGTTGCAGTCTGTTGCTGCTCATGAGAGGAGCTGGGGATAACTCTGGCCATGTCCTTCTGATGTTCTCTCCCTCAGTAGAAGTGTCAGCTCAACTCTCCAGGGATACAGATAGTCACACGGAGATGGGTGCCATCATCAGGGACCAGATCTTAATATTGATTCTGGAGCCCACGTATGTGGGGAATTTGATTAACTTTGTAGCCGTGATCAGTATTTCAAACATCTTTAGCCATGGTGGCTTATGGCCTCAAACTCTACTCAAGTACAACATGTAGCAGCTGCCAGTTTTGCCTCCAAAGTCATTAGCTCTTTACCCTAACAACATCACAAGTACCTGGGCAGCTCTGACCTTAAATCTTCAAAAACTAAACAGCAGGCAAAGCCTTTGTGAACTATAAATTCAAGCAAAGTTCAAAAACTGAACCATGGAGATATTTGAGTCAATTAAAACCCAATCACTTAATTGACGCAAACACAAGAATAATTAACTTTTCCAAGTCCCAGGTTCTTGAGTGACTGACAATTACAGTTGCTCTTGAGACAACAATATATAAGTATCGATTCTCCCCTGCTGAAATGGTCTCTGAAATCAGGCAACTGGGCTTTAATTGCAGTGGTTTTCAGTGGACACCATTTGCTCTCCCCTCTTCCCCTCTTTACAACCCTGCTCTGTTACAGCCTTGAAACTGCTGAAAAATGAAGATAACAGAGGCAAAGCGTGGAATGAAGTCCTTCTTCCTCTGCTACCTGCTCGAGGGCATCAAATGGTGTAATGTTTCATCTTGTGATATCCCAAATTGTTTTAAGAACTATGAATCAACTTGTGCCTGACTCCTGCAAAGATGGATAAATAAGGCAAACATGTGAGGGACTGAGACCACAGCACAGAGTTCTGCATTTAGGGCATTTGGTTCAAAGAGGCACTAGTCCTACACAGTCAAAGGCAAAGGACTGCCATTGTCCTGGAATAGTCTTCATGCCTTTCCATAGCCCACTGTGGGGCAGGAGAGCTGTGTATACATCATTCTTGGGAGAATGGGTTGGAGAGCAGGCTAACACAGGGACTCTCCCATCACAGTCGTGCTATCAATTGAAATGTCAAATGTCTTTTCATACCCTGTATAGAGACTTGCTGCCTTTAAGATCAGGAAAAATAGTGCTCTTTGCATTTCTCTACTGCCTCTACCTCAGTATTTTAAAACACTTTACAAAGCTGCTGAAGGAGTCGTCAACTCCCCCTCCTCGGTCAATGTATGCCCTGCACTGCTGACGCACAGAAAAGTTAATTGACTTAAATTAAGTCACACCACATCCTTGGCAGAGTTGTGAAAGGAACCTGGGAGACCTGGGAGAGAACCTCTCCTCTGTTTGTGGGGTTTTAACAGCTGTGCTGCCAGCTAGGACACAGATTTCATCAGCAAAGAAGTGTCTCTGGACTCTGCTACAAACAGTTTTATGCAGCCTCCCTTAAAATATCTAGCATATGATATACTTACCAATAGGGCTTAAAAGCATGTTAGGGAGAGGATTTCAGTAATGCCAAGTGGCAGATTAAATGTAGAACAAGTATATTGCAAAACAGTGGTTTTGCCCCAGATGAGTACAGAAATGCAGCACACAATTTTACTATTTCAAACAGTTAAGGGCTCTGTGTTGCTCCCTCAGACAACGTCCCAGCACTGAGTTTTGTCTTAAAATTCAGATAGGTGGAAAGAAAAGCAAAATGGGAGAGCTGAAAAACAGAATTGATGAGTCTTCCCTCACAGAACATTGAAAGCCTTGGTCTCGTAAAATTTCTTGTAAAAACAGGGAAAGAAGGGGAATTGCAAGGCTAGAGAAAGCAGACTTAAATCTAAATCAAAATTTGAGCAAGCAGATCTTGAAAAGTAGTTTGCTTATTTTCTTTTCTCTTTTTTCTCCTTTATTTTTTCCCCTGTTGGAGAGATCTTAGGTAAATAAAGCCTGGAACGAACTCTCATTCTTAAGAAATAGGTTCTGAAGTAGGATGAAATCAACAGATCGAGGTGCTCTTTACATCAGATTTAGTCAAATTAGTTGAACCAAAAGTAATAGATTATCATATAGCTCCAAATCTCATCTGTGGATTCTTATACCAGCCATATGACACCTGTTTTTGACATTCAGCAGCCTCACATAAGGCTCTAAAGGGGAAATTATTTCCTTTCTTTTCTTTCTCTGTCCCAGGGAATTATCTCCTCTTTTTTTTTTCCCCTAGTCTTTTTTTTTCTGTCGCCAAGATTTCTGACTCACAGCACGTGGAGATGGTATTAGTCACAAGCTATTTCCTGTTTTCCAGATAACCTCGCAGGCTGGGGCTTCACGGTCAACAGCACAACCAGGTGGAGTGCAAGGTAGATGAGAACCAAGCACTGGCAATTGCCAAGCAGGCATAAACCCCACACTTAACTGATTGTTTATACTCACAGGGATCTTTGTTGATGTTGTCTTCTACAAAGAAAGGGAATTATTTTAAAGTTCTTTATCTTTGTATATTTGTCTCCTCTGAGTTTTCCCAGACCAAGACACCAAACATGTCTTTACTCGTCCTGCTCTCAGCACAAATTTGGTCGTTAGCTTTTCAAGGTGAAGCTCTTGGTTTGTTGCAAACCTGACAAGTGCCAACAGAGGGGACCATGCCAGAATACTGGGATAGATTCTAAATAATTTGATGCAATCAGGGTACAAGGCTCTACTTGGTCTCACCATATCCTTACAGCATGTTTGCTCTGCAAAAGCCAGCACGGAGAGGAGACATACCCAAACTCAATGAGTTTTACTGTCCCGCCTGCATCAGCCCATGGTCTGGCTGTGCCTTTAGCTATTGTCTCCTGCAAAGCAGATCCATCTGATGGCAGTTCAGCAGGTAGAAAGCAGAAGATCACACTTCCATCATCAAGGAACCTGCTCTGTTCAGTGAGGCCCATGGAATGGAGCAAGGCAGCAATCGAATTGCCCTAAAATGGATCCCTATGTTCCCCATCCATACAGGATTTTATGTGTGCCACATGAATATTTCACTGAATTGCCTAGACTGCTCAGCTTCACCTCCCTTCTGCTGTGCTGTCCTCTTCCCTGCTCAGCTCCAACTTAGTGTGCCAAGCAGCTTGGTTTCAACCAGGACTGGTAGTGCCGGAAAGGCATGATGGAACATCAGGCAGGCATCCCTGCCTAGCACAGGATAGCTAGGATGGCACCCAGAGGTGCAACTAACATGAAATCATGGCTCCTTGAGCTACTGCTTTTGACCCAGGCAGGTGTGTACAACATGCAATAGAGGGTGTCACAATTACCAATCACAAAGATAGCAAAATGAAAGCACATTCAGGAACAGGGCTGTAATTGCATCTCTGAGTTGCACTAAGTGTTATCCTTAGGCATGTGGGATAGATGTTGCCCCTGATTTATTACTGTACATGTTGATAGCGAGTTTGTAGAACTTCCTTTCCAAAATACATTCATTTTCTAAAGTATATTGGAACATGTGTGCCCACCCTTGGTAATGCAGGTAGCTGGAGGGGAAAGGATGTTTCCCATTTTAGAGCAAACCGTAGCATTAAGCACCTACCTTGGATAAGAAGACAAGAAGACTTTACCTAAAAGGAACTGCAGGAGATCTGAAAGCAGAAGGCAATTATTCAAATTGCAATTGGAACAGGATTACTCAGGCTAGAGCCATTTGCTTTAGCAAAGCGTGCCATGGGTTTTAATAGTATGAGTGTGCCAGAGGGAGTGGAGCCGGCCCAGTCTGGGATTTGCCAGTGCCTGTACTTGGGAGAAGGCACCGCTGGCAGCACAGCAGCCTCAATGTCACTAAGAGCCCCAGTCAGCACCAGCTCAGGCTCTGCTGGACAAAGCAGCATCGGTACCCTAGAAGGCCTGTAGTCCCCATCCTCATCTCCTACTTCATCATGCCAAGGGGACTGAAGGACAAAGGAGACTTCGGCTTAGAATGCAGGACAAGAAAGACTGTGGCAAGCAGGAGAAGAAAACCGGATGGACAGCTCCTGAACCAGCTGGGACTTGGCTTAGTTATTTGGAAGGAAGGTCTCAGACTGTTTTTATGGCTGTGCCTGGGCGAATTTAAAGGGCATCGCACCACCCTGATCTCTCCAAATGCAAATTTCCTTCTGTCTATGGAGGAATAGGTTACACTGGAAACCAGATTTCTTACTAGGAGGAAAACATGCATGTGTTTGTTCTTGGTATATCTCATTCATTCAGTATTTCCATAGCTACTAACTTAGGGATTCAACCATGCTGATGAACTCTCTTCTCAAACACTTTTGGATTTTGAAGAAACAAATGAAACACAATGAAAAATGACTTCATTTGTACCTTAAAATAGAAGGAATGGAGAGCAACTCCTTAAGCTCCTAAATATAGGCTAATACATGCTGAAAGTAATTGTTATCATCTTACGTGGTTAAAGTTAGTCACAAGCAAGTTGAAACTAAGCATTATATCCAGGTTCATTGCTGAAATTCCCTTGCTACCGTGTAAAGTGCAGAATAAAATAGCAAGAACAGGATAGAAATCCCTCAGTGGAGTATTTTTTTGGATCAGTTTTAACAAAGCAGGGAATTACACACTCAGAAATCAATAAAAGTCAGTGAAACTTCAGCTTCTGGCCTCAGCCAAAAGTAGGGAAAACAAAATGAACATTTTTAAATCTTCAAATGCTAATGGCACTTGTGCTATTCAGACCATCTATTACTGTCTCTGTGATCTGTGCCTTTGTGTTTAAACAATTTTCCAGAAGTTACAGAGTTCAGTCCTTGTTTTTTATTTGATAAAATCTTTGAATTTTTGCTCAGTTGCAAAAGAGAGACCCTAATCATTAGACAACAGGAGAAAGACTAACTATTTCTTCACTGGCCCAAGCCCTCCCACCTGTATTTTTTTCCTTTCAACAAATGAGTGAGACTTAAGATTTTAGTTGTCAGTGTTTCTGAGATGCCTGTGCAGCACTGAGCTGTGCACATACTGTGGGACATTTGCTCTCAGATCCTCTGACAGATCCGAATACACCTAAGGCTGAGTACACTTTTTAAAATGGGGACTATAAAGTTTCTCTCTGGCAAAGTTTTACTAACTTAAAAGAGGTAAAATTATACCTTACCGCTGGACCAGGAAGGGGAGTTATAAAGGTTGATTCTGAGGTGTTTTGAATAGGATCCTTGGAAAATCTCTGAATTCTGAATGGAAATTACTGTAGAAGCTTTTCTAAATACCTCTGCTGTGAAAGAGTGATTTGCACATAATCAAAGCCTCTTAAAAACACAGACTGCCTGCTGTAAGAAGACTCCTTTGAGGTATTATTTTCAGTAATGGACAAGTCATACTCCCAAATTATGAATCCGGTGTAACAGAGACTCTGCTAACTATGTATAGGTGCCCCCCCTCAAACATGATGCCCCTCGGTTCTCACTTGACAGAAAGTTTTGTCCTAAATGAGGAATGCTTCCCCAGCTTATATAGTGGCTCCCACACAACCAAGGAAAATTTTTGAGGTTTTGTGATAAGTTTCCTCATGGTGTGCCCTGCCACTGAAAACCACCATTTACAGTCTAAGGAACTGGCATCAGTCTTCCATCTGATGTTACCTTGCAATTTCACCAGCTACAATTCTGTCAAAATAGAAGCACACCGGGTAGCTATTGTACTGATTCAGGGCAAAAATACTCAGAGAAAGACAGATAAAACCTCATTTTTAACCTGCATGAGGAAAACTGAGACCCCTTGGGAAACGCTTTTACATCTCTGGATGCTATCTATGATGCTCTGGTTTTGGCAAAGGTTGTCTTCTCCAAGAGGAAAACTCATGAATCCATGTACTCAGAGCCCAGAAACTAACGCAAAATGGTCAGTGTGATGGATAATTACATAGTGGTGGTAAAGCTATTGGTTTTGAAGCTAGTAATTTGAAGTTGACATTGCAATTATGTAAGTGAGAAAAATGTTATTCTCTATTTCCAACAATAATCTTTTGATATGTGGGGTTAGGTTGGTGTAGTCCTAAATTTTCATGAATGTAGTTGCAATTCCTGATTAATAAAACTCCAGAGGTGATCTCTTTTTACCAGCCTATCATCTGTAATTAAGGCATTTAGTATTCAAACCCTTTGATGTCATGTAATCTTTGAAACATAAATAAGAAGTTTATCTCCATCTTAGAAATTAGGATAAATGAGTTGGGAAGGCAGGTCCCCAAAGATATTTCAGAAAGCTATTTGGATATTCTAATAGCTACCAAAAATAACAATAATAATATTAAAAAGCATTGGTAGAAAGCTTAAAACAGAGTCTTACAGGAAGCAAGCAATGCAACTTGCATCTCAGCAGAGAAACCTGGACATAATCTGGTTTACTACTGTTTGTTGATGGTTTTTTTGGTCCAGGTGATTTGTTTGTAGTGAGAATCTCAAAGCACTGAAATTAATTCCCAGTCACCCTCCCTATTGTTATCAGATAGAAAAGCAAGTCCTGGCACCCTGTGAAGCTGCACCGGGGTCATGATACACTGAGATACGGAGGACACCTCACGTTACACATCCTTCTTTGCCCCAGTATTTAATAAGACAATCAGTGGGAATGTGGCCACCATCTGGTGGGGTATCTGTCCCGTATGCTGGATTTGGGTGAAACTTCACATGGGGTGTCTGTAAAAAAAGGGGCCCTCTCTGTCCAGGTTTGGGCAAAGAAAAGACCTAGGTATGCAATCAGATGTAACCTCCTTAAACCTTTTTCTCTCCTTACCTGCACCGGCAGAGTGAGTCTCACCTAGGTCAAACTAGAAATCTCTATCAGAAGACCTGCGGCTCCAGGCCTCAGTCTACTTCCTAATCTCATGGTTTAGCTGTGTGATTATCCTTCACCCACACTCAAAGGCTCTAAAGGATGTACAATTTTTTTCTGCCATCACTTTTGCCTCCAAACTTGTCAGAAATCTCTCGCTCATTCTTCTGATGTGAGGCCCACTTCCACTCTCTACCACTCTGCTGATATCCCTGGATCTCAGCCATCTTAGACGTGAGCTCTCCTTCTGCCTGCTTATAATTAGAATGTGCACACATTGAAGTTTGTTTTATTCCCAAGGCTGGTTAGAGGGAGCAGCATGTAGGAGGGGAATCGCACAAATCCTGTTATTTGTAGGTTCAGAGTGGTGCATGGGAGGCAGATACAGAAATCCCCTTAATCATTATAAGATTCTAGGGCAGATTCCTTAGGCAAGGCTTGGAAAAATCTCTTCCTGAGTGCCTGCTCTGCAGGCACTAGGTCTTCCTTTGCACCACTGTTCCATGCCAGCCAGACTGTACCAGTGTCCCACAGACTGGATTACCACCGCTCCTCCTTTTCCCTCTTTGCCTTTTATTTCTGTTTTTAATCATGCAGAATTCATCCAGGCTGGCACAAATTTGCCACCACCATTATCTGCTATGAGAGCTTCAGAAACAAACTGAAGCAGTGTTTGTGTTAAGGCCTTGCTTTGAGCCCTGCAATAGGACAGCACCTACAGACCCTCTTTGAATCCTGATTTCTGGCTAACCTCTCCCCAAGTTTTTAATTTCCAGATGGAGCAAACTGGTTATTGGAATTAAAGGTAAAAAAGCCAATATCCAATTTTTCCCTTATGGGGATCTATTGTCTTTTGAATTTTTTAAAGTACTTGGCTAAATTTTTACATGACTGTGAATTCCTCTCTTCTGAACACAAGACAACATGATTGATTTGAGTATTAATTAGCACTATTAATCACAGAAGACCAAAGCATGATCTCGCTGAAGTTCTGAACAGAGAAGCTCTGAACAGTAAATATATGAGGAAGAACAGGTCAAGTGCCAAAGATATGACTAGACCCTGCCCTGAAGTGATTATATTCCAAAGGCACAAGTGAAGAAAAACAAAGCCAGACAAGACAGAACATATACAGAGTGGGAAGTGGGTATTCAGGCTTGAATGTTTCTTGAAATAGGTGGGGTCTCAATAGCAGCTTGCTAAAAACAGTGTGGGAGCTTAGCTCATGGTAGTGTTCTTTTTGGCAGGCCATGAGGTGGAGTTGTGAAAAGCTGCCAAGATGGGTGGATGAAGGAGACAGAAGCATTGGTGGCTGATGCTTGGGCAACACTGTAACCAAATGGCAGATATTCCATTTTCTCTCATCTCATCTTGACACCTGTTTCATCCTGGGCTGGATTAATCACCACTTGTCCGATTAGGTAAAGCTGCCCAGTTACCTACAAGTCTGCTTTTAATATGGCAGCTTTGTCAGCTTTTCCCTGCCAGTTGTTTAAGGTAGTTTTGTTGGGCTGTAATTGATTGGATGAGCTCATATCTCAGCATTTTCAGCCTTTTCTGTCTCAGCTGATGGCCCCTGGGACTTGGGCAGCTCGAGGGAACGCCTGGCTGAAAACTCTACCAGTGACGAGACTGCTCTGCTGCAAGCGATGTGTTTCACATTAAGCACCAGATGACTTTTCCATTTCTTTAAGTAGCTCCTCTAAACTGGATATTAAAATCCCAAAATACACAACTCCAGAGCCCCATCTCAACAGACTCATCAAGCTCAAGAAACCTACCCAACTCAAAAACGCATCCTGTACTGTAGAGAGTGATGTGTGGGTGGCAGTTGAATTTACCAGTGTCTGCTCCATTTGTTTAAAAAATTGCTGCATGGCTGGTTTGAATTTACAAGTATTTAGGAAGTTTTGAGATTCCCAGACTATAAATGTTGGTATCTACTGCACCCTCTGTAGACTTGAGCTAAGCTGCCGTTTCACACCGCACCTAATGATTCAGGTGAGGAAAATGGTTTCTGCTGTTGTTCTACAACTTTGCTGATTTTACTGTGAGATGAAGTATCCTTTAGACATGGAGACCTTCATGCTATACTTCATCCACTTGAACCTTTCCTTCCCAGACTTAAAGCATATAAGAAAAAAACCAGATGTCTCAGGGAAAAAAAGCCTCCGAACCCCTAGCTTTACATGCACTTGGATCTTTCATTTTATGAAAACAGTCAAGCCACAACCACAAGATTTCACAGATAAGAGAAAAAATGTGGATTGTACTTAATTCAATATTATAAAGAAATGCTCTTATGGGGAGACAGCAAGCTGAGCCAAAGCCAGACCAAGACTGCTGACTGATCTGAAATATGTGAATATTATTCACACTGGGACACCACATCTCATAATGCTCCATGTGTGCTATAGTATATAATTATGAAATGTTTGCATTAAGTAACTTGGGTGCCTAAATACAGATGTTCCTTATTGACATTAATTGGACTTGACATATCTTTGGCCTGCTTTATAACAGTCACCAAAGCATGCATTTCCACTTTACCGTACATATTCTAAAGGAGCTCTGTTCCATATCGAGCTTATTAACAGAGAAAAACATTAGTGCCTTAGCTATCTGTCATATATTTCAGGTAAAAATGCAATTGGTTTGCATTAGAAAGTGTAGTTGCTGGGGTCTGACCACAAACATTAATTTCTGTTCTTTTTTATTTTTATTTACAGTGAAATCTGTCCCAAAGACTTAGAAAAGTGGGGTTTTTTTCAAAACTGTCAATGCATTGTGGTGCCATTTGTTCTGCTCTTCTTACTACTATGTCTCAAATGTCAAGTTTCTGAGAAAGAAAGAATGAAAGAAAGAAAGAAAGAAAGAAAGAAAGAAAGAAAGAAAGAAAGAAAGAAAGAAAGAAAGAAAGAACTTGCTCTTTAGTTCCCAAATAAATAGAAATGGTTTCTACACTTGTTAGTTTAACTGTTCTGCATTACTCTGCAGTGTGCCTCATTCCAGCATCTAGAGAGAAACCCTAAGTATTAAAGAAAAACAAGCTTACTCATATTTATGAACTTCACCTGGCCTGTTAAAAACAGGTTCTCCAAATGAGAACCCAAGAAGGCCTACAGTTTCCTTTGAGATAATCGATTTTAGATGTGTCTTGCAGTTGAGATATCGATCTCAGCTTCTCCAGAATCGTTATGAAACCTGAGGTTTTAAGCAAACCTTTCTAAATAAGCTTCCTCGGAAATGAAAGATAGGCTTGTTTTAGATATTTTCATCTTAATTTGCAGTGTTCAGCTGGGCTATTGATGAGTGGGAGGTGTTTAAGTGAATGTTCATGCTTTTAAGTGCAGAATACAGAGAGGAAATGGCATTTGAAGTTTGGTCTAGAATTCAGACATGAAAATTTATTCTCCCGGTATTTAGGAGAAACTTCTTATACATATTGTTCCAGGCAGTTCATGGACCAGGATAACTGCCTCTTTTAAAAGTTTATGTAAAATTCTTGAGAAGAATGGAAATGAAAGTACACAGAGCAGAGAGCCTGTGATTTCATTTGGTCGGATTCCTCCTTTTGGGAGAGATGTATATCTTACCTTTCTTGAATTAAACAGTGAAAATATGTATGTTTTCCAAGTCACATTTAAGTTTCTCAAAGAACAAAAGTCTTATCCAAAAGAAAAATAACTGCCCTTTCCCTTAATAGTGTAGGAGAATTTACTGCATTGCAGGAGATCTTTCCTTCTAAAATTCATAGATTTTACATAAGATCCATAGACTTTGTACAAGCTGAGGACTTTTGCCTTGCTGAAGGAATAACACTGCTCTCTTTCACAGCAAAATGCCACCTTCCATTCTAAAACTGCTTGAGAAAAAAATATTTTTCAAATAATATTGCTTTTTTTCCTTTGATGCTTCCATTGCCAATTAACAGAATTCCAAGAACCTTCTTCTTGGAATATATATTTCGATTTCCCCATAACAATTTAAGCAAGACAAGCACAAGATGAAAAGAGAGATTCCCATGTACATGCAAACATGTACAAAGGGAAAAGTCCCGTGGCAAATTTTCCACAGCGCAAGTCATAATCTTTTGAAACTTATTTCAGGACTAAGTATATCTGATCACATCCAAGGCAGGAATATTGCTGTTTATAAAGTCATTGCAAGTAGTGAAGAATACAGTTTTCAGATACAGATAGAAATTGATGATGGAATACTAGAGTGTCTGAAAGGTTCAGAAGATTGTTTTCGAATCAAGAAAGAGAAAAATGCTGTATTGTTAAGCAAAAGGCCATAGGTACTTCAAATGCACAAAAATGATCAGGAAAACTGATATGTGCTTGAAGCTGGATGTTTTAATACCAAGGAGTTTATACTTTTTCTCTGGTATTCAACTGGTGAGATACTGCTTGTAGCTGAGTGTGACATAAGTAATAAAAAATTCCTTTTCTTTTCTCTAGGCCATGCCAATAAATACCTCGCAAAATAATCTAGAGTTCATCAGAGGTCGTTTGAGGAAGTTTTTGTCCAGATGTATACATTATCATGAACTGATGATCTGCTAGCGTCTTTCATTTATGAAATTAAAAAAAAAACCAACTTTTTATATTCAGCCTGTTTTTTAATTACTGAAGCAACAATTCATAACTAGAAATATGAATATGTTAAACCTCAACATCATTCAGCACCTCTCGTTTCCAAACAACTACTGAATGTCAATGGCTCAAGTAAGCAAATGCTCTGCTCCAAGATAATTCCAGTTTTGCTTATTCCAGAGATAGTCTTCTCAGCCCATTTCTGTTAATATTAAGAGGGCAATTGCCTTATCTACAACAGCAAATAGTTCCACAGGCTGTTGGCCTTTCAGCAGTATCAAGCTAAATAAAAATACACCTTACTTTCTTCAAGGTTTTTTCCTCTCCTGGAGGTTATTTTATTTTGGGGTTTTTTTTACCTTAAAGATGGTAACTCCTAGCAAAACAAATGAACAAATTCTCTTTCTGAATGTCTTCCGTAGGGTTTTAAAGAAGTGCAGTTCAGATCTGAGAGAATACAGCCAGTAATGAGTTAAGAGAATAAAAGCACTACTGCAGTAGACAATCTTGTTTACCTCCAATACCTACTGTTGATTCTGACGAGTCATTTTTATACAAACCCATGACAGTAAAAGGTTCTTCAAGGCCACAATGAACTACCAGTACATAACCGTGTTATGTCAGGTTGTAGTAATTTCTAGTTTACTTCCAGTGCTATTATACCTTGTAAAGAAATATCAAAAAAAGGAATTAAGGAAAAAAATGCAGTCTTTGCCTTCCAATTAATTTATCCTTTCAAAGCACACACTGATATTCCTTGCCCTCAGTTTTGCATACATTGTGGGAAAACACCATCAAATTTGGGTAGAGCAGGAAGATTGCCCAGAATTCTTTCCAAGCTTGGAAAATGGGCCCAAAAGTCTTTGTGTAATGAGTCACCTAAAATTCTCCATAATGGCCCCAGAAACACCACTCCTAAGCCAAAATGCAAGGTTCACGTCTCCTCATTCTACAGGAGAGGTATAGACTTGCAAACCAGAGGTGCCAAGAATCAGGAAAATGATACACGTGAATTATAGCAAGATAACTGGACCCATGGCTTTGAGAATGAAAACATATTGTAATTAAAAGATCAAAGGCAATTCAAATAAATCAACTCTGTTTCAAAGGCTGATGCCAGGAACAGACTTCTCTTTCCATGGTATCAACAGTCTTCTCTCTGACTGTCAGTGTCCTGCAGGACATTGTGCCTCAGCCTCTGAACCATGCAGCTGGGCAGTGGGATGCAGAAAAAAAGGATATTTCCTGCTTTCAGTCTATCTCTGACTCTTGATGGTATTTCAGTACTGCCAGTGGATTTTTTCCCTTAGCCATACATCTCACTGAGCACCCTAGGCAACACATACCTGCAGGTGGGCAGGTGGGGATTTGTCAGAATGTAGCAAAACACAAATAGCAAATTATGAATGTTTAAGCCATGCAAGTCAAGTTATGACAGCGTGTGCCAGGAGTATTTGTACTGGTGGGTGTGTCGCTTGCTGTGCTTATTGTATTTCTTCATGCATTTGTTTTGATGAGAAAGGTGGTTTAAAACATGGAAAGTGTCTATAGAGCAAATAAAACCACAAAATTTTCAAATGGTATCCCTGTACTTCCTGTGATCTCCTCTTTCAAAAGGTGATTTCCAAGTACACCTGCATCTCTGATTTAATGTGTCAGACCAGACCTGTGTGCCAGAAGGAATGACTAGTGCTAGTGTAA
Source organism: Dromococcyx pavoninus (assembly GCA_033558185.1). Lineage (NCBI taxonomy): Eukaryota > Metazoa > Chordata > Aves > Cuculiformes > Neomorphidae > Dromococcyx > Dromococcyx pavoninus. The sequence continues at coordinate 585,233 of JAUMJL010000665.1, read as the reverse complement.
ATGAGCTGAGATGACATAGATTCTTTTTTTGAAATGTTTCATGTGTGCCTGAATGCCCAAAGTCACAGAGAGTGGAAATATTTGACTTAGGAAAAATGTAGCTTCAGCTAGTTTCAAAATGCAGTAAGAAATGAGTTTATTAGTTGTTTCTGTCACTCAGGAAGTCCCTGCATGTATCCTGAGTATCTATCAGCAAACAAGAAACAACTCTAAAGACATTGCCTATCTTTATTTCTGGTAAAATTGGAATTGGAGTGACTTGAGGATGAAGGTAGCACGTTGAGATGGTGATAAAATGGTGTAGGTTTGAAGGGCACATACTATCAGGCTTTTTCTTTCAAATCCACATGTATTGTGTGTTTATTATTATTACTGTACCTCTGTTCTCAGTATTGAACACTTTTTCCCTACACAAGAGCTCTGAGGCACTTGAGAAAGAATGTCAGTGCCAGGAAGGGACTGTTTCTGTTTTGAAGAGAGCTTGTGCAGTGGAAACAGAGCCACTCACAGCTTGTCCATATATTTCTGGACAAGCTTAGCGAGACCATATTTCCTGAAGAGATGAATCAGCGCAGCTCTGCAACATTATATATGAGGTCATGGCAGTCACTCAGAAGCTACAATAATCTCAGGATCTGAAATAAGGGCTTCTCATGCTCAGGAAATCGAAGAGGCAACCGACAAAGGTGTCTGTAGACAGACTCTCTACGGGACACCAGCTGGCGCATGACTTGACGAAATTATTCATTTTTGGGGCTGCTGTGAGTGATTTACTGCAAACTAACAGGATTCTGGAACTCATAATCACAACAAAAGGCAGGAGCACTGTGCACATGGCTAGAGGCTGCTGCTGTAGTAGTATTTTTGCAAGTGAAACAGAACCTGTCATTAGGAGATGCAAGGTGTGATGCTGTCTCCTCTGCTTGCTGTTACAGAGCTGCCTACTGTGCTTCACATTGCCACTCGTCGCCCATGCAGTTGGCTGAAAAGTCTCTTAAAACTGTTCAGACAGCAGATATTGCTGCTTTGATCCTGAAACAGTCAGTTCCCTTCAATCCTGCAGCCATTTCTCTTCCAGTGCCAAGAAGGAAAACAAGGTTGGAGAACCATCTCTTTAAAGGCAGCATAAGATTTCAAAAAGGAAGATTGCAGGGTGTGGGGGATGGAGAAGAGGTTTCTTTTGTTAGTTGGAGGGAAAAGTCTGAGAGACAGCAATTTAAAAGGGTATTGAATGGTTGTGATTTGTCTGTTCATGAATTTTGAAAACAGGGTCCTTTGTTGAAGGAGGCATAAAGCGATGGTCTTCTGATTTGTCCTATATGTTACCTGCAGAAATGAGGCATATCTGGAAGGAATACAAGTCACTGCCTTGTTTGATGCAGTAGCCATTAAAGGATCCTAGGGAAGGCTGATGTGGAGGTGGAAGGGAATGAGTATCATTATTTTTTTACATTTTGACCCCACTAGACTTTCCAGGCGCAGGTGAAGTGCAGCAGTTTATCTTCACCCCAGGGAGGAGTCTGATCTGTTGTCTTTGATCTATCCTGCGGTGATAAGTCTGATAATGTTTCCATCTGAGAGCACTAACGCAAGTCAAGAAGTAGCAAAATAAAAATATTCCACTTTTAGCATAAACCAGAATAGGAAAAGCGGAGCAAAACTTGAAGTCTCTGTTGTGTGTGGATTTTTCCCTTAAAAAACAGTGATGGGGGCATTAAATATGATTTTCACTAAAAAACTATCTATCCAAATAGTCTATCTTTTAATATCATTATCCTTGATCAAAGAAGATCCAAATAAGTACTACTAATCAAGAGATCCTCGTTTCCTGATCTTTCCTTGAACTGTTTGCTGAAGTTTTAAACTCTTGAGCCAAGGTCTGCACATCAAAAACAGTGTGACAAATGAAATCAAGAGTAAAAGGCTGTCCACAGACTGTATTCCTGATTTCAGTCTCAAATATAAACCACGGGCAATTCTACTTAATCCCCGAAGAAAGGGGGAGGTTTTTACTTGGGCTGCCTCTGGAGCTGACCACAGACAAAGAATGGCTCCCAGAGTCTCTGGTTGTCCCCACACTAGAACAAAAGGTGTTTGGACCAGCTCTTTTCACAGTGAGATAGCTCTGCTTGGCTAGCAAAGGCATTGAACAGAAGAGACCAAGGGTCAGCTCCCGAGGAACATAATTTACCCCAAACTGTAACACAGAGGTATGCAGATCCCAGAGGACTGGCCACTTAGCTGACCCATTGATGAGAAAGGAAAGCCAGACGGAAAGGTTGCTTCTCTCTCCCCACTAATAAGATGGAGAAGATGACTAAATAGTTCTCTATGCCTGCCCCTGCTCAGGCAAGAAGCCAGGATCAAATTGTGTCCTCCATGGGAGGAGAGTTAAACAGGATATCACTAATGTGATAAAAGCACACTTAAAAATCCCAATCTGTGTTAAAAGTAAAATAAGATAAAAGTAAAATAAGTTCTTGCAAGAGTAGTTTCATTACACCCTCTAAAAGAAGTTTCTGCCTCTGATTTCTTAGATTTGTTTAATTATCTGGAGCGATTTATGATTAATTTTATTTAGGATGTTTTCCTGCCTCTGGATGTCTTCAGAACTTTCTTTCATCTTCCTGAACCTCTCAACTCCCAATCCAGGATGAAAGATGAACAGTTTTTACTGGTTGGGAGGTTCCATAGAAAAGGTTTAGAGTAGTTTCATTTCTAAAAATTTTTTATTTTGATATTTCTAAATGAAAATATACAATTCAGTGAGGCTGTGTACTAACGCACATCATGGGAGTCGTAGCCTGAGTGTCCAGCTGCGTTACAAATCAGTCAACTGGAGGAAGACTGTAGTACCTGACAGAAAATACGATACGTATGGGGGGACATGACCAGGTGAGGACAATGAGGGTCCAAACTATATTCAGGTTGCAAGAGGCAGCATGTCTATTGAAGCAAGATCTTACTTTGCCTGCACAACAGCCCAGCTACTCAGAACTTCACAATTTCAACTCCAGCCATTCATATTCAATGGTTGTAGGACCCAAGCCTGGCACTTAAGCAGTGTTCTTTCGCAATGACCAGTCCAGGAGATAAAAGTGGAGTTCCCATACTCTATCCAGTGGTTGGTGGAAAGTAGACAGGACCTAAATCCAAGCAGGATTATCTCCCACTCATGTTTTGTTTGTGTGAAAACCAGGCAGAGTCAGCTACTGTTTTCTGCCATGACATTATAGTCATTAGCCTGAGTGTTCTTAATTAATCTACTTTTGTTTGCCTACATCTGAGCATGTCTTGGGCAAGAGCTCTTTATTAGATCCTTAGATCTCATTAGAGAAGAAAAGTACCTTGCCCACGTTTTGAATTTGTGATGGTGGAATATCCTAGGACTGATTCATGGCATTTTGTAATGGGTAAGTTCCTACCAGTATCTCCAAACAGTGAAACAGACCAATAAGACTAGAAATTGCTTCAAGAATAAAGTCACAAACGGCAATTCTGCAACAGAATCAAGAGTAGATCACTTCCACTTGATAAAAGCTTGCTGGTTTTAAACTACTCTTTTATAAAATCTAAACATTTTCTTTGTGAAAGTGAGCATCCAAGGAAGAAACAAACCTGGGGCAGCTACAGAAGCTCTTTCATCCTTATGGATGAACTCTCTCTAAGAAGACAAATAAGACTCTCACACCAGTATATTTGCACAAAATGGTACAAAATGGCATAACATCAATTTCCTATTACACGATTTCTTTCTTGAAAAACACAACTTTCTTTCTCCTGCTGTTCTGGACCTTGTGCAAAGGAAGTCTGGACATTATTAGTCTAAGTGTCTCCCTCAGGACTCAGACTCACAAACATTCTCTAATCCCATGTAAACAGGATAACGTGTTGGGCTGTTTGTTTATGCCACACTGTAATTCACCCTTTGACATAAACCAGTTTAAAGAGATTTTTTTCCCCTCTCCTTGTCTGAGAATCAAACATGACCTGCAGGTTTCCCTGCATAATTAGATAACAGTGATAGCAGTATATTGGCCAGTAGCTGAATATATTCATCAAGAGCATGGTCTTGATGAAAAGGCAATGAGGACTACCAGTACGTGCAACTGTTGCCACAGACGGTGAACTTTGTGGTGTCCTCTGGGTAAAGATAGGAATCCTTTCTCTCCAGCCAAAAAGGACATTACAACAGCTAAGTCTTTCCAATGCTTCCAATAGTTGACTGTGTCCCCGGCTGACCAAAATCCTATATCTTCCCTCTATCTTCTGCTGACACTGACAGTTTCTCCTACATTTTCTTTCTTCTGCTGCTGCCCTGTAAGATGGCTCTGACTGTAAGGATAGTGGTTGGCTGGAAAAGGCAGAATTATGAGGCCCTTCTGAGTCAGCAAAGGTACAGTGCTAAAAGCCATAATGAGGAGCAAGAACTTGCTTACAAGGGCATTCCCACCTTACATCTGTCACAGATACGATGACATTGGAAACCATGAGAATTTGTAGGGAGGAAAAAACTATGCAAATAATACCAAGTGGTAACTAATATATTCGTGTTTTGGGAATATGGTGAATGCTTGGCCCTAAAAGTGGGATTCACAAGGGAAAGAAGAGACAGAAAACACCTACATGTCTAAAGCAGCTGACAAACATTCCCAGAGTTTCTCAGAGATACCTAAGCCATTTGGGCTTATAACTCTCACGGATTTCAACATGTATCTAGATTTCAACATGCATCTATATGCATGTAAAATTCCTCTCACGACTTTATCCAGCTGAAATTCAAATAACGTAGATTAACTATTCACTTAGGTTTGGGTTTTTTTGAGATCATGAAACAAACTGGTAGGATGAGTCATGAAGCAAGTTCTCTTTTCTATCCTGATAACTAAAGCATTGAAAGATGTTAACAAACTATAAAATCTTTCTATTTCACCCTAGTTAGGCAGGAAAAGTTAATTTGTCTGCACCCAGATATCAGTGCTGAACTGTTCCCAATTAAGAATGTATTTTGGGAGAAAAGCATAATTTTTTTCCTGCTACTAGATTATTTCTGGTTTTAAACATACTCTATAATCATTCTCTGTTCCATGGTAATATCTTTCTTATTCTTTCTCAAAAGGAAAGTAATGGACAGCTTAAAAACACATCGGTTTAGCAATGTTTATCCCAAGGGCACTATATTAACATTTCTTGGAGGACTGAGTGTTTGCAGTTCTCTGATAAACATCCTTAGCCTTTCCCTTGGCAGTTAAAAAAATGTCAATAAAAGTCTCCTTGGGCAATCTGTTGATAGGACCCAGAGCTCCTGCATTTACCAATGCAAGTGACAAACAAAGCTTAGGGAAAAGAGAGCGGTGATTTGCTAAACAGGATTCAATATTGCTGTTGCAGCAGGCTGGGTGGGAATGGCTTGCTCCTCCTGGGCTCATAAGAAAGGTGGAAATTCTTCAGCAACTCTGAGTGATAGAGATTGTGAAAAGGCTGATCCAGACCCTAGGTTTATCCTGGTCAGTTTGAAAAGAGTACGATTTTCCTATTTTTATCCATGGACACAAATAAAAATCATCCAAGATAATTCCCAGGCAATAATTAACAAGATTTGAGTCTATAACCTTGAGAAGGATAAACGGAGCACAGAGACAAACTCAGGTCTAGTCTTCAGAGGAGATGTTAGGCTGAATCCTCTCTCTACTTCATTTAACTAGATCTAGGTGATATCTGAATTAAGCATCTTTTCATTTCCTTTGATCTGAGGAGACCACTTTCAGGAGCTGCTCTATGAGCTAACTTACATTTTTTTTGTTATGACTTTAATTGTATCACTGAGCTCTCTTATGAATTCATGAAGAAATGAGATCAATGAACAAATTGCCACAGCCAAAGTGGCATCAGGAGACTCCCTTTGAAAATGCTGCTTGATGGATTTCCCTGCCAGCAGATCAGGTCTTCCTCCCTCCTAAGCACTTGAACTTGGGCTAGAAAGGTGAACTTTTGTTCCTGCTGTAAATGGGTCCTCCTGGCTACCACCAGAAAAGGCAAAAGACTGCTCCATGATAGTCTAATCTTCGGGGTATGCTATGGAGCAGTTGTTGGCTATTAATTCTATTTGTTCATATGCTCTTTCTTGAATATGCTTCTGTAAACATATTCAGAGCTCATAAAATGTTAATTAGGAATAAAATAAAGTAAATAAGGCAATTGCCTGAACCTTCCAGTGCCTTTTGGCCCAGAGTATGAGCTTGCTGTTAACTATTTCCAGGCCATTCAGAAACAAGTAAATATTTACCAGAACAAGCGTCCTTATTCAAGTCTTTTTTTACGATGTAATGAAAAGAGAAACACAACCCAGTAAATCACATAATTAACACAGGCTTGGTATTTGGTGTGTGAAATTAACCTAGGGAATAAACAAGTGGCTGTGTTAATCCCAGGGAAACTCCCACTGTGCTCCAAGTAGCGCTGGATATGCAGAAGTTGGGATATTGTCTCTCCTATACTGGGGCAGGGTGGTGTCCACCTTCACTCTGCAAAGGCACAGCCATGGCAGGGCTGTTTGAGCCTCAAGTCTTGGAAGACTTTTGAGACATCTGTGAATCATAGAATCACAGAATCTTCTGGTTGGAAAAGACCTTTGAGATCATTGAGTACAACCATCCCCATCTTCTGCTAAACCATGTCCTTCAAAAACTCATTGATCCATTTTTTAAACACCTCCACAGGGATGGTGACTCAACCAATGCCTGACCACCCTTTTGGTAAAGAAATTCTTCCTAATATCCAGTCTGAACGTCCCCTGGTGCAACTTATGGCCATTTCCCCTTGTCCTATCACCTGTCACTTGAGAGAAGAGATCAACACTCGCTCTCCTACAACTTCCTTTCAGGCAGCTGTAGACAGCGATGAGGTCTCCCCTCAGCCTCCTCTTCTTCAAGCTAAACAACCCCAGTTCCCTCAGCCATTCCTCATAGGACTTGTTTTCCATCTGCTTCACCAGCCTTGTTGCCCTTCTCTGGACGTACTCCAGCACCTCAGTGTCTTTCTTTTACTGAGGGGCCCAGAGCTGCACACAGTACCCGAGGTGTGGCCTCACCAGAGCCAAGTATAGGGGGACAGTAACCTCCCTGGTCCTGTTGGCCACACTGTTTCTGATACAGGCCAAGATGCCATTGGCCTTCTTAGGCACCTGGGCACACTGCTGGCTCATGTTCAGCCGCTGTCAACCAACACCTGCAGGTCCTTCTCCTCCAGGCATCTCTCCAGCCATTCTTCCCCCAGCCTGCAATGCTGCATGGGGTTGTTATGTCCCAAGTGCAGGACTCGGCATTTGGCCTTGTTGAAACTCATCCTGTTGGTCTCAGCCCATGGATCCAGCCTGTTCAGATCTCTTTGCAGCACCTCCCTTCCTTCAAGCAGATCAACACCGCCACCCAGCTTGGTGTCATCTTCAAACTTGCTAAGGGTGCGCTCGATCCCTTTGTCCAGATCATTAATAAAGATATTGAGCAGAATGTCTTCTGTCTCACTGTGACCATAGCATCAAAACATAGAGAGACAAGCTGGAGGGAGTCAAGGATCAAGTGGAACTGACAGAGTCATGCATGAGTGCTTTGCAAAAACATGTATAATAGTACTTCTGTCCCAAGGAGTTCATGATAGGAATATATCCAAAAGAGCATGTGGAAGTGGAGAAGGAGAATGAGAGGGGATGGAGTGATATGTCAAATGTCATTGGTGAAACAAAAAACCAGGACCTGGGCTTGTGAATCCCTGTCTAATGTCCTGAGCTAAGCAGGTGACTTCATATTGCTACTTCAGAGAGCACAAATCTTCATGAAAAGCATAACTATGATCACTTACACAGACATCAATACATGCATACCTAGAGTGAAGAGAGCTTCGCACCACGTGAACATCAGCTGCTTCTGAACAAAGATTAAAAATGTTTAGCCCTTTATTGTCAGTTTAGAGGGCTGAAACCAAAAATATCCACCTTACCACCAACTTTTAATAGGTATTTTATCAAGGTGTAAGGTTTTGATTTTTGTGAAATCCAGAGTTACAAAAGAGAGAAAAAATTTCTGGAACAGTTGGTGGAATTAATGTAAGTCAATGCTTTGCATCCAGCCAAGATAGAATATTTGTGACTCAGCATTCAAGTTTCTACATAAATGTGATTGAAAATACACTGTATTTGTGGCTTGTTTTTTAACTCATTTGCACTGTAAGTGGAAGGCCTACCTCATACTGGTCGAGGGTTGAACTGTTCTTTTACACCAAATCATAGAACACAATGGTCTTCTTGGGGCCTCTTGTCAAATTTCTTGGGCTTAATCTAATGAAATTCATAAATACTGAACCCATTCATCGTTTCTCAAAAATGTACTCCATCCACATGAAAATTTCAGTACCCACTGAAAGTATCTGAAATATCCCGAACAGGCAATATCTCAAACTTCATACCATCTGAACTAGGGCAACATTTCATGCAATAGGAGCAGGAATTTTCTAGAGAAAAATGTTTTGAATGATTGCTGTGAGGCTCTGCAGAGCAGGAGTATCAGTGCCTGCTGACAGTCTGAAGTAATGAGGACCTATCTGATATAAAGATTTATCAAATACGGGGTGGGATGGTGATGGCTTGGCTAAAGATTCGTGGTTTGCTTTTAAAATAGACCATATTATTCAGTCAAAAATAATAAACAACTGGTCTGTAATTTACCTCACATTAATTGGATTCTAAAGAAAGACTTCTGTCTAAAAAAACAGGTTCCTGATTGACAGCCATCATTAATCTCAGAAGAAGGCAAAACCAAGAAGGTTTAATTGTCTTCTTTCCTGCACATGACTCTCCATCTTCCATGAGTGTGCAGTGAGCTCTGCAGCCTACGGTTACTCCGGTCAAACCACAGCTGAAGAAATAGAGAAGAGAAAGAAACAGCATGGGAGAAAGTTTACTGTCTCATTACTCACTCCGGTCCTTCTTCAAGGACAAAGTGCAACTCAAGCAAATATTCACCAAAAGACTTACAAAGGATGACCAAATGTCTGTGGTGAAACATTTAATACAAAGTGGTTGTTAGAAATAAGGAAGAAAGAAGATGCACATATGCACACATAACATCCATTTCCAGAGTGAGTCAAGAAATTTAAGAAGCCAAGGTTTTTATCTTGACAAAGTTATTTGTTTGTTCTCTGGTTCAACTCCTTATGTGAGAGATATACTCTGAAAAAAAAGGTCTTTACAAATTCCATGGTGAACAGTGGGGAAAAGCTGGGATCCTGGATTGCATGAGTGCTACCATTTACAACCAGGTTATTAAAAGTGCTTGCAACCACATTCCCTCCTAACCTGCCCTTTTCATTGCAAAATTGCAGGCAGGCATTCAGAGGCAGAAAACAAACCCATAAAAGGACCAGCCATTCTGCAAACAGCTTTTTGTATTTCTGTTCATCTCAGTGTCTTCCTCAGCACACGTACCATCTTCCTTTGCATCTTCTTTTTTTCCCCAAGCAGCCTGCTAACAGCTTATCTTCAACAGCCTTCTAAAAACAGACCAAAGGGGATGTCACAAACTTGAGGCAGCAGTCATCACTTCATCTTCGACTGCCTGTTCAACCTAGGCAGTCTCAAGGAAAATAGAGGTGGTGGCCAGAACCTTGGGTGTGTTCTAGGAAACATATCATGTGGCACAGGAAAATGAAAAGAGATTTTTTGAGAATAAGAAGGTGTCTGAAAAATGAGAAGTGGTCCCTACTCAGAGGCTATACAGCTACTCCACAGCACCCACTTGGAGCTGTGGGCAGCGGATAAAGGTCAAGCATCAATAGCCATGAGATGATCTTTCTTTCCTTCCTAAATCTGTATTGGCGAAGACTGCTAAGAAGTGCTGACTATAATCAGGAAGAATATAAAGGGGGTTGGTGAAAGTAGCTTTCATTACCTCTGGCTCAGTCAGTGTGTCAAATTTGAACTGCAAAGTTATTTCACAGGCAGATTTTTTCTTCTACGTGGCCCCTTTGAAGTTCCAGCCTGGTGCTCCTACACAGCTGTGCCTACCCAGGGTACAGCTCACCTCTCCACCCCATCCTGCTACCCATGTGAAGGCCAGGGCTGGGGATCACAGGTGGGATTGAAATAGGCAGAGTCATTTGGACCCTTTGAGAATAAACAAGTCTTCAAAACACAACAAAAACAAAACCCCTGAATTCCACTGCATACGTGATGTAAGCTCAGATGTGATCACAGTTTTCCAGCTCTTCGTGGATTTGTAAAACTGCAGCTTTTGGAGTCCTGTGTTTATTTAAGAATCATGGCTACCATTAAAAAATTTCAACAAAAAATAATTCAAAGGGATTTGAAGAGGAGTTGAAACACTGAAATAATAAATATTCTAAATTCAGACAACAAACAAAACAATCCACATTGACAATTTTGATTTTTAGAACTTGTGTCATTGCTTTTTTGCCACTTGGGACTGATGTCCTGTGATTGTTTAGCTGGTGCTTGTATAACTCCCTTTCTCCTACCTAAGTTCTCATGGAAAGCTATTATTCCTGACGCAGAAAAGGCATACAGTTGATTGAGATGCATAATTCCTAACTTGTCTCTAATAAAGGGGGCATTGCATGATAGCGTGCCTTTTAGAAGTACAGTCTGCACTTATTTATAAATTAGAACTAATTACAGGTAACCTGTCTTTGGCGTAAGTAAAAAGAAAAATCCAATTTTCAAATCTTGGCAGATGTTTCAGTGTCTTCCCATTATGATCTCAGTTGGCTTTATCAAGTGATACCACATTATAATTAGTTGAGGTGTATGCTATAATTCAAAGGAAGATGCCCAAGAGCAGGAGCTGAATCTGAAGAAGCCTCAAGCAAAGAAGCTAATAAATGATACTATTTCAATTAGGCAATTACCTGTGAAATAGCTGAGAGAGCTGTACTGAAGACAACATTTCTCAATGGATTGTTCAACACTCGGGGCTCTTGAGCAAGTTGTGTGGCATCCTAGGAAAACTTAAAGCATTTTTACTCTCCTGGACTGAGAATTTTCACTGTATTTGAAATGTGTTTTACGAGTCCCCCTTCTCATAAAAAACACAAAGCATATCTGGATCAGCCATGAGAAAATCTTGCTTGATTTATTCCTACATTCTTACCAAAGAAAAGGGCTTTCTCAAACTTCCTATTTTGGAGACAGACAAAGTCTACATATAAGAATAAATATCCATATTGCATATTTTAATTGCTTCCTGGCTCAAGAATAGTCAGCCTCCCTGACAAAACAGAGACATTTCTGAAGCTGCTATGAAATTGCAAAATATTAAATATCTATGCATTCCACAGTGCACTTCTGGGCTTTATACGAACAACTTCTAAGCTTCAGAATTCTGAATGCTTTACCTAAGAGTAATATTATCATAAAACAAAACCAAAAAGGCAAAATCTCTTGAAGAATACTTTAGGGCTACAAAAAACTTGTTTCCCCCATGAAATACCTGTAACAAGTCTCACAACCATCTGAGAAATTTTTAAAACCTGAAATATGCAAACACTGTGGATGCAAGCATATGCTGGGAAAGCATCAATACCAAGGGGAGTGCCTACTCATTCCTTGCTTTTCACCACATCTTGACTGATGTCTTGCACTGATAATATAAGATATTATCCACTTGCCTCTGAAAAATAAGATACTTCGTTCCCCATGCAGAACACATACTGTCCTGCTGACATCCACAAAAAGGTGTCTCTGTTCATGATTCTGGTTCCTTGGTGCTATTCCTAGTGTCACTCCCATTGTTATGGTTATATTTATTATGATGGTTATGGAAATAGTGATAAAAGTAATGACGTGCAGCGTAAGGTCTTCACTGGAGAGATGCTCTCAGTGGCTAGAGTCTGTTAAAGGAGACCTTAACATTTGTTATTTTTATCTTGTTCTCATTTAAAACAGTTATTCATGCCAAATAATATGTTTTCTTCTTTTCTTCCAAATCCAAATCAAATGTGGATTACTGAGCATCCTCAGCAAGCTCAATGGTGGCTATTTGCCATGCATAGCAGAGTCATCAGGTGTTCTTGCCCTTATGAAAGATCTTTGAGAAAAGCTGGAGGGCTGGTGAGGCTGGATGAAGTCTGTACCATTTGTGCATCATTTTTTTGCCTAAGACATGCATGTGGCTGCACAAACACTGTGCTGCCCTGTGCCGTGGCCCCGCTCTGCCACAGCTGGACAGCCCTGCCTGTACCACAGTCCTGCTGTGACTCCTGCACATGCAGGCCAGCTGAGTGCTATAAATGCTGCAGGGATTTTATGAGGGTCAATCAATACCTTACATGCAGCGCTGACCACCTTGAAAGAAATACAGAGAAAGTGCAAAGCTATGTCTCTGCACAGCTCAATATTGGGCTCTGCAGACTCTATGGAAAGAGGTGGGACACACAAGTTCAGGACTCATTCCAGGTACTTTGAACTGCTCTCTGTAAACCCCTCTTTTGCTCTGCTGACAGCATAGGAAGCCAGTCTGAGTTAAGTACCTAAAGATAGACGGCATAAATACCCGCCCTGAATCTCCTTAGAGGGAGAGAGGGATACTTTCAATGTCCCTAAATCAAAATGTTCTCTGAGATTTATCCTAAGTTGAAACAAATTCTTACTGTTTGATGCTATAAAACAAACATGGCAGCTCTTTGACAAGACTAGCAATAGGTCAGGCTTATTTGCAGAGAGGGAATGCTAACATTAGCTTGTCTCTGTAATATACTTCTTTATAAACAGCTACTTTTCCAAGCTGATTGCATTTGAAATGCTGCAAGTTCACTTGACCTCTGTTCTCTTTGGGGTTAAGTACATCCTTGGGCTAGAGTTTAACACAGCGCTTTGGGAATGTAAAGTCTTAGGGTGCTTTTGGCCTTTCTACCAGCTCCGTAATCTGCTTACAAGCTCGTCCTGAACTTTGACCCTTTGGAAAAACGTTTGTTCCACTTAAACAGGGACATTCTGGCTCTGTTCTGTGAGAGCCAGAGCAATGAGGAAATGTGCCAACTTTTAAAAGTTAAGGAGACAGAAGAGGAACAAGATTTTGCCTGACCACAGAAGCTCTGATTCCTCCAACTACATAGCAGTTAATATCTGTGACCCACAAAATCTACAAATCATCAGAGTAGGTGAATTGTTAGAGTCTAACAGGGCGCAGAGGGCCAAGCTCTGTTCCCTACTCTGATGGGAATCACGGGCTTGTCTCTAGATGCTGTGTGTTCCCAACGCAGCTCAAGATAAGCCTGCATTTCCTAGCAGATGTTACAGTAGATATGCCTCACCCTTGCTTTTCGTACTGGCATTTATCTTGTTAGTCTACCTGCCTTTCTCTGGTATAACATAGAAAAGGTATCACAGGTTTCCTAGCATTGCAGAGAGGCAATTATCTGGGAAATGGAAAACTTATCTTTCTTCATATCTGACCACAGAAGTGGTGTTTGTCATCTGCCCTCTCACATCTGCCCATCAGGTCCAATAGCTTCTGTCATGGCTTGGGATGTGAGGAGCTCCATTTTGCAGACAAATGGCTTGCACTGCTGGGCTGGTGCTGGAAGGTCCTTCTAGATGATAAAGAAGCAGTCTCAAGAGCTCAGTGTCATGGTTTATTTTCCACATGTTTTGTGTTGCTAGGGATTCTCATCACATTTGGAGCATAAGTCCTATGGGGAAAGGCTGAGGGAGCTGGGGTTGTTTAGCCTGGAGAAGAGGAGGCTTAAACGTGACCTCATCACTGTCTATAACTACCTGAAGGGAAGTTATAGCCAGGTGGGGGTTGGTCTCTTCTCCCAGACAGTTGGCAATAGGACAAGGGGACATGGGCTTAAGCTCTGCCAGGGAAAATTTAAGTTGGACATCAGAAAAAAATTCTTTACAGAGAGAGTAATTAGGCATTGGAATGGCCTGCCCAGGGAGGTGGTGGATTCACCATCCCTGGAGGGTTTTAAACTGAGATTGGATGTGGCACTGAGTGCCATGATCTAGTAATTGGACTGGAGTTGGACCAAGGGTTGGACTTGATGATCTCGGAGGTCTTTTCCAACCCAACTGATTCTATGATTTTCTCAAAGAACTTTCATGACTGTATTTCAACTTGTTACCAGTAATAGACATCCTGAAACTCTGAAGTTGCCCAGACTGTATTTGTAATGCTCACATGCTTTTGTATCTAAATGTCACCAGAATGATAAAACCCAGAGAACATTCCTGAGAGAGTCTCTGTATTTTGACTACTGGCTGTGCTCAGGAACATATGCAATATACTTACCCATTGGGCAGTGGGTAAGCTGAGCATGCTGCCTGCTGCACCACCAATGATTCTGTGATTCTGTGAACTCTCTCCTGTGTAGAGTGTGCCAGCTTTGACATTAGTGATGCAACAGAAGACAGAGAACCACAGAATGATTTTATAGTCACTATAACTTATTTTTATTTCTATGTGGCTTGGAAGCACAGTTCAGGGACACATATTCCACAGATGTGTCCAGGTAGAGAACAGAAGGCCTTTGCCCAAAAAGGCTTTCCAAGCTGAGCTGTCCCATTCCATTACTAAAATACCTTTTGACCTCTGCATTGAAGAATTTGATACAGATTTTTTTAGTAGCTTAAAATTTGGAAACCACAACCCTGTTGTTACAGCTGGAGCTAGCTACAGCTATACTTCAGACTACTTTTGTTTTCCATAGTATTTGATTTTTTTCCCCTCCTTTCTTTATGCCATTGCCAGGGCAGAGCTCAGAGAGGGTAAACACCGACTATATGGAGCATACTGGGTAAAGCAATGAACAAAATACCCAGAGAACCTCCCTACAGAAAGTCCACAGCGAAATGTTAATGAGTAACAAGTGCAGTTATTATTGCAGTTTTTCTCACTTGTTCCTAAATTAATAAAAAATATTTTTTATACATCCTTTAGGAAAGCCCCAGTTTATAACTCACTCACATGCTGCATGGTCTTCTTTGTATACAAACAGTTATGTGATCATGGTCGTGGGGAATTCAGAGCCTGAGCACTATGACCTCTGAGAACAGCCCTGTGCCCCACAGTTCTCTGTCACAACAATCCCAACAGATGAATCCTTGACACAAACATCGATATGAAAGATAAAAATATTTGAGAGGGTCTGCATCAAAATCCAACCCTTCCATCTACCCTCCTCTAAGTTTGTGGATAATCTTCTTGGATACTATGAACAGGAGCAATATTCATAGCAGCTTCTAGACTTTCCAAAGGGCTCCACTGATGCCTTACAGCCAGTCATCATCATCTTCCAGGTTTATAAGGAGGTCTGAATTCTGCATTCTATGGTTTGAGTATAAAACTGTCCAGAAGACACAAAATTAGTATTTAAAACTGAGACTAAAATCACTTCCAGATGGTCAAAAATCAGTATTCCACCTATAAATTAATTGCCAGTTCCATCAGATGTTTTGCATCCATCTCTGATAAGTGTATCTGACAATGCAAAATATAATACACAATTCAGGTATTCCATAAGCTGCCTGCACCTCCCTCTTTTACAGGAGATAGCCTCCAGGAGTTTGGGTGGGTCCAGGAAAGAAAGAGAAAAATAATTTATTGCTCTATATCAAAAGAGGGTAGGACAACTCTTTTTTCCAGGATGGCAGACATACATATAATGCATAATAATTACTGTTTATTCTTCTAGTATGGCAGAACAATGCATCTCATTGGTATCACAAAATACAGCAGTAGTTACATTACAAGCCTCAGCTTCTCATTTATCTTATTTGATGGCTGGTGAAAGCAATTTCTTGACAAAATCATCTAGACTCTGGTCAAACGCAGCAGAGGCAACTTCCCACCAGGAGCCAATGACTAAGTATTTCCACTGATTTCCACAAGAAACAACCCTTTCTGAAGCCCAGACCATTCACTTCGCAAAAGCAATGGCGGAAACATTTTCAATTGCTAAGAATCTTTGCCAGAAGCCCTTGATGGACAGGTCCCAATAGTATCTATGATTTGACTTGGCTTCATTTGGTTAGCACCACTCCATTTTCACTTGTCTTCATTTGGTTTTGGCTGGAATGCAAAATTGTAGGTCTTTTCCAAAGCTGTTGCATCTTACAAAATACTCAGACATTTTCCTCAAATAGACTCTTTCACAAGTAGAAATGTCAGTATTACTTTAGAAAGTACCGATTAACGTCTTTTCAAGTAAAATCCTCACATTCTTTTCAATTACACTCACCATCCGCCTTATTTGTTCCCTGCAAACATTTCTATGAGCTGCTGTTGAGTGAAACATATCTGGGAAATACACCCTGAGAACCTTCTTACAGATACATCAGGAGAGTTAAAGACCCCCTTAATTTTAATTTTGAGATTTTTTTTTTACATTTTCTGTTTACCAATGCTTGATCAGAAATAACTTTATATGAACAACCAAGTATCAAATAATTTCAAATCCTACTTGAAAAAAAACAACGGAGAGCTAGTCCTGTCTAGAAGATTTGAGAACTTCTGGGAACTGAACACAGAACCATAGAATCATTTAGGTTGAGGAAGACCTTTAAGATCTTCAAGTCCAACCCTAATACAAACTGTTAAGTGAGGAATAGTTGCCATGCTTTCATAGTTCTCTAGAAACAGTGAAGAAGACCTTCACTAAAGCTACAGCAATCTCCATTCTTAGTTCTGAGTGACTATTTTGTTTTTTAAAGAGTTGGAAAATTGTTTTATCCAATCAGGCATACTGTTAATGTTTCCAGAAGTACTTTGCAGTACATCAGTTAGGTAGGTTTTCGTTTTAGTTTCTAGCTGTCGTGATGAAACATGAGCCACTGTTAGCAGAATTTTTCATGCCAAAATCCAGATCACCACACAGGGACCACACCACATCTATCTGAAACATACAAGATCAAACATCACGTTCCCAGAGCTGACTAAGGGGCCATGGTGTCTACTTCATGTTAGGTATCTAAATCACTTAAACAGCTTGGAAGATCTCAAATGGATATGCTCAATTAATCTTCTCAGATTGTCAAACTGCCCCATGACATAACGTGTTTGGCATCAAATTTGTTGAAGTGACAGGGCCTTCAGTACATGCTTTGTTTCCAAGAGTCAGGAAGCAGAATATGTTAGCAACAACAAAAGTCGAAATATCAAAGGTTCTTTAGAGTTAGCAGCCTTAAAGCTTTCTCATAAAGCCGCTCTGTGACCCTCCAGACAAAATGGTGATGTTTCAATCATGTCATTACCTGAGGCACATTAAAATTTTTTTTAATTATTCTTCCCTTCTGCTTTCAAAAGGCTTGTTTTTAAGTGGGAGGAGAGGAGGCTGAATAGTGGAAAGGGTGTGTGCAGCTGTACCATGAAAAGTACATTTCAATACACATAAATACACCTAAAAGCTTTATATATGTTGCAACATCCAGCCATCAGTGCTCCTGAGGAGAGCATAAAAGAAGAGAAACCCTAAATCAGATAAATACCGCAGTAAATCAGGTTCAGAATAGAGAAGAGGAGAACACAGGCTCTGGTTTAGTCAAGTGCTGGGAGTCAGCAGTGAGTAGGGTGGGAACTTGTTTTCCCATTCCATGCTGGCATGAAGCTATATAAGTTCTGCTCCCTAGGGGGGCCTGGTGGCATTCATTTTTGGTGGGAAGGGAAGACAAATCCAAATTCTTCTGTCTGAGCCTCATTTTTGCCCATTTACTGTGAAGTTTCTTCCTAACTGGAAGAATTATTCCGGGCCAGACAAGCTGTCCCTTTCCACATAAGTTTTGATTTCAGGAAACTGGCATTTTCTCATGAAAAGCACCCCCTAAAAATCACCAAGCCAATACACCTCCAGCACCAGTCAGGAAATGTATTTTTCTTGTATCTCTGGCATTGTAATCTCCAGCAAGCTAATTTAATTGTCCTTGGGTTTCCCCGGTGATAAAAACTAAGTAATAACAACAGCGTTCGCTTACTTCTTTGAGGTCCTGAAAAAAATTTTCTCTGCAAATTAACATAATTTTCCTGATATTTCTTGCTATTAAGGGCGGTTTTTCCCGAGAGAAAGGTTAACTGGGGCTGAAAACATAAACTCTGCAGAGCTTTTTCCAGCCTGCACCATCATTTACTGTTTAAGGAAACCTTGCACATATCCTGATGCACCACTGGTGTCTGACAGGTGTCCAGCTCAGAGCTGCCTGCAGAGCAACCAGCACATGGTTCTCTTCAGAGCTTCTTTCTCTTCTTATTGTTTCCAAAATGATGTGTTTATAATGCCTTTCAGTGAGAGGACACTGGAGGCTTTGTTATATTAGGTAGTCACTTTTTAAAAAAACAGGGTGCCCTTTTTGTAACACTGTATTTAAATTATCATCAACATGAATGATGCTGCTGTTATGCATCACTCCACAGCTAAAAATGCCATCTGTGGCTGAGCTATGCTCACTACAACGACAGGAGGAGGCATTATCAACCTAGAGCACACAGCCATGAGATTTAACAGCTCGCAGCTGTTCTTGAAGGTGCAGAAATTACTTTATTCCCAGTTTATTGAAATATAACAGAAGCCTAAATCCTCAAAGGTATTAACGGTTAAATCACATTGAATTCAGCCAGAGTCAAGCACTTACATACTAGGTGAGCCAAATATCACAGAAACAGACGAGGAGCAGAAAACCAACTTTGGGCTAGTAGTTCAAAAAACTACTGGATTGGTTTTGCCTCTCTTGAGCATGTCTTCTGCATAGGTAGTGCTTGGCCACAGACTTAGGGCTAACTCCCTCCTGAGCCAACAGTCAAGAAGAAAATGCATTTACGCTTCTGCATGGAATGTAGAGGAGCCAGAGGGAAATTCCACATTTCAATAGATGTTTTGAGCCACCTCTTGAAACTGCCTTTGGTTTGGGTTAGTACAGCTCTGAGAAGCTGTAGAAGAGCTGGAAGAAGAGCAGCAAGAAGAAAACCACTGCAAAGAGCTGAAGGGGCTGATTAATGAGCAATATGAGCAGTAAACGTGGTTCAGGAGACCAAGGAGTGAAGGTGAAGGTTAGTTGAGGTAGTCAAGGTGGTGCAATTCTGTGGCCACTGCTATGTCCTGGGCCCAGAGATGAACCCACATGAGATGGATGATAAGAGCATGGATGGGATTGGCCTCTTTTGCCATTGTCTCCCAAATATCATCAGCAGATTAATGGAAAGAAAGGGAATTATCTGGGGGAATATGAAGACATTGTATTTGGCTGATGGTCCATTAAACCACTGTGTGATCCCAAAGAGGAACACTGTGCATTTGCAACTCTGAAAATGCCCTGAGCATTCATATGACCTTACACGCCAGATAGGAGAAATTAATTTGATGTGAAGCGGTTTGTCCACCTTTATCTCCTGACAGTCTTTGTTGTTCCCTTCTCAGACCAGAAAGGAGAGGAGGAGATAGGATCACCTCTTCTCAGGATGGTTATGTTTGAAGTTCAAGGGGATTCTTTTCTTTTCTTTTCTTTTCTTTTCTTTTCTTTTCTTTTCTTTTCTTTTCTTTTCTTTTCTTTTCTTTTCTTTTCTTTTCTTTTCTTTTCTTTTCTTTTCTTTTCTTTTCTTTTCTTTTCTTTTCTTTTCTTTTCTTTTCTTTTCTTTTCTTTTCCTTTCTCTTCCCTTCTCTTCCCTTCCCTTCCCTTCCCTTCCCTTCCCTTCCCTTCCCTTCCCTTCCCTTCCCTTCCCTTCCCTTCCCTTCCCTTCCCTTCCCTTCCCTTCCCTTCCCTTCCCTTCCCTTCCCTTCCCTTCCCTTCCCTTCCCTTCCCTTCCCTTCCCTTCCCTTCCCTTCCCTTCCCTCCCCCTCCCCTCCCCTCCCCTCCCCTCCCCTCCCCTCCCCTCCCCTCCCCTTCCCCTTCCCCTTCCCCTTCCCCTTCCCCTTCCCCTTCCCCCTCCCCTCCCCTCCCCTCCCTCCCCTCCCCTCCCCTCCCCTCCCCTCCCCTCCCCTCCCCTCCCCTCCCCTCCCCTTCCCCCTCCCCCTCCCCTCCCCTCCCCTCCCCTCCCCTCCCCTCCCCTCCCCTCCCCTTCCCTTCCCTTCCCTTCCCTTCCCTTCCCTTCCCTTCCCTTCCCTTCCCTTCCCTTCCCTTCCCTTCCCTTCCCTTCCCTTCCCTTCCCTTCCCTCCCCTCCCCTCCCCTCCCCTTCCCCTTCCCCTTCCCCTTCCCCTTCCCCTTCCCCTTCCCTTCCCCTCCCCTCCCTTCCCTTC